>JAHDVF020000073.1:0-600000 GCA_022606425.2 Lepidostoma basale | reverse complement strand
AGCCCTAACTTGCGGCAATCTACGCTTCGATCAGCAAACTCCTCGGCAATAGGCAGATTAGTTGAGCCAAAGCGCAACCCCCGGACAAATTTCGGAGATCGGGCTTTCGCAGTGGCAGGTCCGTCCGCCTGGAATATGCTTCCTGCACGCCTCAGATGCATTGACAATCCGATAGATTTTAAATCTCACCTAAAAACCCACCTTTTTAAAATATCGCATAAAATGTATACAACGGTTATCTGATTGCTGGTGTCACATGCAGCTCTCATGACTAAAACATTGTCAAAGCGCCCTTGAAGTGAGCTATTCACGAAAACGGTGCTATACAAAATAGACAGTTTTTAATTCTAAGAATCTGTTCTAGATCCCCGTAACGTATTTTCTTATTTTGAAGACAAATAAATATTTTCTTACAGAATGATCGATTTGTTATATTTGAGAGTATCTGAATCTGAAAACAAGATTACGCGAACATTACGCCATTAAATTGAATTAAAATTTTCCATTTAAGCAGAAGACGCGTAGAACTAACTAGAACATAAATTTAAATCAGTGGTGGCTGCAAAGTGATTAAACACCGAGCCTACCTACCGCTACACAGAGGGGTGGGGGTGTCCGCGATCATAAAAGTCTCCTAACCCAGCATCATTAGGTCGCGGGGCAGTTACTAAACATCAGGAGGGGCAGGCAGAGAGGGTGGACCGCCATACTGCGCTGTCCTGACATACCTCTTGAGATTCTCCTACATTCATACATGCACACTCTTAGATTTTTGTGACTTGGTGGCCTACTTTTAATAAATTATTTATTTGGTCAAACCATGATTTCCTTGGTCGTCCACGGCTTCTCTTTCCTCTCACACTGCTTGTCTCTTATCAATTCGTTCCATATGTCCAAACCATCTAAGGTAAAACTCGAAACTTGGTATTTACTGCAGTTCCATATTTGAATAGAGTGATTTCTATAGTAATGCCATTCGTTGAAAAACGATAGAAAAGAAAACAAATGAATGGTAGTAGAATATATTTTCCAACGTGGGTAGAAATAATAGCTCAATATTATGTAGGAGGAACCAGATACAGGATCTAACCCAATTCCCCTGGATCGGGAGCCAAGCGTTCTGCCCCCTGGATCATCACTCGGTGTACCTGGGATAATTAACATCATGCGAAATAATGAAAAAAAAAGTTATTGTAGCTTGCTGCTATCTTCTGGAGATGCGGAGCCCAGCAAGCTGCCGAAACCGGTCGACGTTAAACACAAGTGGAAGCACACTAAATATATAATAATAAAGAATTTTTTAGTGGAAGCACGCTAAATATATAATAATAAATATAAAATGCAGAATTAAGGCAGCAACAGCTACATTTAATAAATTGAAATCACTATTCTGCAATGATAACGTAAATTTGAAACTCCGCCAGAGAATGATCAAATGCTATTTGTGGTCTGTTTTATTGTATGGATGTGAAACGTGGACCTTAAAATACAACTCAATGAACAGACTGGAAGCATTTGAAATGTGGCTCTATCTCCGATTGCTCAGAATTCCCTGGAACGTTGGGGGGATCCGACAGAACACTTGAAGAAGAAGAAAAAAGAAATATTTTATCACATTTTTTTATTTTCATTATTTAAAATTAACTTCTAGCAAGAAATTTCAATTAAAAATATTAATTATCACGTGAAAGTATATTAGTAAACGGATTTATTGTGTATTACTTAGATATACATGAATGAAATTATGTAAACCAATTTCTAAGATTAAAACTGTAGAAGAATATAATAACCGAGTATGGAGTGGGCACAAAACTGATACGCGCGGTCGCATCCCTCTATGAGGGAAGCACCGCTTGTGTCAGGGTTAATGGGGCTGTCACATCTTGGTTTGACATCACCAAAGGTGTCAAACAGGGCTGTGTGATGTCCCCGTGGTTGTTCAATCTATACTTGGACAAGTGTATGAAAGAACTTGAAGGCATAGACGCTGGTGCTAAGATGAATTGTTTGTCAGTCAGCTGTTTGTTATATGCAGACGATGCTGTGTTAATCGCTGACAGTAAAGAAAATTTGCAAGTCTTAGTGTCAAGGATGTATGAGGCATGCAAAAAGAGTGACTTGGTGATGAATGTGTCTAAATCTAAAGTGATGGTTTTCGAGAAAGAAGAATGTATGACGATTTGTGATATAAGTGCGATGGGCGAGAAATTGGAGCAAGTTACTGAATTTACGTATCTGGGAAGCATGTTTACAAGAGACGGAAAAATGGAGAAAGACATCGAAAGGAGGGTTGGTGCTGGGAATAAAATAAATGGCGCACTCAAAGTCATTACTGCAAACAGAAATATATCCACAGAAGCAAAGATGGCAGTACACAATGGAGTTTTAGTGCCAACCCTCATGTATGGAAGTGAAGCTTGGAGATGAAAGCAGGATAAACGCCGTAGAAATTAGATCACTAAGAAGAATGTGCGGGAAAACGTTGTATGATAGAATACCGAACGATGAAATAAGAAAGAAATGTAAGGCAGATGACTGCATCATGAATAAAATTAAAAAAGGATCCCTGAGATGGTTCGGACATATGGAACGAATGGATGAGAGTAGAATGGTTAAAAAGTTGTACACAAGCAGCGTGAGTGGGAAAAGAAGCCGAGGACGACCGAGGAAAACATGGCATGACCAAATTAATCAAGTGCGTGCATGGTACGATGTATGAATGTAGAGGAAGCCCGAGAGGTATGCCAGGACAGGCCAGTGGGGCGATCCATCCTCTCTGCCTACCCCTCCGGGGAAATGGCGTGATGGTTAGTTAGTTAGTTAGTTAGTAAGAATATAATTTTGTCACGCTGTTCTGTGAATTTAATATTTGAGTCAATATTTTAGGAATTAAAACACTGTTTTTTTCCACTATTGAGTTTATTTTTCTTGACATGATGAAGGTGTAGCCTTCGAAATATCGAGGAAAATAATGGATTTCCACTGTGTTAACGCCTTAAAATTATATAATCCATATTTATCCCTGACTTACTGGTAGGATTCTCACTCTTAAATATTTAAGTGTTAATATGAATGAAAACCTCGTTTTATTTTATATGGAAATGACATGTTTCTCCGAGCTAAGCCGTTATCAAATATCAGACAATGAATAAAATTTTACTTAATAAAAAATAAAAATAATGTTAAACCACAACATTTTATTCACAACTATACTCGTATATCGTCGGCTCAAAGGTAAAACTCATTAAGTGACATTTCAAAATTTTCTCATTTTTTTGCAACTTCCGCATCAGACTTGTGAATTCTACGTCAGAAAACAATCACCAAGCGTATTTATTAAAGAATAACAGTTATTCTTTAATAAAAACACTTGGTGATTACTTTCTGACGTAGAATTCAGAAGTCTGATCAGAAATTGCAAAAAAAAAAAAAAAAAATTCAAAATTTTGAAATGTCACTTAATGAGTTTTACCTTTGAATCGACGATATACAAGTTTAGTTTGAAATTTACTTTGAGTGACCATTTAACATATGTCAGAGTTTCGAGACCTTTTCAAATGATCTTATCCTGATGTAAATATTGATCGACTGGGTCAGGTGCAGCCCTTAAACTAAATATGTTTATTTTTAACTAGATCACAAAACGGATTTTCTACAGCGCCCTTATATCCTATAAATCATCAAAATGATTGTTATTATATTTATATATTATATTTGCTTAAGTTTAAGAATATTTTTGTTTCGTTGATTATATTTTTTGATAGACAAACTGCCCTTTTATCGAACATATAAAAAAAACTATCTACGAAACGTACTCTTGTAGGTATATGAATTTTTACTGATCCAAGATTAAGCCAATCTACGGAGGTATCTTCGGAACAACAAAGTAAAGACCCGTTTTTTTTAGGCATTTTATAAGAACATGTATAATATTTAATTTAATTTAATGTGTTCTTGTGCCGACCTGCATGGAAATGAAGCAAGGAGCTGGCAAAATAAGGATGAAAGTAGAATAAATGCAGTGGAAATAAGGTCTAGACTAATGTGTGGTAAATCTGTATATAATAGTGTCGAATGAAAATATAAGAAGTGAATGCAGTGTGAATGAAAGGATTGTTAAGATGGTTTGGATACATGGAAAGGATGAGTGAAGACAGTATGGCGAAGAAGGCGTATATGTAAACGACGTGAACGGGAAAAGCTAGAAATAGACGAAGGCCGAAGAAAACGTAGCACGATCAAATAAATCAATTATTGAATGTCGGCCATATGAGGAGTCAGAGAAATCGACGCGCGTGCATGACACGATGTATGAATGTTGAGGAAGCGATAGAAATATGTCAGGAAAGAAAAGTGTGGCAGTCCATTCTTTATGCCTACCCCTTCAGAGAGACCGCGTGATGGTAAGTTAGTTAGTTAGTAGTTGTATTTTATTTAACCACTTATCATTGCTTAATTTATTTACGATTTTAAACAAAAAAAAGCTTTATCTGACAAATTGTAATTTTCATCTCGATCCAAAAAAAAATACATGTAGAACCATAAATTTTTAAAAGAATTACTGACAGAACAAATACTAAAACTGTCAGATTATTCAATTTATTAAAAATTCGTTTAATAAAAGCGTCCCAAAGAAAGCGCGATGATCCCAATACCCCGTCCATTGTTTGCGGAAGATCAGTGTAATCCCCGCACGCGCTACATGCCCACTACATGCCAACTGGGGGAGCCTTAATATCATCAAACACTTAATAACTCCGCGAGGGGAAGGGGTTGTTCTGTTTTAGCGAGGGAGGAATCTTTATTTACGCCCTTTAACATGTGTAAGGGGTGAGGGGTTAGAGAATTCATTCAAATATCTTCATTCTATTTAACTTTATTAATTCATTAATTAATTTATCGATTTACACGCAAAAGCATTTCAGATTGTAAATTATTATGCTTAAACACTCATTTTCGTGCACATATCGAGAGGATTAGAAACATTGCACTGAGGATGTTGGGCTTCATCGTTCGAACCGGAAGAGTTTACAGGGATCATGTGTTCAGAGTCCTATATAACGCGTTGGTTCGGACCAGAATCGAAAGTGGTTCTGCGATATGGAGTCCTAACGAGGCGAGATTTTTTTTTAAAATTTCAATTAGTATACCTTTATGACGAATGTATGACGATTTGTGATATAAGTGCGATAGGCGAGAAATTGGAGCAAGTTACTGAATTTACGTATCTGGGAAGCATGTTTACAAGGGACGGAAAAATGGAGAAAGACATCGAAAGGAGGGTTGGTGCTGGGAATAAAATAAATGGCGCACTCAAAGTCATTACTGCAAATAGAAATATATCCACAGAAGCAAAGATGGCAGTACACAATGGACTTCTAGTGCCAACCCTCATGTATGGAAGTGAAGCTTGGAGCTGGCAAAAGAAGGATGAAAGCAGGATAAACGCCGTAGAAATGAGATCACTAAGAAGAATGTGCGGGAAAACGTTGTATGATAGAATACCGAACGATGAAATAAGAAAGAAATGTAAGACAGATGACTGCATCATGAATAAAATTAAGAAAGGATCCCTGAGATGGTTCGGACATATGGAACGAATGGATGAGAGTAGAATGGTTAAAAAGTTGTACACAAGTAGTGTGAGTGGGAAAAGAAGCCGAGGACGACCGAGGAAAACATGGCATGACCAAATTAACCAATTACTAAAAGGCGGCCAAATTCGAAGTCGGAATAATCGACGTGCGTGCATGGTGCGATGTATGAATGTGGAGGAAGCCCGAGAGGTGTGCCAGGACAGGCCAGTGTGGCGATCCATCCTCTCTGCCTACCCCTCCGGGGAAATGGCGTGATGGTTAGTTAGTTAGTTAGTTAGTTACCTTTAAAAATACACCCTTTATATAACAATGTGTATAAGGATGTTTTTTTTAGAGGTATACAAATTCAAAATGAAAAAAAAACACATTAAAATAATGTTAATGTCTATGATATTGGCTTTATTTAAAAGATAATTTTATGGCATTATTGTTTAAATATAATTTCGGGCATATGAGCGCCACGGCTAGCTCGAATGAAACGCAATCGTGAAGTCCAATTTTCGACACCTTTATTTAGCAATTGAGTAAAATGGCAAAACGTACTGACTTCAAATCAACTATCAACTGTCAAATTGACAGTCTGTAGAAATAATGTTACTAGTTTAAAAACCAAACCTCTAAAAGAAACACCATATACTTTCACTAATATGAAAGACGTTAATTTCCGATCTTTAGCAGACCGATTGCTCTTCCTGCCGGCATTACCAGAGATATCCGAGTATGAATGATATGAATGGAGTCCGATCAAATCATAAATAGGATGAGTAGTGGCACGAGTGGGAAGGATGGGGAAGAATGTGGCGGCCCCTACCCGCCTGGAGAGAGACAGGGCGATGGTCAGTCGGTGTTGTTACATATCTGTCCGGAGAGGTCAGCCCAGAGAGGAGACGGAGATGGCGTAGGAGATTGGTGTCGCACCGTCTCGTCTGCCCTTCAAGTGTGGTGTGGGCCACAGGTTTGTTTTAGATTAGCTCCCTTCTGTTGGTGGAACTGTCTCCCTACCTGCCCTGCAGGGAACATCAATATTTTTATATAATCATAAACATTTTAAATATTAATACAACATAATTGACCGAATATAAGTAAGAACAATACTTTGGTGTTAGAAAACCTAATATATTCGAACATATTTCAATTTCCCATTCACCTTTCTGTTCCGGTCCGACTTTTGGAAGTCGGACCGGAAGTCGGAAGTGGAGTTCTGGTCCCAACCCTTATGTATGGAAGCGAAGCATGGAACTGGCAGAAGAAAGATGAGAGCAGAATAAATGCGGTAGAGATGAGGTCCCTAAGACGTGTGTGTGGTAGAACGATGTACGACAGAATCTCAAATGCTGATATTAGAAAGGAATGTAGAGCGAAAGAAGGTACTATGAACAATATTATTAAATGATCTCTGCGTTGGTTCGGATATATGAAGCGCACGGGTGAAGAAAGAATTGTTAAAAAAAGTATACGTAAACGATGTAAATGGAATACGGAGTCGAGGTAGACCGAGGAAAACATGGCATGACCAAATTAATCAAATTTAAAAGGTTGGTCATATTAGAAGTCAGAAGAATCAACGTGCGTGTCATAACTCGCTGTGTGAATGTCGAGGAAGCTAGAGAGGTGTGCCAGGATAGAGTAGTGTGGCGGTCCATTCTCTCTGCCGACCCTTACGGGGAAACGGCGTGATGATTTGTTGTTGTTGTTGTATGTAATACATAGTGTCGCTTTTCTAAATTTTCTTTTGAAGATTTTTTTAATATCTTCCATTTGCGAGCTGTGCGAGCTATTAAATCAAATCAGTTTATTATCTCAACAGACATTACAAACAATATAAACGTTTAAGGCATATATTAAGTACAAGAAAAAAAATATATACAAATATCATAATACCAGGAACGCCTTAGTGATGGTTCGACATTAGATAGACAACTTGGACTTGGACTTGGATCTTCTGGCTTACAGAGGTTCAGCTCATGTGGCTATTCCTCTTACGTCTGATGGGAACACTGTTGGAAGGTGATTTGGTGGGTTGTTAGTTTATTCGGGGGCATGATTTGTGTGGCCCGGAGTGTTCCTCTGAAGGAGAATCGATTTTGGGCGCTTGTGGCGGCTGGGAGTGTTTGGGTCGTAATTAGAGAGGTCTTTTATTGTGGGGTTGGGATGTGAAGGGAGTCCTTTGTAAAAACGTTCGGCAAGTTTCAGAATGAATTCATCTATCATCGGGATTCCCGATTCTAGGTGCAGTTGTGTAATCCTGGTCCATGAAGGCGCACCAAGCGATAAACGGATAGCCTTATTTTGCAGGATTTGGAGTTTTTGTATGTGACTCGAAGCTGCATAGCCCCAGATTGGGGCTGCATAAGTGAAGATCGGCCTTATAACCGTTTTGTATATCAGGAGTTTATTGTCGATGCTTAGTTTACTGTTTCTAGCTAACATTGGGTAGAGGGCTGAGATTGCTTTTGACGCGGCTTTGACTTTATTTGTAATGTGTGGCCTCCATGTCAGCTTAGAATCCAAGGTAACCCCAAGGTATTTGATTGTTTTGGTCCAAGGAACGTCTTGGCCGAACATTTTTATGTTGGGAATGTTTGGAGGAATGTGTCTTTTACTGAAAAGGGTCGCTGCGCTTTTACTCGGATTGATGGTAATGCGCCAGTTTCTGCACCACACCTCTAGCACATCGGCCTGTTTTTGCACCCTGCGGGTCGCGAGAAGCGGCCTTTTAGCACTGGAGATGATGCCCGTATCGTCAGCGAATTGGGCAATGTGGGTGTTCTGATCTCGGGGAAGAGGGATATCACTGCAGTAGATGTTGAACAGAGTAGGAGCCATTACTGAACCTTGGGGAACTCCTGCTCTGATAGGGCGTACAAGGGATTTGGCCTTGTTGATTTTGACGCTGAAAAGGCGATCGGACAGAAAGCTGGCTATGAGTTGAATCATAGGCAGTGGGATGTTTGCTTTTCCCATTTTGTATAACAGGCCGGTGTGCCAGACGCGGTCGAATGCTTTACTGACATCTAGGGAAAAGAAAGTGGTGAATTTGCGCGTGTTAAAGTTTGTGGCAATAAGTTCAACTACACGAAGTAGCTGATGTTGTGTGGAGTGTTGGGCACGGAAACCGTGTTGAAAATCTGGAATGGTACTCTGTTCGTGAAGTGTTGTTTTGAGTCTTGATTGTATGAGTTTTTCCAACAATTTACCAGTGCAAGGAAGAAGACTAATTGGTCTATGATTTGAAGGAGCTGTTAGGTCCTTGCCTGGCTTGGGAAGAAGGATAACGTCTGCGATTTTGTAGGGTTTCGGGAAGTATCGGAGTCTAAGGGATGCGTTGAAGATCGCTGTCAGGGCACAGATGCCTTTGAGAGGGAGAGATTTGAGAATTTTGTTAGATATTGAGTCAGGACCTGGTGATTTGCGGGTATTAAGATATTTTATTTGTTGTTTCACCTCTCTAGGTGAGGTGAATGGGATCGGTGGGGATGAAGGAGTTTTGGCTAAGAGTTGTGAAACGTGAGATTCGATCGAGGCCACGAATAATGGATTGTCATGTTCGTTATTTGTCGTGAATTGATCTTCTAGGCTCGATGCAAATGTTTCTGCCCTGTCGGCGTCGGAGTACACTAATCCATTTGGACCTTGTAACGGTGTGATTCTTGAGTGGGGTTTGCGAAGATTTTTGGATAATTTCCAGAAGGCTGTCTTGTCGTCATCGTTTAATGACTCTAGATAATCCATCCAGCGGTCATTGCGTAAGTCGGTGATGGCTTTTTTGACGTCAATGTTTAGTTTGTTGAGAAGTGTTTTATCCTGAGGTTGTCGATATTTTTGCCATCTTTTTCTAATGGTATTTTTGTGGCGTATTATCTGTTGGATATCGGCAGGTAGATTTGGTCTGTATATGTCGTTGTCTACAACTGTGGTTGCATTTTTTAGAGCAGTCTGTAGGATAAATGTCATTTCATTCGTGACCTGATCGAGAGATTCTGGGTCTGGAATTTTTGTTGGGATTTTGATCATTTCGTGGATGATTTCGGGAAGAGAATACCAATTAATTTTATTTCTGGTGGGGAAATGGGGGTCACGGTGGAATGGTTCATCAGAGATGTAGATAAGTATAGGGATATGATCAGAGGATAGTTCGTCTACTACCTGTAGGGTGAGAGGGAGGGTAAAGTTTTTAGTCATGACAATATCGATGACGTCCGGGGAATGTTTTGGATTTTTATTGAAAATTGTCGGAGTATCGGGAGCTGTGATGAATATGTCTGGTCGATTTTGGAAATAGTCGAAAAGATCTTTGCCTTTCTTATTATCTTTGAAACTGTGCCAGGCGCCATGTTTGGAATTTAGGTCTCCAGCTAGGACTGTGGGAATGTTTTCGAAGAAAATATCGTCCAGTTCTATTGGAGTGAATCGTCTACGAGGTGGAGAGTAGGCGGAAATGAATTTAAGGGGACCAGAATTTTTTGTTTGTATCACTATAGCAGTGGTTTCAATATTTATGTTAGAAGGTGTTGTTGAGGAGCAATGCTGGAGGGATTTTTTTATTAGGATTGCTGTACCACCTCCTTTGTTATCAAGGCGGTCGGTTCGGTAGATGAGGTAATTAGGGATAGAGTAGCGAAGGCTAGGTTTAAGCCACGTTTCTGTGACAAGAAGAATGTCAAGGTTGTAGGTCGAGAGGAATAGATAGACAAGTCACTCTCTAAAGTCAAGAGTATTTATCTTCTAAACACACTTTCACTAATATGAAAGACGTCGATCTCCGAGGAGACCGCGTTCAGCAGACTAATTGCTCTTCCCACCGGTGTCACCAGAGGCAGGTTGGTTCTGGCGGCCGGTAGGGCTTGTTGGGCTTCATCATTCGGACCGGAAGAGTTTTCAGAGATCCCAATGTGCTCAGAGTACTATAAAATTCATTGGTTCGGAGCAGACTCGAAAGTGATTCTGTGATATGGAGTCCGCACGAGGCGAGATATTCCCTTATTCCATTTTTTTCCTCTTTTTTTATGTACACAACAGGTCGTTTGGACCCAATTACTGTATACATTTTTTTTATTTTTTAGCTATTATATTGATTCTCGTGACATGTGATAGGTAGCCAATCTATCGCCATTTAATTATCACGTGAATTCTACACCAGACCAAAGACAGTGTGACAATCACACTGCCGTCGCCGGGAATCGAACCCAGGACCTTCGGCATGGAAGTCAGAGCTTGTAACCACTCTGCCACGAAGGTCGTCTATGCTGGATTGGGTTTAGAAAAAAATTCTAAGGTATCTCTACATGAAGGAGTATGGTAGCTATCCATGGCTCTATCTCACAGCGTTTCTTTTGGGAATGTTGGGGTCTAATTCTCTGCAGCTTCGAAGAGACGGGTTTCTCATAACCCATTTCTTTAGACTAATTAGGGGATATTTTGAAAACTCAGCCGTGCTGGAGGGTGTAGGTCTTATGGCCCTGACAGATATCTCCGACAGCGCCAGCATAGATTGTTTTACCTACCCGCCGTCAGAACCAACCTGGCTTTGGTGACACCAATGGGAAGAGCAATCAATCTGCTGAACGCGATCTCCTCGAAGATCAACGTCTTTCATATCAGTGAAAGTACGTTCAGAAGGCAAATACTCTTAATTCTGGAGAGTATCCTGTCTTCCTAATATTGAACCATCTCTCATGCGTTTCTGGTAGTATACTATACGCAATATATGTATTATTTTACCTGTTCTCAAAAATTAATTTTGTAATATCTGTTGATGAAATAAACTGATTCGATTTGAATGAATCAATTCATTTCTAGATACTTGTGTAGTCTACTGTCTCAAGTTCCATAAGAATTATTCCCGTAACGAAGAAATATATAGTTGAGCAGCCCTGATTAGATACAGATCTCCCCATTTATTTTTATCTGTCATTTGAATCTCGTTTCAATGTCAGGCATTTCTCTTCCCGCCTCGGGAGCGCCTAAAGAGATTAAAAGTTTTTTCCAAACGATCGCGTCCCTCATAACCGGGGAAACAGCATACCGAACCCTTCTAGACGCCACACAAAACCTCACCTTATTATCCACCGCATTACGAGCTATTTTCCCGCGCTGATTTGAGGTTATGTTAATGACAAAGTGTGACACGAAGTTCGTGTATCATTTTTATTCTATTTTTTAGGTTGTTCTGTTTGTGAAATATGATTTTGTGGTCGGCGATGGCCATAGATTTTTGTTTTACGGCCGTTTGGGAATAGACAATAATAAAAAAGGTACAAAAGGATATTTGAACACTATTACGACTCGGTGATTATTTTATTCTTGATGCTTGTTCTGGAATATATTATATAAATATTATATTATACATTCAATACTACAGCGCCCTTGAGATGAGTAATTCATAAAAATGGCGCTTTATAAATTATCCAATTTATTATTATATAATACGTTAAAATCAATATAAATGTAAACCATTAGTTGAGTTAGAGGTGAAGACATACACATTTTGTTCATTTCAAATGCGATATAGGTAATATTAATCTCGGAGGCCTTATACTAAATATATTTATTTTTAACTAGTTAATAAAACAGAGCATTTTCTACAGTGCTCATGAGATGATTATATCATAAAAAAGGTGCAAATTTAATATTATTATTTGGCACAATGCAAACAAAATTGGACGGTTTATAAGGCGTTGCATGGAATGGCACCAGCTTATATATCTGAACTCTGCATCAACGAGAACCTGAATGCTAGACAGTCTACATTGCGATCAGCTAAGTCTTCTGCGATCGCTAGATTGACTGTACCAAAACGCTATGCAAGCACAAACTTTGGCGACCGAGCCTTCGCGGTAGCCGGCCCTTCAGCCTGGAACAATCTTCCAGCAGACCTTAAATTCATTGAGAATCAATCAGAGTTTAACTCGAAACTCAAAACGCACCTTTTCAAATTATCATTTCCTGACAGGAAGGGTTGATCGACTTCGTCAGGTGCAGCCCTCATACTAAATATATTTATTATTTTTGTTATCATTATTAATATTATTATTATCTCGTTGATAAAACGGAGCATCTTCTACATCGCCCTTGAGATGAGTAATTCATAAAAATGGCGCTCTATAAATTATCCAATTTATTATTATTATTATATTAAATAGTTGTGTACAAGTAGTGTGAGTGGAAAAAGAAAGAATGAAAAATGATTGAATCCTAACCAAAATAAAAAAAAGTATCACGTAGGTGGTTTGAGAGATTAAAAAAATGATTAAAAATTGCATCAAAACAGTGTGAATGGAAAAAAAACCGAGGACGGTCGAGGAAAACATGACATGACCAAATAAATTAATTATTTACAGGCGGCCACACTCGAAGTCGGAGAAATCGACGAGCGTACAATTTACGATGTATGAATACAGAGGTATGTCAGGATAGAGCTTTATGGCAATCCATCCTCTCTGCTTAACCCTGATGGTTAGTTAGTTGGTTAATTAGTTAGCAAAATTGTTGACTCAAGAGAAATGCTAATATTGATATTTACATATATTTATACAATTCACAGAATTTATTAATACAACCCATGTTTTGTTTTTTATTTATCCTTGTGACACATAAAAACACGTTCTAAAATCAGACCCCATCCCAACCGTTAAATAATAAGCCTCGGCAAATGTCAAAAAGAATGCGCGATCCATTTTCAAATTCAAAAGTGACACATGGATGTTGCCAGGGTAGAAATGCACGTTATTTTTTTCACAGCACAAACCTTGATTAGATCTCCGAGAGATGGTAGGTACCTACCCGCCGCCCTATCAAACGTTGGCAGTGTCCGGAATGATGATATGGACACCTCAAACGGTTTCGCACAAAGAGGAATGCATCCAGAGAATGCTATCTAATATTGTTTTGCCAGGCGGTACAGACAGCCATTTTATGTTAAAAAAATATATAAGAGAAAGAAGAATGTATGACGATTTGTGATATAAGTGCGATAGGCGAGAAATTGAAGCAAGTTACCGAATTTATGTATCTGGGAAGTATGTTTACAAGAGACGGAAAAATGGAGAAAGACATCCAAAAAGCGTTGGTGCTGGGAATAAAATAAATGGCGCACTCAAAGTTATTACCAGAAGCAAAAATAGCAGTACACAATGGAGTTCTAGTGCCAACCCTCATGTATGGAAGTGAAGCTTGGAGCTGGCAAAAGAAGGATGAAAGCAGGATAAACGCCGAAGAAATCGGATCACTAAGAAGAATGTGCGGGAAAACGTTGTATGATAGAATACCGAACGATGAAATAAGAGAGAAATGTAAGGCAGATGACGGCATCATGGATAAAATTAAAAAAGGATCCTTGAGATGGTTTGGACATACGGAACGAATGGATGAAAGAAGAATGGTTAAAAAGTTGTACACAAGCAGCGTGAGTGGAAAAAGAAGCATACCGAGGAAAACATGGCATGACCAAATTAATCAAGGACTAAAAGGCGGCCACATTCGAAGTCGGAATAATCGACGTGCGTGCATGGTACGATGTAAGATGTAGAGGAAGCCCGAGAGGTATGCCAGGACAGAGCATTGTGGCGATCCATCCTCTCTGCCTACCCCTCCGGGGAAATGGCGTGATGGTTAGTTAGTTAGTTAGTTAAAAAATATATATTCACCTCTTTGCGAGAATAACGTGACGTTTCGAAAAAAGTGTTTTTTTATTCGATAATCAAATTCTCCGTGTTCAACTTTATTATCAACAAAAACATGGCATTTTTAAAGTGAAAAACAGAGAATTTATGAGGGGAAAAAGACAACATAACAGTGGTATATTGTGTTGTAACGGTATTATTATTATTAAGATGATTTGTATTTTAAGTGCGCCGTTTTGTAAAATCAATTACTCCAAGGGCGCACTAGGAAATGACTGACGAAAATTGCAGTCTTCAGAAGTTTCTTAAATTTAACGTCACTATCCTCATACTTAATACTAACATGGAGGCTATTCCACGCCAACGGACCCGCAACGCTGAAAGCACGATCATAGAAACATGCTTAATTGCTATGTTGTTTGCACTTGTTTCTACTGATCTTTCTGTTGGCATGGGTGTCACGCAGAGGTCCGATATATACGCTGGCGCTCTCTGGTATCGAGCCTTAAACACTGTAAAACACAATTTATATTTTACGAGTCTCTTTCAGACGGGTATCTTGTTTCAATTTCAATTTTTAAAAATTTCGAGATAACACGTTATTCTCGCAAAGATATAATCTATGTTCAATTTCATTAGTATACGCAGACGACCCCCGGGCAGACCACTGAAGAGATAGATCGACAGCTGGGAGTCGACTTCGCAGGAGGCCAATACCTCTTAAGAAACAGGCCGAAAGGCCGACACTAAGAAGAAGTAGAAGACGAACATGCTATCCGAAAAGGTAGGACGTTCATTTTCATCATTAAAGAATCACTACAGCTGTGAGTCTACCTCACAGGAGGAGCAACACTCTGGAGAACAGACTTACATCGAATTGACTGAAATTGTATATAAGTAGTGTGGATGGAAAAGAGGCGAGGACGGCCGAGGAAAACAAACACACAAAAAAAAAATGACAAAATCGGTCCAACCGTTTAGGGGGAGTTCAGCAACATTCGCCCGTATAGAAGAATTACATATATAAAGATTTTAGAATCATAGAATATGTAGATGAGTTCGTGTACGAGTATTTAGGTAGTATGTTTACAAGAGTGGAGAGGGATATTGAAAGAAGGGTTGGGGCAGGCAACAAACTGAATGGTGGACTTAAAGTTCTCACCGTAAAAAAAATCTATTCAAAAAATCTAGAATGACAGTGTACAATGGTGTTCTTCTACCGACTCTTATGTATGGAAGCGAAGCATGGAAATGGCAAAAGAAGGATGAAAGTAGAATAAATGCAGTAGAAATGAGATCTCTTAGACGAATGTGTAGATACTCTGTGTAATATGGTGTTATGAAGAAAATAATGAAAGGATCATTAAGACGGTTTGGACATATGGAAAGAATGAGTGAAGAAAGAATGGTAAAAAAATTATATGTTAACGATATAAATGGAATGAAAAAGAACTTCGGGGACAATATTAAAATGTTTTAGAAGGAAGTGAAGAAAGCCCGAAATCCTCCTGAAAGCGGATGTGTGAAAGCAATTTTGGATAGTGAGGGAAGAATGTTAACGGAAAGTAAGATCGTACAAGAGAGATGGATGGAGTATTTTAAAGAAATGTATGGTGGTGATACAAGTGTTGATGAAAGCATTAGAACTGGTGTAAACGCGATTGGTATAAATGACAATACAGAAAAAATAAGTATGAATGAGATTGAAAGATCTGTGAAAGCAATGAAAAGTGGAAAAGCTGTAGGGTATGACTGCATCGCTATAGAATTTATCAAAAACGGCGGCGAAGTAGTTTCCGCATGGATATGTAAACTGTTCAACCAGTGCTTGGAGGAGGGATATACCCCACTCGACTGGAGGAGAGCAGTTATCTTGCCTCTGTACAAAGGAAAAGGATCCATATGGAATGTGGAAACTACAGAGCTATTAGTATTTTGAGTGTTGTTGGTAAAATCTATGGCAGAATTTTAATAGAAAGAGTAAGAAAGACGACGAGTGATAGAGTTTGGGATGTGCAAGGCGCTTTTATGAATGGCAGAGGATGCATGGATCAAATTTTTGCACTTCGTACAGTGACAGAGAAGTTTATGGCCAAAAACCGTAAACTCTTCTGTGCGTTTGTCGATTTGCAAAAAGCATATGATCGCGTAGATAAAGGTAAACTGTGGGAAATATTGTCGGAATATGGAATAAACACAAAACTGATCACGGCAATTACATCGCTGTACACAGAAAGCACTGCTAGTGTCAGAGTAAATGGGGATCTTACAGCCTGGTTTGATATCAATAAAGGTGTCAAACAGGGGTGTGTAATGTCTCCATGGTTGTTTAATCTATATATGGACAAGTGTATGAAAGAGCTGAAAGGGTTGGAAGCAGGTGCAAAAATGGAAGATGTTTCAGTAAGCTGTTTGTTGTATGCGGACGACGCTGTGCTACTTGCAGACAACGAGCACGAACTGCAAGCCCTGGTGTCTAGGATGTATGAGGTATGCAAGCGATACGATTTGATGATGAATGTGAATAAGTCTAAGGTAATGATTTTCGAAAAAGAAGGAAGCATGACAGTGTGCAACATTAGTGTAAACGTTGAAAATCTGGAACAAGTGGATGAATTTGTTTATTTGGGAAGTATGTTTACAAAGCATGGGAGGGTGGAGAAGGATATTGAAAGAAGGGTTGGGGCAGGCAACAGAATAAATGGTGCACTTAAAGTTGTCATCGCAAACAAAAGCCTATCCAAAAAAGCTAAGATGGCAGTGCACAATGGTGTTCTTGTGCCGACCCTTATGTATGGAAGTGAAGCATGGAACTGGCAAAAGAAGGATGAAAGTAGAATAAATGCAGTAGAAATGAGATCTCTAAGACGAATGTGTGGCAAATCTGTATATGATAGAGTGACAAATGCAAGTATAAGAAGTGAATGTGGTGCGAATGAAAGTGTTATGAACAAAATAAGGAAAGGGTCATTAAGATGGTTTGGACACATGGAAAGAATGAGTGAAGACAGAATGGTAAGAAGGTATATGTAAACGGCGTGAACGGAGCTAGAAATAGAGGAAGGCCGAGGAAAACGTGCACGATCAAATCAATCAAATATTGAATGTCGGTCACGTGAGGAGTCGGAAAAATCGACGTGCGTGCATGACAAGATGTATGAATGTAGAGGAAGCAAGAGGCGTATGTCAGGACAGAACAGTGTGGCGTTCCATTCTTTCTGCCTACCCCTCCGGGGAGACGGCGTGATGGTAAGTTAGTTAGTTTTTATATAAATGGAACCAGAAATAAAGGAAGACCGAGGAAAACGTGGCACGATCAAATTAATCAAATATTGAATTTCGGCCACGTGAGGAGTCAGAGAAAAAGACGACCTTCGTGGCCGAGTGGTAAGTGCATTGACTGCCACCCCGAAGGTTCCGGGTTCGATTCCCGACGAGGGCAATGTGATTGTCGCACTGTCTTTGGTCTGGTGTAGAATTCACGTGGCAATAAAATGGCGATAGATTAGCTACCTATCACATGTCACGAGAATCACTATGATAGCTATAATACCCTTTACATCGATTTGGCTCATGCTGTCATGATGTAAAGAGCGATTCAAGAAAATAATAAGAAATAATGAGAAATAAGAAATCGACGCGCGTGCATGACACGATGTATGAATCCTCACGAGGCGAGATATTCCGTTATGCTGGAGAGGGTTCAGAAAAAAATTCTGAGTTATCTTTACATGAGGGAGTATGGTAGTTATCCGTGGCTCTATCCCACGGCATTTCTTCTGGGAATGCTCGGAACCAATTCTCTACAGCTTCGAAGAGATGGACATCTAATTACCCATTTCTTCAGATTAATTAGGGGATACTTCGAGAACTTGGCCGTACTGGAGGATGTTGGTCTTTTTGTCTCCGATAGATATCTCCGACAGCGACAGCACAGATTGTTTTACCTACCAGCCGCCAGAACCAATCTGGCTCTGGTGACGCCGGTGGGAAGAGCAATTAGTCTGCTGAACGCGGTCTTCTCGGAGATCGACGTCTTTCATGTTAGTGAAAGTACGTTCAGGGGACAAATACTTTTGACTTTGGAAAGTATTTTGTCTTCCTAATGTCGAACCATCACTAATGCGTTCCTGGTATTATGTTATATTTTTATAATATTTTACCTGTACTCAATTGATGCCTTAAACATTTATGCTGTTTGTAATGTCTTTTGAGTAAATAAACTGATTTGATTTGATTTGATGAATGTTGAGGAAGCGAGAGAAATATGTCGGGAATGAAAAGTGTGGCAGTCCATTCTTTCTGCCTACCCTTTCGGGGAGACGGCGTGATGGTTAGTTAGTTAGTTAGTTAGATCGCTGGCTGCCCGGCCAGCCCGCCCCGGTCTTAGGCCTGACGAATGATGTCGGCTTCCAGGAAAGTGGCACAAGTCGTAGTTGTTGTATTGTTAATAGCAGGACTCACGGCAGGACCGCCCAAAGTACGACAACATTTAACGACATCTTTACGAGATTTTCCGAAGGATATCTACTAAATTTTGGCCTATTTTTTGCCAGAGAGGTCCACACAGCCCCGCATTGAGTTATTAGTGGGCCCTGATTTAATCTTCGAAGCCTCATAATTCTATGCGATACTTTAAATTGTTCTTTCAAACTATTTATTATTCAAGTGGTCATCGATTAAACATAACAAGTTAACTACCATACATCATTACAGTACTCTTTAACATTCTCTACACTACCTCACAAGACCTATGCAAGCTAAACGAAAGAAGCGTTGGTTTTGGAACAAAATAAATGGTGCACACAAAGTCATCACTGCAAATAAAAATAAATGCACACTAAATACATACCAAGAAAAGATAAAATTATGATGTAAATATGATTCCCTTCTGGGGGACAGGAAACCAAAAGGACATCTCCAGACTCCAAAGACAACAAAATAACTAAACTAACTAACCATCACGCCGTCTCCCCGAAGGGGTAGGTAAAAATAATGGACTGACACACTTTTCTTTCCTGACATATTTCTCTCGCTTCCTCAACATTCATAAATCGTGTCATGCACGCGCGTCGATTTCTCTGACTTCTTACATGACCGACATTCAATATTTGATTTATCTGATCGTGCCACGTTTTCCTCGGATTTCTGGTTCCATTTACATCGTTAACATATAATTTTTTTACCATTCTTTCTTCATTCATTTAAACCATCTTAATGATCCTTTCATTATTTTGTTCATAACACCATCATTCGCACCCCATTCACTTCTTATATTTTCATTCGATACTCTATCAACTAACTAACTAACTAACCATCACGCCGTCTCCCCGAAAGGGTAGGCAGAAAGAATGGACTGTCACACTTTTACTGATGCGGCACTCCATCCTTCTCGTTTCGCCCCGCGGGAGACGCGGTGTGATGGGTTGCGAACCTCATCGCCACTGTATCATGCACAGAGTATACACACATTCGTCTAAGAGATCTCATTTCTACTGAATTTATTCTACTTTCACCCTTCATTTGCCAGTTCCATGCTTTGCTTCCAAACATAAGGGTCGGTAGAAGAAAACCATTGTGCACTGCCAATCTAGCTTTTTTGGATAGGTTTTTGTTTGCGATGAAAACTTTAAGTGCAGTATTCAGACAAACAAAACAAATGGACATATCAGACCTGACCAAATTCGAGACCTTGAAAATTGTACACAGAGTGACCATGGAAGAGACAACAGACAGCAGCTACAAATTAACTAAAAATTCAGACGTACACAGACACTAGACCAGGAACTGTGACAGATATCACTTACCGAATGCACGAACTAAGACAGGACAATCAAGGTATTGAACAATGGACTAGATACAATCAACTACATACGCCTGTGCAGGAGTATTATATACATACTCCATACTCGTACATATATAAAGATATTAATTACCAAAGTAAAAATAATATATAATGTATATTTTTTCATGATACAAAACATTATTTTTTACACAATATGTTCCTTTATTTCGACATGTTCCCAGGATACTTCTTACATTCAACGAGACATGTCGAGATAAAGAATGCAAGGGGCACCTAATTAGTGTTTTAATTCACAAATATTCAGAATCATGAAATTCTCAACGAAGTAACTAACCATCGCGCCGTCACCCCTTCGGGAAAAAAGAAGACAAGAATAAACCGCCACACTGTTCTTTCCTGACATACTTCTCTCGATTCCTCAACATTCATACATCGTGTCATGCACGCGCGTCGATTACTCCAACTCCTCACGTGGTCGACATTCAATATTTGATTTATTTGATCTTGCCATGTATTCATCGATCTTTTATTTATTGTTGGTACACAAACAAAACATCTAAAACACAGTAGTGATAAGTAATAAAAAAAATATATTTAAACAGATTAGATGCCTCAGTTAGATGTACACACCAAGTACATAGCATTGGAAGTTCAACTGTCTTGTACCACACCTCGGTGTAAAGGACCGTCAAACAAAACAAGACATCAATGTAAGATAAAAAACATACAAATTTAGCAAAACAAGGCAATAGCAAAAGACAAAGAAGCAATACACAAATCAGGTATGATAAGACATAGCATGAGACGAAGAAAAAACAAACAAACCAAGTATGATAAAAAAGAGATATTCAAATCAGATAAATGAGGTAGAAATGAGGTCCCTAAAACGTATGTGTAGTAGAACGATGTACAAAAGAATCTCAAATGCTGATATAAGAAAGAAATTTAGAGCGGAAGAAGGTATTATGAACAAAATTATAAAAGGATCGCTGCATTGGTTCGGACATATGGAGCGCATGGATGAAGAAAGAATGGTTAAGAAAGTAAACTTTAATGATGTAAATGGAGTACGCAGTCGAGGCAGACCGAGAAAGACATGGCATGACCAAATTAATCAAATTTTAAAGGTTGGTCATGTTAAAAATCGGAAGAATCGACGTGCGTGTATGACTCGTTGTATAAAAATGTGAAGGAAGCTAGAGAAGTGTGCCAGGATAGAGTAATGTGACAGTCTAATCTCTCTGCCTACCCCTGCGGGGAAAGGGCGTGATGGTTTGTTTGATAAAGCAATTCAATAGAAATACATGAATATATAAAAATATAAACGACCCACAAAAAATGATAAAGCACAATTACAAAAAACATGTAACTACGGAGACATTAAAAAAAGGGCGGCTTGAATGTAGTGTAATTTAAAAAAAAAGTAAATAGTTTAAATAGTTTTATAATATATTGTATAAGACAATTAATTTTAAGTTATACACTTTATGATATGTTTTGCTCTCCTGTTCATTAATTGTTCCCTAAATATAGATCAATAAATAAATATCGTTAACATATACTTTCTTTACCATCCTTTTATTATTTCCAAGTGTTCAAACAATCTTAAAGATCCATTCATAATTTTGTTGATAACACTGTCATTCGTACTGCATTGACTTCTTATATTTTCATTCTACACTCTATTAACACAGTTTTCCCATATTCATTTACGAAATCTCATTTCTATTGTATTTGTTCTTGGGTATTCTATTATACATTATACTTTCATCCTTCTTTTGGCAGTTCCATGCTTCATTTCGGTACAAGAACATTTATGTGCACTGTCATTAAGTGGAAGTGTCATAGTTTAAATAAAGAATGTGTCAGTAAGTGATGGGCGCCACACGACAGCGCATCTCTCCTGCAGGAGTTGTAAATCAAAGGACGCAAGAAAGCCGCAATAAATATCCCCGTTCGGTGCGATTCCATTTTCCTTCCCCCGGCTGCACTCGCGGGGCTTTCACTTTCCCGAGGGTGGCAGGGGTGAGGAGGGGGCGGCGTGTCGTCATGGCGACCCAGCGGGGGGCGTGTCAATCGATCCGCGTGACGGAAGCCCCCCGAAGCGCCGAGAAGCCTACAGTGAGCGGCAATCGATACCGGCCGCGGGCTTCATTCATTGCCGCTCCATTCACTCTCCGACAGCCAGCACTGTCCACCTTCACTGCACCTTCTTCTTATACCACAGTCAACTAACAAACAAGAATAGACCGCCACGCTACTCTATCCTGACACACATCTTTAGCTACCTCCACATCGAGTCATACATGCACGTCGATTCTTCTGACTTCTAACATGGCCGACCTTTACACTTTGGATATGAAACTTTTTCCTCGGTCTTCCTCGACTCCATACTCCATTCATATTGCCAAAGTATACTCTCTTAACCAATATTACTTTGTCCATGGGTTCCATTTGTTCAACATTACAAATAAAAATAGTTTGCTTGTACCTTTTTAAAATAGCTGTTTGTAACTTTAAAATTTGATTAATTTGGTCATGTCATGTTTTGCTAAAGCTACTTGAATACGGAGTAAACTCCGTAATCAAGTAACCTGTATCATTATTTCTTCGCCCATGCGTTCCAAATGTTTAAACTAGCGCAGTGATCCTGTCATACTATTTTCTTCCGCTCTATATTCCTTCTAGATATATGAATTTGAAATTCTATCATACTCGTACATCGTTTTATCACACATACGTCTAAAGAATCACATCTCTACCGCATTTATTCTGTTATTATCCTTTTTCTGCCAGTTCCATGCTTCACTTCCATATATAAGAGTTGGAACCAGAATTCTATTGTGAATAGCCTTTTTCGAAATGTTAAAGAATGGTTGCTGCATCATCGACAGGCTGAAAAAACGTTGAAAATAGAATATGGCGGCGTTAAAATAAATTATACAAGTATTTAATTTTACTTACAGAACGGCAGAATCGATGACCATAAGAGCAGAAAGGGACAGTTTACCCCAAGGAAGCAGACCTCAGAGACGACCTCCAAAAAACTCCGAAAGTCAGCTGGCTGTCCATTTCTCAAGGGGGAACTTGACGCAGGGAGTAACAGGCCAAAATTCCTAAACCACGGAGAAAAGCATAATTAAGAGTTCATTTATTTATATTATATTTAAATATCTAAAATCTATCTTTATTGTGGAGACCAAAGAGTATTTTTCGTTACATTTATAATTTAAAATGAATTTTCAATGCTACATGTAAGATTCTTGACTGGATAATTTCTGAAATACTGAAATACGTAGAGGTCGGGAGTAACGAATGTCGTCGAAAGGGTGACTAAGCTCAAATGGTCATTTGCAGGATATGTTGCTAGATTGGTAGACGATAGATGGACCAGAAGGGTGGTGGAGTGGACCAGAAGGGTGGTGGAGTCGCTTCCCGGCAATGGCAGTGTGATTGTCACACTGTCTTGTAGCGATGAGGTTCGCAACCCATCACACCGCGTCTCCTGCGGGGCGAAAAGAGAAGGATGGAGTGCTGCATCGGCTAAAGTGTGACAGTCCATTCATTCTGCCTACCCTTTCGGGGAGACGGCGTAATGGTTAGTTAGTTGTCACACTGTCTTTGTTCTGGTCCAGAATTCGCGTGACATAAAAATGGCGACACTAGAATCAATATGATAGCTATACCGTTTACATCGATTCAACAAAATAATAATAAAAATAATTCACGCGAATGTAAACAAAAATTGAAAAGGTTTTCCGTCGGAGAATTTTTTTTGAGATTTTTTAAAACGACAGTTAACAAGATGCATATGATTGTTATAAGTTGATCGTTTATGACTATATGTAGTTGCACGGAGTAGCTATTTTACCGTGTGCGTGTAAGGTGAAGGCAGCAGTCTGTTGGGTTCACGGAATAAACTCCCTCGGATAGTAAATCAGAATGTACGAGTATAGTATAGAGAGCTACGCACGACGTGAAAAGGTCACTGAACGTTCCCGCGCCGCGCCGCCGCCGCGCCGCCCGTATACGGTGCGAATTCACGTCCGGGAAATGTGTACTACTAAATTTAATAACATTTCAAATTTGTACCTAATTCGCTTTCCAAAAAATAAACCTTAATTGACATTAATTTATTTTCAAAACAATACTCAATCTACAACAATAATTAAACTTTGATAAGAAGCCATTACTTAGTGGTTTGACAAATTTAAAAATAAAATTAAACTAACTAACTAACTAACCATCACGCAGTCTCCCCGAAGGGGTAGGCAGAAAGAATGGACTGCCACACATTTCTTTCCTGACATATTTCTCTCGCTTCCTCAATATTCGTACATCGTGATATGCACGCGCGTCGATTTCTCTGATTCCTCACATGGCCGACATTCAATATTTGATTTATTAGATCGCGCCACGTTTTCCTCGGTCTTCCTCTATTTCTGGTTCCAATTACATCGTTAACATAATTTTTTTTACCATTCTTTCTTTATTCATTCTTTCCGTATGTCCAAACCATCTTAATGGTCTTAATGATCCTTTCATTATTTTGTTCATAACACCATCATTCGCACCGCATTCACTTCTTATATTTTCATTCGACACTCTAAGACAGCCTAAATCCTGAACAGACACGTCGGAATAACCTGGATGCAGTCTGCACAAGACTGAGTGACATAGAAGCGAAAGGAGGAGGCCTTTGTCCAGGAGTGGACGGGAATAGGCTGAGGAAGAAGAAGAAGAAGAAGCCTAAATTTGAGGTTTGGCTCATTCACGACAAGTGAGTTTAATCCTAGATATGTCATCAAGTCCTTCGAAACATAAAATAATTAGTATGCACATTGTAATATCTGTCTTTCATAATATTATTTCATTTTAAACGTTCAGAAAACACAAAAATACAATCTATCTGAATGCGTACGTGGCGATGACATTATTTATTATTTATTTTTCCTTTGTTACGTAGGTACTTTGGTTTCCCCTCTAAGTGAACGTGAAGGCCCTGTTGCCAATCAGGGAAAATTGTTTTCCCTTTCTGTTGTGAGGGAGGGTGGGAGGCAATGTGGGGTGCGGGAGGGAGACGGCGCCATGGCTCTCTCCCTCTCCCCGCGCACGCGCACTGAAGTCACGAGTGGAGTTTAATTCAGAATTTTCAGGCCAGACTGAAATGCGGCGGAGATACAGCGAGGTGCCTATGTTGGGATACTGCACTATTTTATGTATTAACGATTACGTATTTCCATTTGTACGTTCTTGTCAACTATGTTAATACATGTATTCTGATAATTCAGTAAATAAAAATAACGTGTTTATTATTATTAATACTTAAAATATATTTTTATAAAGTGTGTTTACCTTATGTATGGAAGCGAAGCATGGAACTGGCAAAAGAAGGATGAAAGTGGAATAAATGCAGTAGAAATGAGATCCCTTAGACGAATGTGTGGATATTCTGTGTATGATAGAGTGTCGAATGAAAATATAAGAAGTGAATGCGGTGCGAATGGTGGTGTTATGAACAAAATAATGAAAGGATCATTAAGATGGTTTGGACATATGGAAAGAATGAATGAAGAAAGAATGGTAAAAAAATTATATGTTATTGATGTAAATGGAACCAGAAATAGAGGAAGACCGAGGAAAACGTGGCACGATCAAATAAATCAAATATTGAATGTCGGCCATGTGAGGAGTCAGAGAAATCGACGCGCGTGCATGACACGATGTATGAATTTTGAGGAAGCGAGAGAAATATGTCAGGAAAGAAAAGTGTGTCAGTCCATTATTTCTGTCTACCCCTTCGGGGAGACGGCGTGATGGTTAGTTAGTGTTTACTTTCAACATTGACAGTACGATTAGGTATAATCTATTGTTTTGGCCGAAACACTATGATACAAATGTTTCCTACAGCTAGCAAAGTGTTTATTATATTTATTTACGTCCAATTCCCGCACGGGAGCACTTCAAAGCTCTCCTGTAAAATAATATTAATACTTTGCTCTTATTGCATTAAAAACAGTATAATAAAATATTCAAGTTTTAAAATGTACAGATTGTACAGTTATGTGAACAAACGAACAAGCCGAATCTCCGAAGGGGTAGCCAGAAATAGCGTAGCGGGATACTGTTATTTTCGCTTCCTGTCTCGCAGACTAATTAACATCCTCCTCTCCATTGCCCGCTTGGTCACTTGGAGTTTCTATATTGTTCTTCTTGTGAACATAACTGTTTCTAGCCTGTATGTCACATGTCAAATATCTTTTTCTTCAGGTGGTTCGCGAATCTTTTGGACTTAAGAATATAGGACAGTGATATAGGAAATGAATGGATCAGGGAAAGGACCAAAGTTGCGGACGTAGCGTGCAAAATAGCTTCGTTAAAGTGGAATTGGGCCGGCCATATAGCGAGGATAACGGATGATCGATGGACAAGACGCACCCTGGAGTGGCGACCGAGATCCGGACATATAAATCCTGGCAGACCACAAGTCAGATGGTCTGATGACATCAAGAGAGTGGCAGGAGGTCAATGGCACAGAGCGGCGAGTGATAGAAAGTTGTGGAAGTCGGGAAGGGAGCCCTATGGTCAGCACTGGACGACTAATGGCTGATGATGATGATGATGATGATACTGTTCATTCCTGACAAATTTCTCTAGATTCTTCAACATTCAAACATCGTGTCACGCACGTTGATTTTTCCGACTGCTCAGGTAGCCGATACTTAATATTTCATTGATTGATTACACCAAGTTTTCTTCGGTCTTCCTCTATTTCATATACTCTATTTATCATTCATTTGTTCTTTCCATGTGTCCAAACCATATATTGACCTTCTCATTATTTTCTTCATAATATTTTCATTCGCACTCAATTCACTTTTTATATTTGCATTTAGCACTCTATCAAATATACATATTTAACACACATTCGTCTAAGTTTAAGCATCATATTTCTACTACATTTGTTTCATTGTCACCTGTTTACCAGTTCCATACTTCGCTTCCATATTAATATAAGTGCACCATTCACTCTAGCCAACACCAGCCTCAACCCTTTTATGTATGGGAACTAAAAATATCAAGAAGAGGGAAATCTATGACAAGTAGGAGGGATGATTTTTACAGAGCCATTTTCGTGAGAGATTCACTTCAAGGGCGAGCGCGCCTGGAAAACTTAATAAGGAGTTTAAGCGAGCTCCTGAAAACAGCTTCGTTGTCTTGATTCCGCAAAATCGGAAACTCCTTGGTGCTGTGAGACAAGAAGCATGAAAGAATATTTTATGATCTCAAACTTCTCGACTATCGTGCATGACACGATCGAAGGAGGGATTTAGTTTTGAAAAGTATTATATTATTTAAGACCGTTATTTCGCTCAGAATTTTGTATTAGTGCCCGTCTAGCAGCAGATTTGTATGGAATATCATTTATTGCCTTAGATTTGTACCTCAAACAGCTGTTCTACCCCTCCCCCAAGAGGAGAGATGGCGAACCTTTTCGAGAAGTGGTAAAATTTTTTTTAGCATTAGCTCGTGATTATTTTTTAGCATTAGCTCGTGGGTCACTAAGTCACTGGCGTCGCTCGGGAGGGGAGAGGGGAAGATGATTAAAAACTACTCTACTTGGTTCTCATTTTTACATCTCTCTACTTGGTTTCCTTTTTGATTTACATTTTTTTCGATATAAGGACAAAACACGACGTTTTACCACCATGTTCGTCATATACACGTGGAGTGGTAGGTACGATAGAAAATCAGCTAGCAAATGTCCACTGAGAAATATTATATTTTACAAAAAATCGACATTTGTTGGTTGTCGGTTGATGATAACATTAATAATAATAATAATATAATCTATTTTAAAGCGCCGTTTTTGTAATGTAATTACCTTAAGTGCGCGTTAAGACGTGTTTTACATCTAAATATGAACATCTAAATCTAAATATGACATCATAAAACTTCTTGGAGTCAACTTCGAAGCAGATCTCTCATTAAAAACCCAAATAAATAAGACAGTGAGCGCCAGCTTCTTCCACCTAAGGCAGCTCAAAGCAATCAAAAGAAATATTCCCACTGATGCATTAAAAACACTTGTTAATGCCTTCGTCGTATCTCGACTCGACTATTGCAACGGAATTTATGCCAACAAGAAACAAACAAATAAACTTATCTGTTTTCAATGCGGCAGCACGACTTATAAAAGGTGTTCCAAAAAAACGCGCATATTTCACAACATCTAAAAGATCTTCACTGGCTCAAGTGTCCTGAAAGAATCCAGTATAAACTATGCTGGACAGTTTTTAAAGCGCTTCACGGAATGGCACCAGCCTATATATCTGAACTTTGTGTTGCTGAACTTGCGGCAATCTAAGCTTCGATTAGCAAACTCCTCGGCAATAGGCAGATTAGTTGAGCCAAAGCGCAACCTCCGGACAAATTTCGGAGATCGGGTTTTTGCAGTGGCAGAAATATGCTTCCTGCACGCCTCAGATGCATTGACAATCCGACAGTTTTAAATCTCGCCTTAAAACCCACCTTTTCAAAATATCGTATAAAATGTAAACAACGGTTATCTGATTGCTGGTGTCACATGCAGCTCTCATGACTAAAAACATTGTCAAAGCGCCCTTGAGGTGAGCTATTCACGAAAACGGCGCTATACAAATTAGCCTAATTATTATTATTATTATTTACGAGTATACCAGTTTGGTTTTAGTTTGAGTATATAATATGAAATCAGCTTAGATCTAAAATCTGTCAGATCATTAATGCATTTAATATAAAATAATAAGTTTGTGAAAAACAACCCGTGGGTCTTTAAAAAGCCTGGGTGAATCAGTGTCTGACTCGCGGGTCATGGGTTCGCCATCCCTGGCCTAGAGAACACAAGCAGGGCCGGCCGAGTATTATAGCGGAGTGTAGTACAGTACAGTGCCATGCCAGGGCGGGGAACAATGCGCCGATGACGTGACGTGCACTTGACGTTACGGACCGTGCTCCAAGGCGGCCTCACAATACACAATGCGGGCAGAGCCGCCTGCAGCATACCGTACTACAGGACACCCATATATTTATTAGTCATCATTCCACAACTTCAGTAAAGACTGCAATTTCAATTATACTTTCGATACATATAAAATCTGGTGTCATTTCATCTATCGTTTCAAAGACCATCTTCGTATCTTCTTATAGTGGCTTGTTAGGTTTCCCTGTCGTTGGCGACCACCGTTGCAAATACTTTCTCGCCACAGTGATTTCATGAGAAGTGTAACTGGATTGAGTTCCTTTTTACCAAGGAATTTTTATAGGGGTTACCTTCCCTTAGCTCGTGGGTCTCGATTTTGTGGCATCGAAGATTCGCAAAACGATCTCTCCCTGTCTACTGTGACCCCGATTGAAAGCTAAGAGCTTCCAGAGATAGCTTAAGACCACTCTAAGACGCCAGGGAGTCGGACTTACTGGAAGTCTCGCTGTTGTTATACAAGGTGAGTTTTAACGGGTTTTTACTGGTACATACTTTCCAGCAATGTATTCTTATGTCCAACCGCGGCACTTCTAATCATTCGAGTCACTCTAGACGTCTAAAAACAGTTTAGCGGAGTTTATATTACATTATATCGGGAATTTCAACTGGTTATATCTAAATACTGGGTCTACGAGTAATTAAAAGTGACTTAATGGTTTGTGGATCTTGTATTATGTTGAGGAATGTCTCTTCTTTAAACACTCCAGTCATCTGTTATATACATATCTTCTTCTTCTTCTTCTTCTTCTCTTTATAGTCCTTTGGTCTGTTCCTGAAATCCGGCTGGCCTTTCTTGGGAGGTTGACTCCCAACTATCTCTCCATCTCTTCGGCGGTCTTCCGGGGGGACGGCAATCGGCAGGAATCTGATGCGCCACAGCGTGTGGGATTCTGGTGGGATCCATCCTCTGCACATGCGCATTCCAGTATCTTCTGCGTTGTCTGTCCCAACTCACAATATCCTCCACCTTGCAGATCTCGCGGATGGCCGTGTTCCTCACCCTATCGCGAATAGTCCTCCCTGCTATCATCCTCAGCGTCCTCACCTCTGGCACCCGTAATTTAGCCTTCGTTCTTGTGGTATCCGCTCTGGTCTCAATGGTATATATATCAGTATAAGCCTTACGCAGGTTTTATATATTCTGAACTTTCTGTCAATTCTCATATATTGGTTTTTCCATATTATATCCTTGAGAAAACCTGATACCGCCGAAGCCTTGTTGTCCTATTGTTTCACTGACAGGATATAAAGGGTCTAGCTATTATTTTGATTCTCATGCCATGTGATAGGTAGCTAAACTTTCACCATTTTATTGTCACGTATCTAAACTTTGCAACCTGTTCCAGCATTCTGTCATTTAAGAATAACCTGCATCCTAAGGGTTATTTTGAGACTGTCTTGTTTTTTTTTTTGATTTTTCAACTGAGATATTGAATGTACATATCAACATAATTTAATTTTAAATTATCTCTTTATCTCTACATGTCCATAACTGTCGAATTCTATCCGCTCATCTTGGTTAGTTTAAATGTATTATTAGCGGATCCCATTAGCCGCCCCTCCCTGTCATTTAGGAGGACAATGATCAAGATGATAATAATAATAATAATGGCAACACGGGGGTACCTGCTGGTGACAGGTGGGCTGGAGGGGCCTGGGGGGACGGGGTGGAGGGTGTACACCCATTCATCGCTCCGTGCACTCACGCCTGAACCGCAATACTTTCAATCTGGACTACAAACCTGATCACATGTACAATACATCAAGATGGTTTCGATTGGAAAATTTGTAATTAATAAAATGGTTGATGCGATGATATGGAAACTCGTTTTCACAAATTAATGAAAAATATCGAATTTTCATTGGACGGAGTTTTGTATTTCTCAACGAATGAAATCTCTAATTTTTGTCAGTCAGTAATCTTCTTCTTAGTGTAGGCCTTGTGGCCTGTTTCTTAAGAGGAATTGGCCTCTCGCGAAGTCGACTCCCAGCTGTCGATCCATCTCTTTGGTGGTCTGCCCGGGGGTCGTTTACCTTAGAGTTTACCGTGCAACACTTTTTATTTTTGTGCCAGAAAATGTCACCGAAACCGGTCAAATCCATACCTAAACCTGTGTTTAAAGTGGAATTTAACTAAATATATATTTTGTTTAAAATTATAAAAAAGGTCAATATTAACCAGCATGAACATCAATATAAAACAAGAAAGAAAAATAAAATAAGGTTCCCATTTAGGAAACAAAAACAATTCTCAGAATTCCCTTATATACAGGGCTCTCAAGATGTATGAAGATATTCTGGGGGAAGTCAGAAGTGTACAAATTTAGAAAAGAATTAAATAAATATGTAACCAAAATGTAACCTTATATTGATGTTTAGGTAGATTATTATTTTTAAGTGTATAAAGTTTTTATTATTATTATTATTAGAACATATGTTTATGTATAATACATGTGTACTATTTCAAGTAAATAAAGGGGCACTGTGTTGCTTTTTAAATAATTTTGTCATTTTTTTCGTACAATCATACAACCGTGAGACGGATCTTTTGTTAAAAAATCTATTGTGCGAAAGTATTATTTTTCCAACTTGTGTCAATGTCCGTTTTGTCTTAAAATATTAACTGTCCCCTTATTTAATCAATAGCCTTAGAGCAATAAAACACCCTCAACTCAATACTTCCATCTAAAAATCCTTTCAAAATTTAACCCATTGATATGTCTATTGTTATCTCCCTAACTTTATAGGTTCTTGCACTCAGTTTGTAATAATTTTGGTTAGTTTTTATCGTTCTCCGGATGATCAAGGTCTTAAGCCTTCGAAACATGTCGAGAAAAATAAACTCAAAAGTGGAAAAAAACATGTTTTAATTCATAACAATTCGTCCTTATGGAATTCCACAGTGTTATCGCCTTTAGTTTATCTAAAAAGAAAAAAAAATTGTCTTAAGTGTACTTACTTATTCAGCCGATGTCGTCCACTGCTGGACACAAGCCTCCCCCATACTTCTCCACGTATTCCAGTCTTGTGCTTTCTGCAACCAGTATAAGTTTAGAGTTAATAAAAACAGGAGGATTGTAACGTAGAGAGAATTATAGGGCTGAAGGTAAATATGCCAAGCAGGAGAAAGAAATCCATTTATTTCCAACTTAGAGCATACTGCAATAGACATCATCATCAGCCGTCTGTCATCCACTGCTGAATGTAGGCCTCTTCCAAAGCCCGCCACCGCCCCCTATCCATTGCTCCCATCCATCCATGTCCAGCAATCCTCTCCAGATCGTCGGTCCAGCGGGCAGGGGGACGTCCAACTCTACGGAATCCTGTACGCGGTCTCCACTCCAGAACCCGTTTTTCCTATCGGCTGTCGGTTCTCCGACAGATATGGCCAGCCCACCGCCACTTCAACCCGCCTATCCGTAGAGCCACCTCAGTCACCTTGGTTTGTTGTCGAATAAATTCGGTTCTAAATCTGTCCCTCAAGGTTATTCCAAGCATGGCTCTTTCCATGGCGCGCTGGGCAACCTTGAATCTGTAGACTAGACCTTTTGTTAATGTCCACAGATATAGAATAGACAGAACCAAATTATTTATTAAAAATAGATAATCTGTGTTTTGTGATGAGAAGAAGAATACAATGATCTGCCAATAGTTGTAACGGTAGAATATGATGGGATCAATGGAAATAATTAAATAGACAACCGCGGCTCCATCCCACCCCTCCGCCCGCGCCCCCCGAAGCGCGAGGGCGATAAATAACCCGCGATCAGTGGCGAGTACCATCAATCCGGGGTTATTGTTATTTATATTCATATTGCGATGTTTTATGGCCCGACTAGACAATGGCGGCCCGCGCACGTGGCCGCCACGTGGCGCAGGCCCGGCGAGGGAAGCGAACGCCCCTCCTTGCGCAGATCCACTTCCTCTAAACTTTTCACAGACACAGCTCGCGATGATGCTGCGCTACAGATAATCTATATTAATATTAGAAGGTTTCTCGTCATGATGCTTGTATTAATATTTTTTATTATGATTTTTGCGGTCCCTGAGACGTATGTGTGATAGAACGAAATACACCAGAATCTCAAATGCTGATATAAGAAACGAATATAGGGCAGAAGAAGGTATTATAAACAAAATTATGAAAGGATCGCTGCGTTGATTCAGATACATGGAGCCCATGGATGGAGAAAAACAAAGTAAGGATAATAATAAGGGGGAGACCCAGAAAATAATAAGGTGGAGACCATGGGAAAATAGAAGAAGCGTCGGCAGGCCGCAAAAAAGGGGAGCGACGACATAGCTGCCGTGGGGGGGAAATGTGGCTGAAGCTGGCAGAAAATAGACGAGTGGAAAGGAAAGAAAGAGGCCTATGTCCAGCAGTGGACCGATGAGAAGGCTGACGAAGAAGAAGGAGAAGTTCCATTTTCACCCTTAAAAGTCACCCGTGCTACATGACAAATGCAACACTGAATGTTTTTTTTCGCTTAATTTTATGTTTAAATCACATTTGCAATAACCAACCTTCAATTTATGAGTCATCTATCTATGCTCTCTGCATGTACGAGTAGTTTAGAGAAACGAAACGAAGGTTAGATATTTAGCTATTTACGAAAAACGATTATTTAATATAAATTATTATTAACTAACTAACTAACTAACTAACCATCACGCCGTCTCCCCGAAAGAGTAGGCAGAAAGAATGGACTGTCACACTTTTACTGATGCTGCACTCCATCCTTCTCTTTTCGCTCCGCGGGAGACGCGGTGTGATGGGTTGCGAACCTCATCGCCACCAATAGGCATTTCCCCCCCGCACACTTCGATCGTCCGACACCCACAAAATAAATCTAAAACAAATAATATAAAATACAATGATATAAAATAAAATAACAAAATAAAAATAATTTAACACAAAATGTTCTTTTTAGATGGTGCACATATTGTCTTTTTAATTTATGTTCCACGAATCTGCCGTTTTTTAAATTTAGCACATAATGTAATAACACATAATGTTTTTTTCGATGTTGCACATGTTGACATGGACGATCCGGAATTTTGTGTTTTTTTCATTTATGTTATACGTATCCACCGTTTTTTAAATTAGCTGTAATTAGGCACTTAACCAGAAAGAACTTTGAAATAATATTGAAGAAATTATTCAAATTGTCATTGGAACAAATGAAAAATTTATTTATTATTCTTATTTTAGCAATTTAATCCAAATGATGGAAATATATGAGAACTAGTTAAACTTATAATGGAAAAAGAAACCATTAAAAAAGTGGATAGATAAAATGTAAGAAAGTGGCGGTTCATCCGCTATACGTACCCCTCCGATGGTTAGTATTATTTATACCCCCACAATAGAGGGGCCTCTCAGGCGACACTCCGAGAGAAGAGTCTCCACCTCATCTCCACCCCCGGCCGCGGCCGCCACTACAATGGGCGATAAATATAAATATTGTTATTGTCCCCACCCCCACCCGCCCTGCAGCTCCGTCATAACTTCCTTCCGAGTAATTACATACGTCGGATTTTTTATTTATTCTCCTTTCTGTGCCCTTCAGATGCAGCCTCGTGCGTTGTGCGGGGAAATGGGAAGAATACGAAGGCAGTAGGCACAGGAGAGACATTTATAATCGATGAATTTTAATATAAGTACGATAAATGCTAAATGCAATCCCTACTATATTGTGCGTAAGATACAACGTATTTCAGAATACCGAACTAAGATATTAACCAAACACTCCATTTCTCCGGAAGGGCAGGCAGAGAGGATGGACCGCCATACTGCTCTGTCCTGAAATACCTCTGTAGATTCCTTTACATCCATACATCGTAGAGTATTCATTTATACATCGTAATAGTGACGTTAAATTTAAGGACTGCAGTGTTCGATCAGTCATTTCCTAGTGCAGCCTTGGAGTAATTCTTTTTAAAAAACGGTACACTTAAAATACAAGTCATCAGAATAATAATAATAATCGTAAAATGTACGCTTCGAATTGTGGCCGCTTTTTAGTAGTGAGTTAAGTTGTTCATGCCACGCTATCCTAGTTCTTCCACGAATTCTCTTTCCACTCACATGTATACAACATTTTAACCACTCTCCTCTTGTCGATTCGTTCCATATGTCTAAACCATCTCAGCCATTTCTTCCTTATTATGTCGTTCGGAATTCCATCGAATTTCGTTTTCCCTCACATTCTTCCCAGTGATCTCATTTCTTCTTTTGCCAGCTCCAAGCATCATTTCCACACGCAAGGGTTGAAAGAACTCCATTATGTACTACCATATTTGCTTTAATCGATATATTTATATTTGCAGTGATGACTTTGAGAGTGCCGTTAATTTTCTTCCCAGCACCGACCCTTCTTTCGATGTCTTTCTCCATTTTTCCATCTCTTGTTAACATGCTTAACAGATAAATAAATTATTATACCATTGTGTGTTTTTTTAAGAAGTTTTTTAGTAGGTTAGTTTAGTTAGTTTAGTAGGCTGAAAATAACAACAGCTCTATGGGCTAATATTTATCTTTAGGGAAAAAGTTTTTTTTAAATAAATTTTTTTTTTATGATTGTGAGTGAATGGTATTACTCTGAGGGTCACTCTAAAGATGTTTTTTTTAATTAAATCAATTGGATTTAAACTAATTAGCTTTATTTGCAAGTATTTAACAAACACTTGAAGAATATTCATTGAACCTTTATACATGAAAATGAAAAAAAAGAATGAATTGAAATATGCAAGAATTAGATGGCATAAATGCTGGTGCGATAATAAACGATATGTCCATAAGCTGTGTGCCGACGACGTTGTTTTAATTGCTGACAGCATGGACGAACTACAAGTCAAGAATGTACGAAGTAGGTATGCAAAAGTATGACCTTGTGAGGAACGTGTCAAAGTCTAAATTTATGGTATTTGAAAAGGAAGAATGTATGACGGATTGTGACATAAGTGCGAACGGTGAGAAATTAGAAAAAGTTACCGAATTTGTTTATCTAGGAAGCATGTTTACAAGAGATGGAAGAATGGAGAAAGATATCGGAAGAAAGGTTGGAGTTGGAAACAAAATAAATTAAAGTAGGATAAATGCAGTACAAATGAGGTCACTAAGAAGAATGTGCGGAAAAACAATGTATGATAGAATATCTAATGATGAAGTAAGAAAGGAATGTAAGGCGGATGAATGCGTGATAAATACAATTAAGAAAGGGTCATTAAGATGGTTTGGACATATGGAACCAATGGATGAGGGAAGAATAGTTAAAAAGATATATACAAGTAGTGTGAATGGGAAAATTAGTCGAGGAAGGCCAAGGAAGACATGGCATGACCAAATTAATCAATAACTGAAAGGCGGCCATGTTCGAAGTAGGAATAATCGACGAGCGTGCATGTCGTAGAAGAAGCGCGAGTATTATGCCAGGATAGAACAATGTGGCGATCCATCCTCTCTGCCTACCCCTCCGGAGAAACGGCGTGATGGTTAGTTAGTTAGTTAGTTAATGAAAAAAACATCGATCCAATAATAAATAATAACGAAAATCGAAGGATCAGCAGTCCTTTGTCTCTGCCTGCATTTCCCTAAGAGGCATATGCTGACTCGTACAAAATAATTATTAAGTGTGTTATCCTTCAAACCAAATATTTATTTAACAGCCTGCGATTGAAATAAATAAAAAAAACATAAAAAGTATACATTAACGACGAGGATGGGATTCGAACCCACGCGTGCAGAGCACATTGGATTAGCAGTCCAACGCCTTAACCACTCGGCCACCTCGTCATGCGAAGGTGGCATCAATATTTTCTATGACTTTTAATTTTATTACGTTCCTTTGCGATCATTCCATTTTTAAATTCAGCTGTGCAAACACTAATGCCTCGAGTTAGGTGCCATAGTCTTTACTACGAGATGATGTTGTAGGACGATAATCGATCAATCATATGTGCTATCATTGGTTGTTTGGTTAGTGCTTTTGTACGGAGTGGAGTCATGGACCCTCACAATCAGCACTATGAACAGGCTAAAAGCATTCGCAGAGGCATGTGGATACATCGTAGAATGCTACGCATACCATGGACCGATAGGATTAGCAATATTGTTGTGCTACAAAAAGCAAGAATAGATAGATAATAATAATAATAATAACCTGAGCTACATCCTTAAAAACTGGAAAATATCGATCAACCTGAAACGAAAAGTCTATGAAGCCTGCGTTCTGCCAGTTGGTACTTATGGTCTTGAAACTGTTACATTGTCCAAAACAGTGCCGAGACACTACGAGTGACCCAAAGAGCCATGGAAAGAGCCATGTTAGGAATAAGCCTAAGAGACAGAGTCAGAAACGATACGGTGAGAGAAAAAACGAAGGTCACTGACATCATCCACCGGGTGGCGACTCTAAAATGGCAATGGGTGGGTCACGTTGCCAGAAGCTCAGATGAAAAATGGGCAAGAAGACTGCTGACTTGGAGACCGTGGACGGCGAAGAGAAGTGCAGGGCGACCGCAACTACGGTGGAAGGATGATCTAAACAGACACGTCGGAATAACCTGGATCCAGTCTGCACAGGACAGAATGACATGAAAGCAAATGGAGGAGGCCTTTGTCCAGGAGTGGACGGGAATAGGCTGAGGAAGAAGAAGAGAAGAAGAATAATAATAATTACTTGAAAACTTTTAAAGAGCCGTTTTTGTGATGTAATCACCTCAAGGGCGCATTAAGACGTGTTTTAAATCTAAATGTGAAGTTTTAAATTGGGTTAAAAATATGTTTTTTTTGCTTAAATCTGAAGTCTGTCGTATCATTTATGCATCTGAGGTGTGAAGAAAGATTGCTCCAACCTGATCGACCAGCCACTGCAAACGCTCGATCCCCGAAATTTGTACTAGGGCAATGCTTAGGCTCAATTAATCTTCCTATTGTCGAGGAGTTCGCCGAGCGAAGAGTGGATTTCCTTGTATTTAGGCTGTCCGTTATACAGAGTTCGGATATATAATTTGGAGCCATTCCATGTAGCGCTTCGAAGACTGTCCATCAGAGTTTATACTGGATTCTTTCTGGACTCTTAAGCCAGTGAAGTTCTTTGAGATGTTGTGTTATATGGGACTTTTTTGGAATTCCTTTAATGAGTCTTGCTGCTGCATTGAACGCAGATTATAGACAATTGCTGACTGATATCAAGGTCCGGAAGGTGTCCTACCCGAGTCATGTGCTTAGAGGAGAAAAGTACGAGTTACTGCACTTGATCATTAAGGGCGAAATAGAGGATGGTCGAGGTGTGGGGAGAAGACGGATCTCTTGACCCTTGTTATTGGACTGGGGAGCACTACTTAGAACTGCTCAAAACAAAAACGTGCACTCTCTAGTACATCTATCACTATCGCTATGACATCTGGTTCATGTAGAATGGACCAACGTCACTACCTAACATATCTTCACCAGTTGTTATTGAAATTATCCACGAAAAACATATATCCAGACGAGTACTGGTCTGCACATAGTCCCGACTTAATACCAATGTATATTTTCTTATGGGGCTACCTTAAATCAACTAACTAACCACCACGCCGTGTTACCGGAGGAGTAGGCAGAGAGGATGTCCCATTTGTCCCATTTAGAAGAGTGCCAGCGAAATGACAAAATATTTAAAGAATTCAATTTTAAGAAATAAAGTAATAACTACTATAATATTAACTTTTAAAAGTTGATTGTAAGATTATAAGGGTTAATTGAAACACCTGATGATGCCAACATATGTTGGCGAAACAACCGTCGCAACAACTTCATAAAAATTAAATAACTAAATAAATATACCTGTATACCCTTTTTATATTACTTCACATGACATAACGACCTTCGTGACCGAGTGTTAAGTGCCTTCGGTGTGGCAGTCATAGCTCTTGCCATTCTGTCACGAAGGTCGTGTGTAATATAACAGTGTTCTAAAGAAAACCGTTAATAATGTTGGAAGCATCATAGTGTGCTCCACCAAAACAATGGATAGTATGTCGGTTAATCCTCTTTGCCAACCCTACCCGAAAACGGAGTGGTGGACGGATTCGCGAAAAGAATTCGATTATAAGTCGAACCACCCTCGGTATCCGACATTTCAGCGCTTGAAGTACAATATATAAATATAAACTTATTAATCGAGTGGAGTATTTAGGGCATCATTATAGCCGGGCATTAAAGAAGATTAACATAAGGAAACTTGTTCTTTTTACTTTTTACGGTTTGGACCTTTAGGCAAATGACACTTTTATTAGGGTAACACAGATAAAAGGAGCTAACTGCATATCTGAAATTTATGCCGGGCGTTCAATGGCATATTTACATACGGCGTTTTATTTTATACCCGCGGCTGGCTTTAATTTGCATATAATGGGCTATTCCAGTTTATCTCGGAGAGATATCGCCTCATGAGGACCACGCGCACGGATAAAGACACCATTCCTGCAGCCTGACAGCTAATGGAGGATTCTATTCTATTACTCGTATCGATAGAGATACCCATCGCGCGCAGAATACCAATTCAACCTAATCATAATTTATACGGCTCTTACAATATGGAGACAATTACAATGGTAATACCGCTAAAGGGGAAATTGGGAATGAATTAACTAAACCAATTTGTGTTTGAACAGGCATGTGCGGTGGCCGGTAGGTACTGCAGCTTCGCGGAAATACACTCGAAATATGTACACTGCCTTCGACTCGAAATAGGCGTTTACCACAATATCAACAGAGCGCCATTATCATCATCAGCCGTCTGTCATCCACTGCTGAATGTAGGCCTCTCTCAAAGTACGCCACCGCCCCCTATCCATTGCCGCTCCCATTCACCCATGTCCAGCAATCCTCTTCAGATCGTCGGTCCAGCGGGCAGGGAGTCGTCCAACTCTACGGAATCCTGTACGCGGTCTCCACTCCAGAACCCGTCTTCCCCATCGGCTGTCGGTTCTCCGACAGATATGGCCAGCCCACCGCCACTTCAGCCCGCCTATCCGTAGAGCCACCTCAGTCACCTTGGTTTGTTGTCAAATAAATTCGGTTCTAAATCTGTCCCTCAAGGTTATTCCAAGTATGGCTCTTTCCATGGCGCGCTGGGCGACCTTGAATCTGTAGACTAGACCTTTTGTCAATGTCCGCGTCTCGGCTCCGTACGTCATGACTGGCAAAACGCACTGGTTGAAGACTTTATTCTTGAGGCATTGTGGTATTTTGGAAGTGAGAACATGACGTAATTTTCCAAAGGCCGCCCAACCCAACTGAATTCTTCGGTCGGCTTCTTTTTCGATATTGTTTCGTCCTAATTGTATGATTTGGCCAAGATATGTGTTTTCTTGTACCTCTTCGAAAGCCGACCCATCGACGGTTACTGATCTCGGGATAAATGTTCATTATACATGACTTTCGTCTTGTCCAAATTCATCCCGAGACCCACTTTTCTGGATGCAGTGTTCAATTCATCTAGCATGCCTTCTAGCTCCTCCACAAATTCCGCCATTGATATGATTTAATGTCCAAAATAGGTCAATATCAGTCCAGTCTACTTGGCGATCAGCTAAGTCTTCTGCGATCGGTAGATTGACTGTGCCAAAACGCTGTCCAAGCACAAACTTTGGCGACCGAGCCTTCACGGTAGCCGGCCCTTCAGCCTGGAACAGTCTTCCAGCAGACCTTAAGTGCATTGAGAATCAATCAGAGTTTAGATCGAGACTCAAAACGCACCTTTTCATATTATCATTTCCTGACAGGAAGGGCTGATCGACTACGTCAGGTGCAGCCCTCATAATAAATATGTTTATTATTATTGTTATCATTATTATTATTATTTTTATCTAGTTGATAAAACGGAGCATCTTCTACAGCGCCCTTGAGATGAGTAATTCATAAAAATGGCACTCTATAAATTATCCAATTTATTATTACCGAATTATGTCGATGCTCGAGTGAATAGACACAAACAGTTGTTGATCTTATCTGAATACGATACGGGCGGTTGCTTTCCTCTACGAAGGAAGCACTGGTAAATGGGGACATCACGCCCTGGTTTGATATCACAAAAAGTGTTCAGCAGGGCTGCGTGATGTCTCCATGGTTGTTCAACTTGTATATAGACAAGTGTATGAATGAATTGGAAGGAATAAATGCTGGTGCTGAGATGAGTGAGATATCTGTAAGTTACGTGCTTTACGCGGACGATGTAGTTCTCGTTGCGGATAGTGCAGACGAATTACAAGTCTTGGTGTCGAGAATGTACTCGTATGAGGTAAGCAAGGCGACCCAAAATATAAAGGGTATTCCAAAATTAATAGTCCTGAAGCGAAATGTGGAACTTAAAACAACAATTCGGATAAAGATATAAAAATCCCACTGATTGGACTTTGTAATAGAATCAGTACTGCTTGCATTATTTGGATGACGTATTTTTTTCTGCTCTTTAAGTATTTAGATATAATTAATCTAAATTAATACGAAAGAAAACGTCTATTTACTTCTTTTTCTTCTTCTTTGTTGTAGACCTATGTGGTCTGTACTCCAGAGTGTTGCTCCTCCTGTGAAGTAGACTCCCAGTTGTCCTTCCATTCCTTTTAGGACGTCTTCCACGAGGACGAGTCGCATGAGGCTGATAATGCAATGCAATATAGGGGAGTCTGGTGGTGTCCATTCTTTGAACATGGCCGTACCAGTCCCTTTTTCACTGTCAGCTCCATCTTATAATATCCTCAACCTCACATATCTCTCTTATTCTAGTGTTCCTCACGCGACCTCTCAGTGTTTTGCCTGCTATTGTGTTATTACAGCAGATAACTGGCAATATTCATAAGGTTCTATGTATATTTCCTTTGATATTCTTTTTTTTACCCTTTAGATCGATTTGGCTTGCGCTGTGATGATGTAAGGAGTTTTTTCAACAAAATAATAATAATAATCATAATTACTCGTATCAGTAAATCTGTTTTCTAAATGTTTGATTAGGTTTTATGGGAATGACACGTTTCGCCTGCTGGCCTTAAAAAAACAAAATTGTCACGTTGTCTTCGGTCTTCTGTTAAAATTTACGTGACAATAAAAATGGCGACGGACTAGCTACCTATCAATTGTTAAAAAAATTATAGTGATAGATGATATAATCTGTTGTGAACAAAAATGCGGAAAATAACGAAAAACTACCACATTAAAAAGACCCAATTGGCATCCCTCCTATTATAGTCATTTCCCAGTGCACCCTTGGAGTAATTGATTTTACAAAACGGCGCATTTAAAATATAAGTCATCAAAATAATAATAATGACTGAATTCTTGCTAGGTATGCTAAGCTACCAATCATTAGAGAGAAGGAGGAACATTCACTTGGGAGTTCACTTCTTTCAGCTGATTGGCGGCCGTATACAGAACTCGGATGTCCTGAGTGATGTAAGTCTATTTGTCCCTGATAATTATTACCTTCGTCAAAGACAGCACAGATTGTATTATTTGCCGCGCTCCAGAACCAACCTGCCAATGGTAATGCCTGTGGGTAGGGCAATCTTATTGCTTAATCGGATCGCCTCGGAGGTGGACATATTTCGTGATAGTGTGAGTTGCCTCAGGGATGCAATATCAATGTTATGATTATTTCTAATTCTTAAGCTTATTTTTATTTTTTTAAGCTTCTCTTTTCAATTAAACAATCTGGAAATATGTCTGTAATTTTTATTAAAATAAATGTAAATGTAAATGAAATGTAAATGTAATAATTATAATCCCTAGAACCATAAAAAATTATACTTCGCTCCATACCAATCATTAATATTGAAACTAAAATTGATGATATAATGTTTGAAAATTTCCATCAATATTTTTACGACCTTATCTATTTACAATATTTTTACGACCTTATCTATTTACAATATTTTTCTAAATCATCGTTGGTTTTGTGGTATACTATCTTACGGCTTTTCTATTATTTCGTTATATCTAAAGAGAAACATGATTTTTAATAATTGCGTAGATTTTCACAGTTGGTAGCAATATGTTTTTTTTGGGATCTTGGCAAAATTTCATAACCACCCTGAAGATGCAGACTGCAACGATCTCCGAAACGTCGGTCCAGAAAGACGAATTAAGGATTTTCCAAAGATCCCAAAAAACAGAATGATTTTTAATGGTTCAAAGTTCAAAATCTACAGTATTTTTATATTCATATCTATACTTATATTTTCGGTTAGTACATTTGGATTCGTTTAACAATGAAACACTATTTTTAAAATAAGTATGGATAAATAATATATAAATAATAGAATAAATAAGTAATAGAATAAGTATGTCAACCGATTCAATCTTACAAAAACAAATTATTTATAATAACATTGAATTTTTATTTAACATTAAAAAATTGAAAGCGAATTTTGTTTTTGAAGAATGTACATATGATGTGTTCCCCCAAAATGTCACATTGTTCTATTGAAAGAATGTGCTCGTCACGGGCAAGTCAAGAGCACGCCAAGAGCACTCCTCCTCGCCTGTCCCCCCTAACATATCATATCACATTTCAGAAACTCTAAATAACAGAAACAAGTACATTCTAAAATAACCGTTTGAAGTACGTATAACTACAGACGGGAAACTATCACATTGAAGGCCTAAGTGGCATCCCAAGAACCAGCAAAGATGGTTACACTTTGCTGCAAACCAATTCCTAGGATTAAAACAAAAAAAACAACTACAGAGAAAATGTTTCTAGTATTCAGTATCTAATTCCTTTCGACATCTCTTTATCTTACAGACACCTCATAACAATCGCGCTGTTTCTCACGAGGGGTAGGGAGAAAGAATATAACGCCAAACTTTTCTATTCTAACACACCTCTTGATATTCCTCTATATTAGGTAATACTAATAGACATGCAAGCTCGTTGATTTTTCAGATCCCAAGCATGGCCACCTTTACTTAAATGATGAATTTGGTTATGACAAAATTTCCACGGTCACATTCGACTTAATTTTCCGTATACAGATTTTTAACAATTTTCTTACAATAATTTATAAATGAAGAGACTGGAAGCATTTGAAATGTGGCTCCATCGCCGAATGCTCGGAATTTCATGGACAGACATGGTTACCAATACCGAAGTCCTGGGGCGAGCTAGAGTTGACAGGGAACTGTTATCAACTTTCAAAGTTTGGGAAATTCACATCTGGGTCATATACTGCGTGGGGAAAAGTACCACCTTCTCCAGCTGATATTGGAGGGGAAGGTTGAGGGACGCCGAGGGCTCGGTAGGAGACAAATGTCCTGGCTGCGAAACGTGAGGGTGTGGACCGGCATCCGAAGTGCGGAGGAGCTGTTCCGAGCGGCGCAGGACAGGGACAGGTTCGCCGAGGTGATCGCCAACGTTGGAGGGACCCGACAGGGCACTTGAAGAAGAATTTATAAATATCAACTTATTATTATTATTATTTTGTTGAATCGCTCGTTACGTCATTACAACGCGAGTCAAATCCATGTAAAATGTATAGCTGTGTATCTTATTGATGCTCGTGATATGTGATGGATAGTTAATCTATCGTTATTTTATTGTAAGGTGAATTGTGCACCAGACAAAATACAATGCGACAATCACTTAGGGGCGGCAGTCAAAGCACTTACCACTCGGCCACGAAGGTCGTCATATGTTTTAATTTATAAGTTTGAGTTTAAAATAACTGTTTGAGAATGCCCTCGCAAGGCGAAAAAATTTTTTTCACAATTTATATATTAATTAGAGATTTAGTGATGAACTTGTTGCGTTTTCGCATTTCTCTCGTGATAAAATTCGTCTTTAATAAATTATGTCTTTTCAAATGTATGTTTTCTTCTAAATTACATTTTTTATGTATTTTTTTATATTATCATCGTGTATTATTATTATTTCTTCTTCTTCTTCTTCTTCCTTATTGTAGATTTATGTGATCTGGTTTCAAATGTTTCATACCTTCATCTTCGGGATTATGATAGTTTTACTCGTCCTGTATTATGTAGACGTTGAACGATCGAAGTGTGCGCGGGAGATGCCTATTGGTGGCGATGAGGTTCGCAATCCATCACACCGCATCTCTCGCGATGGCGAAAAGAGAAGGATGGAGTGCCGCATCGATTAAAGTGTGGCAGTCCATTCTTTCTGCCTACCCTTTCGGGGAGACGGCGTGATGGTTAGTTAGTTAGTTAGTTAATTAAATAAAACAATGTTTTTTTTAACTACTTCCACTTTTGTCTTTATTTCGACAGCGACTGGTTTCGCCAGGCTCGCTGGCATCGACATTAATTTATATAAATTAAATCCAAGTAAAACCAATAAACTACTCTATCACGTTTACTATTATAAATTAATAATGGAGTTTTACAAAATTAATACCTCAACCATCAATAAGTCGTCATATATTACCATTCTGTGAAAATTGACTAAGAATAGGACACTGTATTGTAATGTAATCAAAGTCACCTAAAGAAATTATTAGGGAAGGTTTATTAAATCCAGATTGAAGGAGAACAAATATAGGAACACACTTCTCCAGCGTCTCGGATCTGAGACTGGGACTAAGGAGAGCAAGGTACGCTACTGTAGCAATGTATGCATTTGTCCGTTGTCTCTCGTCAGAGAGAAGTATTGTAGCGTAGAATAGTAGTTATCTGAGGGCCGAGGGGCCTTTCCCTTTCATGTAGTCCCTCGGTAATTAAGAGGAGCAGTGAAATGGGGCGGAAACCAGATCCAGATATAGTCTGCCGCTGACACGGAGGCACGCCCCCGCAGTTACGTCTTATGACAGGATAGAACGCTTCGCCGCGCGTGCGTGGGCCCTGCACACAGCAGACCCGCGAGGAGGGGCCGGCGGGCTCGCGGACTTGCTCTACCATATTTCAGTGATAAATTATAATAATACGAATGAAAACTTTTTAGTAGTTTTATTATATTACATATATGCCGTGTCAGGATGCCTGAAGAATCTGGTCTGGAAAAACAAGCACATGCGTATCGACAGCAAGATCAGAATCTACAAAACATGCGTGCGACCCATCATGACGTACGCTGTAGAGACGCGGGCTGACACTGTGCGAACCAAGGGACTACTTAGAACATCGGAGATGAAGGTCCTAAGATCAATTACTGGAAAAACCCTCCGAGATCGTGTCCGCAACGCAGACATAAGGAAAACCTGCGAAATAGAGGATATCGTTCAGTGGAGTAGATCCAGAAGAAGATACTGGAGGGACCATGTAGCCCGAATGGATGGTGACAGACTCGCATATACAGCCGCCTATGAAATCCCTTCCGGACACCGCCCACCTGGAAGACCGCCTAAGAGATGGAGGGACAGCTGGATCTCATCATCCGACGAGATATGATTTCTGTGTCACAGATCGTCAGATCTATCAAAAGAAGAAGAAGAAGAAGAAGACATATATGGGAATGACATGTTTCGCCTTGTTAAGGCGACCGGAACTACGGTGGAATGATGATCTGAACAGACACGTCGGAATAACCTGGATGCAGTCTGCACAGGATAGAGTGACATGGAAGCGAATGGAGGAGGCCTATGTCCAGGAGTGGACGGGAATAGCCTGAGGAAGAAGAAGGCGTTATCAAATGTTTATTATTAAACATTTAATTGTGCTTTAGCAAGGCGAAGGCATTTAATATGGAGTTTTACATTATATATTATTATATATAAATATATAAAATAAAATAAAAAATTAAATTTCGGGAATAATGACGTAAAACTCATCTCCCATAATGTTTGGTTATGCCTTAGCAAGGTGAAACATATAATTTCCCTAAAATATAATAAAATTTCAGGAAAACAGACGTTTTCGTACGTAATCAATCACTAAAATAAGCATTTTTTACGTATTGTTATGATACAAACTACTAATCTATCATCAGAGATGAGGTCTCTAAGACGAATGTGTGGTAGAACGATATACGACAGAATCTCAAATGCTGATATAAGAAAATATTGTAGAGCGGAAGGTATTATGAACAAAATTATGAAAAGGTCGCTGCGTTGGTTCGGACATATGGAGCACACGGATTGAAAAAGAATGGTTAAGAAAGTATACGTTAATGATGTAAATAGAGTACGGAGTAGAGGAAGACCGAGGAAAACATGGCATAACCAAATTAATCAAAATTTAAAGGTTGGTCAAGTTATTAGTCGGAAGAATCGACGTGCGTGTATGACTCGATATATGAATGTGGAGGAATCTAGAGAGGTGTGTCAGGATAGAGTAGTATGGCGGTCCATTCTCTCAGCCTACCCCTGCGGGAAACCAGCGTGATGGCTTGTTTGTTTGTTTTAGATATTTCATAATTACATATTTCGACTTTGTAAGACATTTGATATTGCCTTAGGAGGGTGAAGGGTGTTTTCATTCATATTAATTATTTAATATGAAGTTTTACATCATTGTTCAAGAAACAATAAATATCTAGCATTCTTCTTTACTTCTTCTACATACATAAATAAGTTCACACATATTCGTCAATTGTCCCAACTGTTTGCATGTGAGTAAGTTTATGAATAATTAGAAAATAGTTTCAAATGATATTAATAATCCTCAAATGTATAGAGCCACCCTCACAGCGCGCACCCATTATGTATTGCTCGTCACCCTCCTGAACGATTGATTCTCTGTGATCTACACTACCACTACCCTGAACATGAAGGGAGGCTGGGACCGTCTGTCTGCTCGGGGAGGATACGCTCAATAAATTGGATTATACCTTCATACTAAGTAACCTTGAATTTCAATACGATATTCATATTTTTTAGGTTTAAAGGGCTGTTAAAAATGTTTGACAATACTAATTAAAATTAATACTTAACTAACTAATAACTCAAAATCCCTGGATAAAGGTTTTCAAGTTGACTCTGCATACAGTGATTTTTCAAAAGCTTTTGACAAAGTTGATCATTCGATTCTTTTAGTAAAACTTCGTAAAATTGGTCTAAGTGACACCTTAGTCCAATTTTTTAATAGCTATCTTTCCAAAAGACAACAGTTCGTAACTTATGGACTCTTCCAATCCAGTAAGTTCTTCACACCATCTGGAGTTCCTCAGGGTTCCATCCTAGGGCCGTTATTATTTACAATTTTTATAAATGATATTACTAAAAATATCAAATATTCCAATAGTCTCTTGTTTGCCGACGATTTGAAAATTTTTCGAGAAATTAAATCTGTCGACGATTGTTTAAAACTCCAAGATGACATACACAGTGTCTTGGAATGGAGTAAAATAAATAAATTGCATTTTAATATATCGAAGTGTTTCATCATGTCCTTTACTAGGGCTCGCACAACGATCTATCACAGTTATACAATGGATGATATACTACTGGATAGGACTGTTTCTTCGAAAGATTTGGGAGTTACATTCGATCCCAAATTATCTTTCAGTCTTCATATTACATCAGTATGTAATAGCTCCCAAAAGATTTTGGGATTTGTTCTTAGGAATGGAAAGGATTTTAAAAATTCAAAAGTCCTGAAGTTATTGTATAATTCCTTGGTAAGAAGTCGGTTGGAATTTAGTACACTGGTGTGGGCACCGCATGAAACAAAATATTGTCTATTAATCGAGAAGGTACAGAAAAAATTCTTACGATTTCTGTACCTTAAAGAGAACGGTTACTATCCCTGGCTGTACCCAACTGATTTCTTGCTGGGTATGCTGGACTACCAATCATTGGAAATTAGACGAACCATCCACCTGGGTGTTCATTTTTTTCAACTGATTCGTGGTCGAATACATAACTCTGATATTTTGAATGACTTGACTTTGTTTGTCCCCGACAATTATCTGCGACAAAGGCAACATAGATTATTTCACCTGCCACTGTGTAGAACCAATCTACCTAAGGTAATGCCCGTGGGCAGGGCAATAATCCTATTAAACCGCATCTCTTCGGATGTGGATATTTTTCACGATAGTGAGGCTACCCTCAGAAAGCATCTATCTCTTATGTATTAAATTACTATTTGCTTCTCTACTTATTGTACAAAAATGTTAATCTTTACCAAACTGTTCTCGAATATTTTTTTTTTTTAAATTGTCTTCTGTTTTTCTTTTTTCTGACTTACTCTTATTTGTTTTCTTGTTATATTATTTGTAAATATGTTTTTTTAAATTGTTAATTTTATTTTTGTGGTTATAAACGATTTGGATGTGTTTCTGTAATGTTTATAATTTTTTTGAATAAATTGAAATTGAAATTGAAATTGAAACTAACTAACAACTAACCATCAGGCCGTCTCCCCGAAGGGGTAGGCAGAAAGAATGGACTGCCACACATTTCTTTCCTGACATATTTCTCTCGCTTCCTCAACATTCATACATCGTGTCATTAATACTTATAATCTAAGACTAATGTGTGGTAAATCTGTATATGATAGAGTGTCAAATGCAAGTATAAGAAGTGAATGCGGTGCGAATGAGAGTGTTATGAACAAAATAATGAAAGGGTCATTAAGATGGTTTGGACACATGGAAAGAATGAGTGAAGACAGAATGGTAAAGAAGGTATATGTAAACGGCGTGAACGGAGCTAGAAGGAAGGAAAGGAAGGCCGGGGAAAACGTGACACGATCAAATCAATCAAATATTAATGTCGGTCACGTGAGGAGTCGGATAAATCGACGTGCGTGCATGACAAGACGTATGAATGTTGAGGAATCGAGCGAAATATGTCAGGAAAGAAAAACGTGGCAGTTAATAATTTCTCCCTACCCCTTCGGGGAGACGGCGTGATGGCAAGTTTGTTAGTTAGTTAGTTAAACAATGATGGAATTTTAGATTAACTTAAGGCTAAACATTATGGAATTCAATAATGACAAATTTTTATGAATTAAAACACTGTTTTTTCCACGTACACCTTCATAATCGGGAGAACGATATAAAAACTGATTATATCGTTCTCCCTATGATGAAGGTGTCCGCCTTCGAAACATGTGGAGAAAAATAAATTCAAAAGTGGAAAAAACAGTGTTTTAATTCATAAAAATTCGTCCAAATTGAATATTGAATGTTCTTTTGATAATATTTTAGTAAAGCAAAACATTTCTTAAAAAACAAACGTTTCCATTCCTATTAAATATTAAAACATGGTATTTAAGTGTTTCATAAATTTTCATATAATGTATCTACGTAAAGTAATATTGAGGAAAATATAAGTTTTATTATAATTTAAAAATAGTAACATGTTTCACATGCTAGGATATTATCAAATCTCAAATACCACAAAGTGAGTCATGTCACTTCTAAATAAAGGTTGTTTTAAAGGGTGGATGGACGATTATGTCGACCGTAAAATGGACGTAGTGCACGATAAATTTGGCGAACCGAACCATGATTTTCAAAATAAATTTGCACAATTTGCAAGCGATGTTCTGACGTCAGTATATTTATGGTAAAATGGCAAAACGTATTGACTACAAATCAACTATGATATATATTATTATAATTGACAGTCTGTAGAAACTATTTTGAGAAAATTATAATATCTTCAGATCCCTTACCATCAATTTGATTTGTAGACTGTCTCCACAACTCACGACTTCATCTCGTCTTTCGCCTTGCATGGTCCAAGTGGACCTTCTGCAGCTCTCCAGACACTCCGCAGCTCACCACGATCTACAGCAGTTGCAGTGGCCGCCTTTATTCGATCAGTCCATCGAATGGGGGACTTCTTTCGCCTCTGCGTCATTGAATGCTGGTCATGACGACCATTTATATGTTGTGATTTCATTTTATTTATTTATTTATATTTAAAATAAAATAGAAATAAAAACACTGCACTTTGTTTTTCACTACTATATGATTATTTTAATTGCCGACTAGTTTCGCTTGTACCCAAGCTTCCTTAGGGCTTAGTAATAACAGATTGTTATAACAGATATCGGTTATTCTTCGTAATAACAGATATCTGTTATTACGAAGCCCTGAGGAAGCTTGGGTACAAGCGAAACTAGTCGGCAATTAAAATAACCGCATAGTGGTGAAAAACAAAATGCAATGTTTTTATTTCTATTTTATTTTAAATATAAATAATAATAAAAAATTAAAATAATTCAATGTCAAATCATAGATTACAAAATTACATTACATTTTTTTTTTGAAACTACTATGAAAAACAATATTATTCGATTTACAGGGAAAAATAAATGCTTTTTCATAAATAGGTCTGTCAGAATTGGTCAGTAATTTATTTAACATAGTTAAGATTGTGTCAAGATAATTGAGAAATATTAAATCTTTGGGTTCTTTTCGCATAAAATTATGGAAATTTATTTTCATTGTGTAATTACACATAAATCGCAGCCTGACATTCAAAGGTTGGGTTAGGTGATGAGAGTGGTGACAAACATGAGAGTGGTGACGTCACTTAACTTAAAAAGGTGAATTACTCCATCGGTATTATAGTTTCATTGCTATAAACTATGAACGTTTGCAACAAATTGTTCACAGATGCCAGTATCGTTCGGTATTTAGGAAAATATGAGTAATAAATCATTTGTAGGCGCAACCGTACCGGTACTGTCATACCACCGGACAGGTTAATAGTTCCCGTGTGATATGGACACATTTGGTCTTATTAGTACTTCATATCATTCCAGACCCATTTATTTGTTTGCTCAGCTGAAGCCAGAAGAAATGTTTTTTAATCATGCAAAGGTGAACCGAATACCACAAGACGAGGTGGCCGAGTGGTTAAGGCGTTGGACTGCTAATCCAATGTGCTCTGCACGCGTGGGTTCGAATCCCATCCTCGTCGGTGTGATATTTTTTTTATAAATAATGAAATACTAAAATTTCGACAACGTAGTTTTATAAAAAAGCTATACCTAACTAACTAAGCAACACGCCGTTTCCCCGGAGGAGTATGCAGAAGGGATCGACCGCCATACTGTTCTATCCTGACATAACTCTCGCGCCTCTTTTATATTCACACACCGCGAAACGCATGCTCGTCAATTTTTCCGGCTTCGAACATGGCCGCCTTTTAGTAGTTGATTAATTTGGTCATGCCATGTCTCCTTGGTACATGTCTCATTGATCATGCCATGACACATATGCTTGGCGTCAATCTCCGAGATAAAATCAGAAATGAGGAGATTAGACGCCGAACAAAAATGATGGACATCATGGAACGACTAGCGAGACTGAAGTGGCAATGGGCGGGTCATGTGGTGAGACAAAGTGAGGATAGATGGACCCAGAAAATAATAAGGTGGAGACCATGGGAAAATAGGAGAAACGTCGGTAGGCCGCAAAAAAGGTAGGCCGACGACATTGCTTCCGTGGGGGGAAAATGTGTCTGCAGCTGGCAGAAAATAGAGACGAGTGGAAAGGAAGTGCCTATGTCCAGCAGTGGACCGATGAAGGCTGACGAAGAAGAAGAAGAAGATGTCTCCTTGGTCTTCCTCGACCTTTTTTCTCTGGAATCCCAATGATGTTCGCATTTGTTTCCACTGATCGGAGTGAACGTAGCCTTTCTGCTGGCAAACTCTGCTGGACAATCTTCAAAGCGCTACATGGAAGGGCACCAAGTTATATATCTGAACTCTGTATAACGGACAGCCTAAATACAAGAAAATCCACACTTCGCTCACCGAAGAGGAAAAGATTAGTTGAGCCGAAGGGTTGCCCTAGTACAAATTTCGGGGATCGAGCATTTGAGGTAGCCGGTCCAACAGCTTGGAACAATCTCCCTTCACACCTTAGAAGCATAAATGATCCGACAGATTTCAGATCTAAGCTGAAAACCCATCTTGTATATTTTGTTCTATTATACTTTCTAACCGATCGCGTATATTAGATGCAGCGTTCATATTTAGATTTAAAACGCCCTGAGGTGCCCCTGAGGTGATTACATCACAAAAGCGGCGCTTTAAAAGTTTAAAAGCATATTATTATTATTTATTATTATTATAGGTGTGGATATTATTATTATGGCGATGTCGTGTTTACCGCATTTCATGTAATTTCATTTCATTAGTTCCACGTCATCATTAGGTCGATATAATGGACCGTGCCGTCAAACTGAAGTGGAAATGGGCAGGACATGTCGCCAAACAGACCACAGCGAGATGGGTATCCAGAGTCTTGACAGGGAGACCGTGGGAGGAAAATAGAAGCATCGGTTGACCCCAAAAAAGATGGGCTGATGACCTAATTCCAGTGGAGGGAAGAAGCTGAATAAGAGGCGCACGGAATAGAGAAAATGGAGAACGTTTGAACGCTTGAGTCCTAAATCCAGTAGTGGAGAGATGGCTAAGGAAGAAGACGAAGTCATGTCATCATGTCTACATCCACGCGCATGTGTTACTAGAGAACGAAGAGTAATTAATTCAAAGGTCTCGATATCTCCGTCCGCTTACAATGGCGGAGGTAGTTATTTATGTTTTAATGCGATTCCGGAATAAATTAATATTTTGGATGTCAGGAACGTCTGTATCGCGGACGGGCTAGCTCGAAGCAGAAGGGTTCAATTATTTATTTTTGCGGCAACAGTTTTTACGACTGGCGCCTCCGAGCCCGCAGTCCCGCACGGGTAGGGCTAGGTGCCAGGGCTCGCGATTTAGAACCGCCGAATTCTAATTTTTAAATTTGAAAATGGAGCGGAATTTATCTATAATAATACGACTCAACAAATGAATAATTCAATAGTCACAATATATAAAACCTTCGTAAGACCTACATTGATACATGGCATTGGGGCCAGGGCGGATACCAGAAGAACGAAGGCTAAAGCGCGGGTGGCATAGATGCAGACGCCGAGGACAATATCAAGAAAGACTCTATGAAATAGAGTGAGGAACACGACTATCTGCGAAATCTTCAAGGTGGATGATATCGTCAGATAGTCAGAGTTGACTGCCTTGCCCGCTGGACTGACGATGTTATAAGGATTGGTGAACGTGGATGGATAAGAGTGGCGATGGAAAGGGGGCAGTGGTATGCTTCGGGAGAGGCCTACGTTCAGCAGTGGACGACAGGCGGCTGATATAAAGAATGTAGATGTTTAGTAAAATATGTTCTCTGGAATCTTAAGTGTACCTTGTTCGAGCGATTTTCCGTAGATCGTAGAGTTTCTGAATTGACAAAAGTTAACTCAATGAACAGACCGGAAGCATTTGAAATGTGGCTCCATCCAATACCGAAGTCCTAAGGCGAGCTAGAGTTGATAGGGTACTGTTATCAACTAACAAGGTTCGAAAGATTTCACATCTGGGTCATATACTGCGTGGAGAAAAGTACCACCTTCTCCAACTGATATTGGAGGGGAAAATTGAGGGATGCCGAGGGCCCGGTAGGAGACAAATGTCCTGGCTGCGAAACGTGAGGGAGTGGACCGGCATCCGAAGTGTAGAGAAGCTGTTTTGAGTGGAGCAGGACAGGGACAGGTTCGCCGAGGTGATCGCCAACGTTGGGGGGACCCGACAGGGCACTTGAAGAACAAGAAGAAGAATTATTTAGTCATATTTACGAAGCGGATTGCGTAGAAATTGTTTCCTAATCGGAAAATTCATCGCCTGTTGTCCCGCCCTTGTTGCCAACGATATAAATGTCGTTAGTAATTTAAATGCTCGCTCCTCGGATTAAGTACCTACCCGATAGAAATAATTGTGGGGTAATTTTAAATATATAACGTTTTCTTTCACGATTGTATGGGCATACCCCTGGACGTTTCGAAATTGAAACTAATCACATATTCAAGCGACCGATCTCAAATGTGAGCTAGAAATGTTTATTTCGCGGGGTGTTTTTTACTAGTCTAGATTTATCACTATTACCGTTATACGCAGACGTGGACGGACTCCGCAACGAGCATTCTACAGGCGCGAGGCTGCCACCAGCGGGACCACGCCAATCCTCGATTGGATATATTCAGATATACTACTACAAAAAAATTCACAAGACCCCCACAGATCTGCCTGTTATTTATTTCCATTCAAAATAAAATATCAAAGTTTTAAATTACAAATTGATTTAAAAAACTGCTAGTCCCGCGTCGTGTCCGGAGTTTGACCAAGATCCCATTCACCCCTTCATGGACGAGCGCCCCACCACCTCACAGAACTTTGCAAGCTGATAGATTTGAACCCTCGGCAGTCAACTCTACAATCCTCGAAGGAAGAAGCAACACACAAACTTCTCGTCCCGCGGCACCAAGGAGCTTCAAACTTCGCAGATCGCGCTTTTGGCATCGCGGGACCGACGCGACGGCGTGGAACAGGCTGCCCTATAATATTCGCAATCAAGACGACGAAGGAGTGTTCAGAAGCTCTCTTAAAACTTTTATTTTCAAGAGAAGCTTTCCGGGCGTTGAGCCTTGAAGTGAATCTCTCACAAAAATGGCGCTATATAAATAATCATCATCATCATCATCACAAGAAGTTACGCGCACTACTCTCTAAATCTCGACATGCTAACTAACTAACTAACTAACCATCACGCCGTCTCCCCGGAGGGGTAGGCAGAAAGAATAGAACGCCATACTTCTGACATACTTCTCTCGCCTCCTCTACATTCATACATCTTGTCATGCACGCACGTCGATATCTCCGACTCCTCACGTGACCGACATTTAATATTTGATTGATTTGATCGTGCCACGTTTTCCTCGACCTTCCTATATTTCTAGCTCCGTTTACGCCGTTTACATATCGTCGGCTCAAAGGTAAAACTAATTTAGTGACATTTAATTATTTTATTTTTTTGGAATTTCTGTATCAGACTTGTGAATTCTACGTCAGAAAATAATCACCAAGTGTATTTATTAAAGAATAACAGTTATTCTTTAATAAAAACACTTGGTGATTATTTTCTGACGTAGAATTCACAAGTCTGATACAGAAATGGCAAAAAAAAATTAAAATGTCAATTAATGAGTTTTACCTTTGAACCGACGATATATACCTTCTTCGCCATTCTGTCTTCACTCATTCTTTCCAGGTGTCCAAACCATCTTAATGACCTTTTCATTATTTTGTTCATAACACTTTCATTCGCACCGCATTCACTTCTTATACTTGCATTTGACACTCTATCATTCGTCTTAGATATCTCATTTCTACTGCATTTATTCTACTTTCATCCTTCCTTTGCCAGTTCCATGCTTCGCTTACATACATAAGGGTCGGCACAAGAACATGCAAAGTGGAAATAGATAAATAATGTATCTAAAGTTTTAATTTAATTAAAAAAATATTTTTTATTAATTAATAATAATAAAAATTTACGACGAGGATGGGATTCGAACCCACGCGTGCAGAGCACATTGGATTAGCAGTCCAACGCCTTAACCACTCGGCCACCTCGTCTTGTGACACCGCCACCAAAATAACGCGAGTGATCTTTTGTTTCACCAAATACGAGTATAATAAACTGTTCTGTATCAGATTCACTTGAACACATGTTGAAAGTAAACAAAAAAACAAGAACATTGCTTATGAATAATGGCTAAAAATTAATTGTTGCTCGAACAATGACTAAAAACTCCATATTAAGTTTATTTAGCCTATCCAAAAAATCTAAGATGGCAGTGCACAATGGGGTTCTTGTGCCGACCATTATGTATAAAAGTGAAGCATGAAGCTGGCGAAAGAAGGATTAAAATAGAATAAATGCAGTAGACATGAGTTAATTTGTTTATGATAGAATGTCAAATGCAACTATAAGAAATGAAATTGGTATGAACAAAATAATGGTCGTTAAGTTGGTTATTTAATTAATTTCAAAAACAAACTAACTAACCATCACAACGCCTCCCCTTCCGAAGGGGTAGGCAGAAAGAAGGACCATCACACAGTTATTTCCTGACATATTTATCACGCTTCATCATATTTATTTCTCCGAAACTTCAAATGGCCGACATTTAATATTTTATTGAATTGATTATGCCATGTTTTCCTCGGTCTTCCTCTACTATATTTTACGTTCACATCGTTATTCGCATACTTTCTTAATAATTCTTTATTCATACATTATATCCATGAGGCTAATAGGTACATACGAGTATAATATAATAAATCACTTAAAGTTGTCTAAAACAGGTGTTTTATGGAGGATGATACTCGTATGTTATCCTTCATTTGATAATGTTCTTTTTAGGCGAAACATATTACTCTTGAATAAATAATATAAAACTAGATTAATTTTTTTTTGATTGATTTGATTTGATGATTGTAGAGGATGCGAGAGAAGTATGTCAGGACAGATCAGTGTGGCGATCCATTACTTCTGCCTACCCCTCCGGCGAGACGTAGCCGGCGTTAGTTAGTTGGTTGATTAGTCTTTCAAATTTTAATTAAATTAACTCAATAAAATTATTTAATGGTATTATATTTAGTATGGTCACATAATATAAATGGGCAAAAACCCGAATGTCGACAAGTAAAAGCGAGAGAGGAATACTTCGATTTACTCTGAAAGTAATTCGAAGTGCACACGATTCGCATGCCCGATTACGTTTCTGAATTATTTTGAACTGTGTTCTAATTATTGTTGTATGACAGGAGTGTAGAAAACAAAAGAAGGACAGTTTGGTATTGTTAATTGTGAAATTTTTAACGTGTGTGAAAAAGAAGATACACATTAAACATTAAAAGTTATTAATGATTAAAAAAAATTAAAGCTTAGAAATGTATACACCCGTGAATATTTGCAAATAACATATTGAGAACAAAGTTTGAAGTAGAAATAGAGGAATTAAATAAATGGAGGAAGACCGAGGAAAACGTGGCACGATCAAATATAATCAAATATTGAATGTCGGTCACTTAGGAGTCAGACCTATGTAGTCTTTGTTGTAGACCTATGTGGACTGTTCTCCAGAGTGTTGCTCCTCCTGTGAGGTAGATTCCCAACTGTCCTTCCATCTTTTAGGAGGTCTTCCCGAGGACGAGTCCCATGAGGCTGATTATGCAATGCAATATAGGGGAGTCTGGTGGCGTCCATTCTTTGAACATGACCGTACCAGTCCCTTTTTCGCTGTCTGCTCCATCTTATAATATCCTCAATCTCACATATCTCTCTTATTCTGGTGTTCCTCACGCGATCTCTCAGTGTCTTGCCTTAGTTATTGAGAACAATAATTTACCGTGGTTTATCAGAAGCGAAAATGCGTGATTAAACATGATGATGGGCTGTGAATTCTACCGAGGTGAAATATTATATTTAAATCTATAGTCTAAAACAGTGATTGCAATCTGCAAAGAAACATATAGATGAAAGACAATCGAATGTTAATAGGAAATTGAAATTTTGCTGGTTTAGGAGACAGAATGGAGCCATCTCCGAATGGATGGGCTGGTGTCCAAATATATTAGGATGAGACACATCCCGCATGGGTGTGACGGCGGGGATCAGATGTCCCCGTGGGATATCCAGTGGGATGCGAGATGTGGAGATAATGTCCCAACGGATGGAAATACCTACTAGCCGCCCGTGCTCCTACTTCGGGGGACGTTCAGATTATACTCGTAATTACACTTGCTTACAAATGCAGCCGATAAACGGAAAGAAAATACTATAACTGTTGTATAATAAAAATGCTACATTTTCTAACTAATCACCACCGTCACTCCGAAGGAGTGGGTGGAAAGAATGGACAGCCACACTGTTTTTTCCTGACATACCTCTTTCGGTTCCTTAACATTCATACATCGTGTCATGCATCACGTCGATTTCTCCGACTCCTTACATGACCGACATTCATGATTGATTTATTTGATCGTGCCACGTTTTCCTCGGTCTTCCTATGTTTCTTGTTCTATGTACATCATGAACATATAGTTTTTTTTTCTCCATTTATCCTAAACATCGTAATGTTCCATTCATTATTTTATTCATAACACTTTCATTCGCACCGCATTCACTTATTATATTTTCATTAGATATTCTATCATATACAGATTTACCACACATTCGTCTAAGCGATATCATGAATTAAATCATAAAAAATAAACTGTTAACATAATACAAAAATATAAAAATGCAGTGTGAATGAAAGTGTGACGTACAAAATAATGAAAAAGTTATTAAGATGGTTCGAACACATGGAAATAATAAATTAAGAAAGATCAAGAAAAACGTGGCACGATCAAAACAATCAATTGTTAAATGTCGGTCACACGAGGAGTTGGAGAAATCAACGTGAGTGCATGGCACGATGTATGAACGTTGAGGAATCGAGAGAAATATGTCAGGATAAAACAGTGTCCATTTTTATTATAATTTTTATTATTATTTTGTTGAATCGCTCTTTACATCATTACAGTGCGAGCCGATATAAATAACATAGCTATATTCTCATGACAAGTGATAGGTATCTAATCTATCGCCATTTTATTGTCACGTGAATTCTACACCAGACCAAAGACAGTGTGACAATCACACTGATGTCGCTGGGAATCGAACCCGGACCTTCGGTGTGGCAGTCATAGCACTTGACATTCGGTCACGAAGGTCGCCGATTATTTCTGTCTATCCCTTTGGAGAGACCACACGGTATAACTACAGTTAGTTAGGTATTTAATTCGTAAAACATCCTAATTATATAAATTAAGTACATATAAACGCATTTTGTTTATGAAATAATGTCTCCATGTGTTACATATAATATTATTTTGAGATAATCTTGGGTACAAACAAAAAACACTAAAATCTAATTAACTCAGTAAGGAAGACAACGTTGGTGTTATCATAAATATAATAGAAATATAAAGTTGTCTTCTGAACTCCCCGAAGCAACGATCCAGGTGCAATGGATGTCAAATGAAGTTACAGTCGCCCCACACAGATGCCGTTAGTGTCGCACGCCAATTAATATGGCGGCTAGATCTGCCTTGTTCATCTAGGTTTTTTGTCATCAATGATCCCTACCGAAATGTTATTGGCCGCGGAGCCACACACGACCTCACCCATCACCTGCCACCTGCATACACTTCTCTTACAACACACATCAATATACACCAATTATCTTTAAACAGATTTTCCTAAACGATAATAGATATTCGAAATCCCCAATGTGAGCAGAAATTAATGATCAGGTCGTGTCCAGGATTGAACCTACGTCTTCTGGATTGAAAGGGCAGCATTTTTTCAGCAAGTTCATTATCACGACTAAGGGCAGAGTACTTATACAAGACTGCAATGAGGCCTGCTATGCTATATGGAGCAGAGTGCTAGACCAACAAAAAAGTCCACGAAAGTCGAGTCCACGCTGCCGAGATGAAAATGCTGAGGTAAGCCGGAGGCGTCACAAGGCTGGACCACGTGAGGAACGAATACGTGAGGGGTAGCTTTAAGGTTACCCCAATAACGGAAAAATTAAGAGAATCTCGACTCCAGTCGTACGGTCATGTGATGCGAAGAGACAGCGAACACATTGTCCAAAAAGCTCTCAGCATTCCCACAAAACCAAGATGAAGAGGTCGCCCAATGGTAACATGGTGGGGCAACATGGAAAAGGAGCTCCAACGCGAGAACCTGACAGTGAAGATGAGGCAAAATAGAAAAGTTTGGCGTTTTCGTACGAGGAGGGCCGACCCCAGATGACGGGAAACGGCAAAGGGAAAGATGAAAGAAGAAGAATGAATTCAATGAAAGAGAATACTCATTGCACGTGTCACCCATTTTCGGCACATTACATGAATAGGTAAGTACTATTAAACTACAATTTAGTAAATAATTAATCACCATTCCGTTTCCCCGTAGAGGTAAACATAGATCATCTTATCTCTTCTATTAACATCTGCTACATGCGTTCAAAACGTCAAAGATGTAGTTTATTAACTTTATTTGTATAGATAAGCGAAACATGTTAATAAAACACAATCATAACGTAAATAAGAAAAACCCGTATGGTTGTCGTCAAAGAGAGAGTTCGAGAATTAAATTTTGAATACAAGAGAGAGAGATAGGAATACTTACAATGCTAATATAACGAATTGTCAAGTTATATAACGAATTAAAGTTAAATTATGTAAAAATAGTTAAATTATATAACGAATTGTCAAGTGAGGTAAGAGATGCCGGTTCTCTCGCGATCTTTCGTCGAAAATGCTTTCAATATGTTCTAAGTACCGATATTTAATGTTTTTGTTGTTTTTCTCATTTGAGATTTTTATTGTATACTAGCTGACCCGACGAACTTCGTACCGCCTCAGAATCAATAAATGTTGTGTTAACTTATAAGCTAAATTTAATTCACCTTTTTATTGAATTACAATTAATACTTAAAATGAATTAAGTTCATGAAATGTGCAAAAGTCAAAATTAAAAATATGAATTACAATGGAATATAATTCACGTGGAAGCCTGCATTAATACCTACTTAAAATGAATTATAAATTGTTAATTAAAAACTTTGTTTTATGTATCACAATTGTGTTTTTATTTTTTCGCGACAATATATTCAACCAAAGTGGAATCTACCAGATTAATTGTGAGGATTGTGATGCCGTGTATATTGGAAAGACGGGTCGATCATTTTGAAGAGGTTATATGAACACAACATTTAATACAAAAACAGAATCATTGTGTGAATTTTGACCATCATTTCAATTCCAAAAACACATTTTTTTTGGATATAACAAACAATTTAAAAAAAAATTGATAAATTAGAAAATTTAGAAATTTTTAAAGCAAAGGCACGTGAATTGAATGTTATAAATAACCAAATTCCAGCTTATTCCCCCTTAGTATATATGTAGTACATTAAAAACTTTTCCTTTATACAATCTACCAAAAAAATATTAATACTACCTTCCATTTTTGTCCCTTTCTTACTAATGTAATCTGCTTCCTTATAATGTTTATCGTCTTTAATATATTATGATTCATCGTTTTTGACTCTATATTATGTATGATTGTTCCTTCTAATTACTGTTTGAATTATTATTATGATTATTATCATTCTTATTATTTTATTATTATAAATAAATGAATTTCATACAACAACACAACAACAACAACAAACCATCACGCCGTTTCTCCGCAGGGGTAGGCAGAGAGAATGGACCGCCACACGACTCTATCCTGGCACACCTCTCTAGCTTCCTCCACATTCATACATCGAGTCATACACGCACGTCGAGTCTTCCGGCTTCTGACATGACCAACCTTTAATATTTGATTAATTTGGACATGCCATGTTTTTCTCGGTCTACCTCGACTCCTTACTCCATTTACATCGTTAACGTATACTTTTTTAACCATTCTTTCTTCACCCATGCGCTCCACATGTCCGAACCAACACAACGAACCATTCATAATTTTGTTCATAATACCTTCTTTCGCTCTACATTCCTTCCTAATATCAGCATTTGAGATTCTGTCATACATCGTTCTACCACACATACGTCTTAGGGACCTCATCTCTACCGCATTTATTCTGCTCTCATCTTTCTTCTGTCAGTTCCATGCTTCGCTTCCATACATAGGAGTTGGGACCAGAACTCCATTGTGAACGGCCATTTTCGCTTTCATTGATAAATTCTTGTTTCCAATAACTACTTTTAAAGCTCCATTCACTTTGTTACCCGCACCAACCCTTTTTTCAACATCACTGTCCGTTCGGCCATCCGCTGTGAACATGCTACCTAAATACACAAATTCCCTCACCTGTTCCAAGTTCTCTTCATTTACACTTATATTACAAACTGTCATTTGCTCTTCCCTTTCAAAAACTAACACCTTTGACTTTCCGACATTCATCAAAACACGTTAAAACAATTAAATAGCAGACAACATAATTTTGAATAAGTGTGATCCATCAATGAACTCCGTTTTCATCATTAGCATCATCATATTCATCATTTGAAGAGTTTGATGATTCAGTGTCCCTATCAATTGAAAAAAGAAATTCCTCGTCTTCATCTAGCCAAATATTTCGTTTATTAAGTACTCGCGGCTGAATTTCCTATGGTAACAATTCTCTGGACCGAATGTACACAGATACACCTGTAAAATCAATACAAAATATACAATACGTATTTTTATTATTATTCACTAATCATAAATCGGTTATTTAATCTCCACGGAACACTCATCTGTCATCTTTTTCGAATGGTATTAATGGCGCAAATATTCTCTGCTCTCCTTCACAAAAGGGGTTTAACTTTTAGAATAGTCTCTCTGATACTGATTTTTATAACTTTGGGCATTGTTAATCTAAAATTAATAAAGAAAACCAAAAATCCCGGTGACGATTAAAAAATAACCTCAAATCTTTCACATTGAGTATTGACATCTGGCATCAACAATACACCACCTACGGGCGTTTTCGAAACTAAATGGAAGCCATGATGTTTTTTGTACTTTGTCTCAGAAGTCAAATATAGTCAAATTTACGACAAATATAATTAATTTTAAATCATTTAAGTGATTTTTTCAAATTATTTAATGATTATTCTGTTATCCGGAACGGAGACAAATCCAGCAAATATAAGATCTTCAAAATTGGTCCAGCCGTTCTCGAGTTATAAATGGTGTAACTAACACGATTTTTGACTTTGTTTTATATATATAGATTATTAATTAATTGTTTATAAAAGATTGATTTATAAGTTGTAAAATGTTTCTGTAATTTTTTAAAAACTTTATTAAATAAATAAATAAAATAAAAAGAGAGGAAATGCACACGATGAGCATGCCTGAGAACGTTTCTGTATTAAGATAATCAAATGATTTTACTGAAATCTCTTGATGGAAGTTCATTTTAAATAATAGTAAGATAAAACGATGTTTTTAACTACTTCTTTTGTCTTTATTTCGACAGCGAACGGTTTTGCCAGGCTCACTGGCATCGACATACTGGTCCAGTCTGTCGATGCCGGCGAGCCTGGCGAAACCGGTCGCTGTCGAAATAATGACAAAAGTGGAAGTAGTTAAAAAAACATCGTTTGATTTAATTATTATGTTTCTGTTTTATATTCAATTTTGTTCTGATCATTGTTGTATGACATTAAATAAACAAACAATCCATGAAACTTCATTAAGTTACATTTGTAATTTGATTTATCTAACTCACTAACTAACTAACCATCACGCCGTCTCCCCGAAGGGGTAGGCAGAAAGAATGGACTGCCACACTTTTCATTCCTGATATATTTCCCTCGATTCCTCAACATTCATACATCGTGTCATGCACGCGCGTCGATTCTCTGACTCCTCACATGGCCGACATTCAATATTTGATTTATTTGATCGTGACACGTTTTCCTCGGTCTTCCACTATTTCTAGTTCCATTTACATCGTTAACAGAGAGGATGGATCGCCACAATGCCCTGTCCTGGCATACCTCTCGGGCTTCCTCTACATTCATACATCCTACCATGCACGCACGTCGATTATTCCGGTCATGCCATGTTTTCCTCGGTCGTCTTCGGCTTCTTTTCCCACTCACGCTGCTTGTGTACAACTTTTTAACCATTCTACTCTCATCCAATGGTTCCATATGTCCAAACCATCTCAGGGATCCTTTTTTAATTTTATCCATGATGCAGTCATCTGCCTTACATTTCTTTCTTATTTCATCGTTCGGTATTCTATCATACAACGTTTTCCCGCACATTATTCTTATTGATCTCATTTCTACGGTGTTTATCCTGCTTTCATCCTTATTTTGCCAGTTCCAAGCTTCACTTCCATACATAGAATTTAAAAACCGCATAATCATTTTGCAACTGAAATACCGCATTTCCTATTTTACAATCCTCTCTGAATAAAAAATAGGTATCGTAGAAAAGATATTTAATTTCGTCTGGAATAGTCCGATGCTCGGTCAAGTCTTTACATTCGAAGTGTACTGAAGCGGTCCAGCCGGACTATGGACTATGGAGCATAAATAATCCACGTCACAACACAACACATTATGTAAGAGCGGACAAAATTAAAAGCACAATTTAACGAGCGTGTCATCTCATTAAACCCGGAATATATTAAACCACTGCACCACCGAGTATCCATCGTCCGTGCTGCCCCCTCCCCGTTATTTATTCTACACATTTATTATCTCGTGATTATACCCGGCCCGGGCCCGGGTCCAACTTACCAATACAATATTTAAGACATCTTTTTATGTCTACGTATTGACAATATGCGACCGGTATATTTTTTTAACGGATCTTATATTATTCGTAATCGGATAAGGCGATGATTTGGTTAAATCAAATACAAACCAATAACATCACATGGAACGGTCGGTCTAAGAGCGAGGTCGACAGCCGTATACATAAGGCTAGGCTTGCATTTAATAAAAGGTCGATAATAATAGAGTCAAATAATATAGACCTAAAACTGAGAATACTCCTCATCAATGGAGTATGGAGTTTCTTGATGTACGGCTGCGAGACATATGGTGCCTATCCGAAAGGGATAAGCGGAGACTAGAGGCTTTTGAGATGTGGTTCTACAGAAGACTATTAGGAATATCCTGGAGAGACCACATCACGAATGAGGAAGTTCTTCATAGAATCGAAGGAGGAAGGCACCTGCTCAGGACCTTGTCCAAGCGGCGTGCAAAATGGATCGGAGAAGGTCTCTTGCATGCCATAATGGAGGGTATGACCGAGGGGACAAACTCTAGGGGAGGCCCACGCCGAGAGTACCTGGAGGACCTGTTGGTGGACGTGCGCTGCTCATTATATGCAGATTTCAAAAGAGCCGCACAAGACAGGGAAGAATGGAAGAGAAGAATAGAGGAAATTGCTGCAAACCAATCCCAGGATTGAAACCAGAGAAGAAGAACGTCACGCAAATAAAATATTAAATTTTATCGACGTCAGCACGTGTTTCGTATTTAGTGACAACATTTTAATAAAAAATAATTTTTTTATCACATGTTCAAAATTAAAGAAGTTTTATATTTAACCATACTAATCGTGTTGTTGGAGTTTTTTTTAAAGTTTTAACTAATTATCTAACCATCACACCGTTTCCTCTAAGGGGTAGAAAGAATGGACCGCCACACTGTTCTGTCTCTGTCTCTACATTTGATAGTACCAAGTTTTCCTCGGCCACCCTCTATTTCTAGCTTACATATACCTTCTTCACCATTCTGTCTTCACTCATTCTTTCCATATGTCCAAACCATTTTTACGACCATTACATTATTTTGTTCATAACACTCTCATTCGCACCGCATTCACTTCTTATACATACATATTTGCATTTGACACTCTATCATATACAGATTTACTACACATTCGTCTTAGAGATCTCATTTTTAGTGCCTTTATTCTACTTTTATCCTTCTTTTGCTAGTTACAATGTTATGTTAATTGTGAAATTTTAAAGTGTGTGAAAAAGTGATTTGCATTCAAAGTTACAACTTATTACACTGATTACGATTGTACAGTGAATCAAGTTTTTAAGGGTAGAAAATCTTTACTTACCGTTAATATTTCACGGGTTGCAACTAACTAACTAACCATCACGCCATTTCCCCGGAGGGGTAGGCCTCTGCCTAAGATGACGCGCCACATTGTCCTATTCTGGCATAATTCTCACCCCTCTTCTACATTCACACATCGTGACATGCACGCTCGTCGATTGTTCCTACTTCGAACATAGCCGCCTTTCAGTAATTGGTTAATTCGTGAATGACGACCTTCGTGGCAGAGTGGTAAGAACTCTGATTCCCATTCCGAAGGTTCTGGGTTCGATTCCCGGCGACGGCAGTGTGATTGTCACATTGTCTTTGGTCTGGCGTAGTATTCACGTGACAATAAAATTGGCTACCTGTCACATGTCACGAGAATCAATATATCAGCTTAAAAAAAAAATGTATACTGTAATTGGGTTCAAGCAACCTGTTGTATACGTAAAAAAAAAAAAAAAAAAATTTGGTCATGCCATGTCTTCCTTGGCCTTCCTCGATTTCTTTTCCCATTCACACTACTTGTATATATCTTTTTAACCATTCTTCCCTCATCCATTCGTTCCATATGTCCAAACCATCTAAGTGACCCTTTCTTAATTTTATTTATCACGCATTCATCCTCCTTACCTTCCTTTCTTAGTTCATCATTAGATATTCTATCATACATTGTTTTTCATTACATTATTCTTACCTCATTTCTCAAGCATTTTTCATACTTACATCCTTCCTCTGTCAACTTCAAATTTCACTTCCATACATAGTGAAGTTTGAAGTTGACAGAGGAGGAGAGTATTGCAACTAATTTCAATTAATTAGTATTAACAGTCTGCAGTTGCAGAAAATTTGCAAGTCTTAGTGTCAAGGATGTATGAGGCATGCAAAAAGAGTGACTTGGCGATGAATGTGTCTAAATCTAAAGTGATGGTTTTCGAAAAAGAAGAATGTATGACGATTTGTGATATAAGAGCGATAGGCGAGAAATTGGAGCAAGTTACTGAATTTACGTATCTGGGAAGCATGTTTACAAGAGACGGAAAAATGGAGAAAGACATCGAAAGGAGTGGTGGTGCTGGGAATAAAATAAATGGCGCACTCAAAGTCATTACTGCAAATAGAAAGATATCCACAGAGGCAAAGATGGCAGTAGACAATGGAGTTCTAGTGCCAACCCTCATGTATGGAAGTGAAGCTTGGAGCTGGCAAGAGAAGGATAAAAGCAGGATAAACGCCGAAGAAATGAGATCACTAAGAAGAGTGTGCGGGAAAACGTTGTATGATAGAATACCGAACGATGAAATAAGAAAGAAATGTAAGGCAGATGACTGCATCATGAATAAAATTAATAAAGGATCCCTGAGATGGTTCGGACATATGGAACGAATGGATGAGAGTAGAACGGTTAAAAAGTTGTACACAAGCAGCGTGAGTGGGAAAAGAAGCCGAGGACGACCGAGGAAAACATGGCATGACCAAATTAATCAATATCTAAAAGGCGGCCACATTCGAAGTCGAAATAATCGACGTGCGTGCATGGTACGATGTATGAATGTAGAGGAAGCTCGAGAGGTATGCCAGGACAGGGCATTGTAGCGATCCATCCTCTCTGCCTACCCCTCCGGGGAAATGGCGTGATGGTTAGTTAGTTAGTTAGTTTAGTTAGTATTAACAGGAAGACATCCCAAGAGAGGCCAGCCTGAGAGTAGGAACGACCAATAGTCTAAAAGGAGGAGAAGAAGAAGAATTTTTGGATTGACGGGAATATCATTCTGAGTCACACTGTCCTAAGTACCCCTCCTCGACAGGACATCTCTGACTATATCAGAGTATAGTAAGCAGTGTGCCGTACAAAGTAGGTAATTATTAATATGGTCCAGCAGCCTCCATTTGTCAGGAATTGTTTATGTTGGCGCCTATCGGATACGACTCTAGCTGTCCCACTCGCGCGCGTCGCCCACTGCGCGCTGCGTCTCGCTCGCGCACTATTTGTGTTCTGGTATTCGTTATGCTTATAGGACAACCATAAGTATGCATGCTTACCAACTGCTCTCAAACTCTGCTGGTCCAGGGAGCGTAATGTCCGGCTGTTTATCATTTTTTATTGTGTGCATGCCGCATCCCTCGTTCACTTCCGTGTTCATTCTAAAAAAATACGAAAATAGAGTGAAAACGTATCATGATCAAATCAATTAAATTTTAAATGTCAAACACTCGAATAGTCGTAGACATCAATGTGCGTGCATGACACAATGTATGAATGTTAAGAAACGAGAGAAATATGTTAGGAAAAAAACTGTTTGGCGTTCAATTATCACACCTCTATCACACTTGCTCACTTTCACGACCCAATTCATTATCAAGTAATTTTCTTGCAAAATAAGGATCCGCTAGTAAACTTCTTGATCTTGTCTTGTCTTGTCTTCAGCATCGCAATAGTTATCTATTAGCATCTAGTAACATGACTATCCGATCAAAATTAAAGAAAGAAGGTTATTCGAAAAGTTTTCGTACGATTTTAGATTTTAAAAAGAGTTTACCCAATGCAGATGGCCATCGAAGAAAAATCTCGCGAACAAGATGATATACGAGTATTGTAATAATATTATTATAATTACAAACTTAATTACAATACGAATGAAAACGCCTGTATTCTAGAAGTTTAATTATATTTATGTGGTTGACATGTTTCGAGTGTCTAAGGCATCAAATGTCTGATTATACCTTCTTCTTCTTCTTCTTCTTCTTCTTCTTCAGCCCGTATTGACCGTCCACTCCTGGACGTAGGCCTTCTCTCGCATTTTCCATTCTCTTCTATTCTGAGCGATCCGCATCCAGGCACTTCCCGCACTTCTCCGGATATCGTCGCGCAAACGCAACTGTGGGCGCCCAACTCCACGCTTTGCCGTCCTTGGCCACCAGCACAGCAGTCGCCTTGTCCACTTTTCTTCTGGATCGCGAGCGATATAACTTAGACAGGCGAAACATATCTTTCACATACCTACTAAACCTAATAAAACTTCTAGAAAACAGATGTTTTCATTGGTATTTATATTCAACATGGAGTTTTACATCATTGTTCCAGAAACAATATATAAATTACAAACTTCTAACTTACTCATTTTGCTGAAAATAGACGTCTTCCAAAGCACGCCACTTTCCTCTATCCATCGCCATTCTCATCCATCCGGGTCCAGCAATCCTTACAACATCGTCGGTCCAGCGAGCAGGGAGACGTCAAACTCTATGGACGTCAGTTCAACGCCACTTCAGCACGCCTATCCTCTGAGCCACTTTGTCACCTTGGTTTGTTGTCGAATAATTTCGTTTCAAATCCTGTGCTTTAAGGTTATTCCAATGGCTTGGTTCTATCCATGGCGTGCTGAGCGACCTGGAACATGTATTCCAAACCCTTTCTCAGCGTCCACGTCTCGGCTCCGATACTAGAAACATCATGAAAGGGAAGATTGAGGGAATGCGCAATGTGGAAAGACCCCAGATGTTCTGGCTCGAGAACATCAAAGAGTGGACACAGGACAGAGAGGCCTATGCTAGAGCGATACGTTGGGGGACCTGACATGGCCCTCCGAGTAGAAGAAAATGTCAAAATAATCCAATGATCACAGATGGCACATGTAATGAAAAAAATGCGGAAATAATAGGTATGTGAAGCATGTGAAAGATGCACGAAATAAATAAAATCAAATCAAATACCAAGTCAATCAGATTGTTGTTATAATTTGAATGATATAATAGCGTGTTTAGTTAGGATTTCATCGTACTCTCTGATAAATGTCTTTAATAATTAATAAATTAATGTGCAAATTTTCTTATGCACGGTTTACGTGATGTTCAAGGAAATTTTAAAAAGCGTTTTAAACCTATTATGATATTCGCATTGGTTATGGAAGTTGAAAACGGTAAGTTTTTTTGCTTAGATCTGATCGCTAATAAGGTTAAAAGGGAGGTTGTTCAAAGCTGATGAACCAGTTACTCCAAATGCTAAATTCCGAAATTTGTTTTAGGACAATCCTTCGCCAGCTTTTCTACCTTACTTAGGAGTGCGGCGAGAGTTCGGATATATAACTTGGCGTCATTCCATTTAGCGCTATAAAGATTGTCCAGCAGAGTTTATACTGGATTCTTTCTGTACAATTAATCCAGTAAAGTTCTTTGAAATGTTGTGTTGAGTGGGACATTTTGCAATTCATTTTATAAGTCTCGCTGCTGCAATGCACGCAGAATAAAGTTAGTTTACATGCTGTTTTGGATTATTTGCTTAGATTCCCTTACAATATTCAAGTCGCAACAAAACTGACACAAATGAAGGGCTCTGGTAAAATGTCAAGTTAGATGTTAAATCAAATTGGAATGCAACTCACCATCTTTTTCCACGGAGCACAATTTGACACAACGGCACATCGTGAACGCTTCATGCACATATAACATAGAAGTGTAACAAGACCACGCGGCCATTTGCACCTTACGTTTACCAGCCCATAGGCAGGTTTGCTACAACTAAAATGGTTTCCCCCCATTGCGAAAAGCGTGCATATAAATGGTAAAAATATTTTTCCGTCATTTCATACATTATTTGAGGTAAATTTCAAACATCATACAGATAAGTAAAAGTAAATAATGTTTATTATGGATAATTAAACAAAAAATATGTTTGTTTTGTTTTAAAACTTTGTGTACGTTTATCCCTTAATCTGGAGTTTATGCGGCAGTTATTAATGAACCAATCATGGTTCATTAATAACTGCCGCTTTTGTTCTGAAATTTTGATGACACTACACAAAAATGTATGTTTTAATGGCGGATTTTAATGGCAGATTGTAATAAATTTTCTCTATCAAACTGAATATTTAACTCATTTTCGTATTTTGCTTGACGTTGCCGTCTTTGTTTCTATACGCCTCATATGAAATGAATATTAAATGAAGTTATATAAATCAGAAAAGTATTTCGGTGTTCAAAATAAAGGGTTTCTGAAAAAAAAAACAGCTTTTAACAATTTAAAAAATATATTATTGTAAAATCATGTTTGACCGCAATTGATAATGATTAGAAATGCGAAACATGTCATTCCCGTTGTGAATATAATAAAAATCTAGAAAACAGACGTTTTTATTCGTATTAATTACTAATATATGTGTTTTTTTATATACGAGTATATTCCAATAAAAGTTGGAGAGCCACCTGTGAGGATGCGACAGAATAACCCAATAAAATATTAAAATGTTATTGGGGTCTCATAATGTACAAAGGTGGGATTATTTATGGATCGTAAAGTTCTCTTGCTCTCGGGCTGTTCCCTGGTCCTGGGCCTCCGGAGGAAATCGAACCCACGGACTTCATCATTTCCCTGAGAATCGGTATAATATTGTATCAATATTTGATAGCTAACTAACTAGCCGTCGGTAGGCAGAGAGGATGTACCCCTAGAGTTTCCTGTACACTCGTCGATTTTTCTCACTTGACGAGTGTGACCACCTTTTAGTATTTGATTAATTTGGTCATGTCATCTTTCTTTGGTCTTCCGCTGTTTCTTTTCCACCCACACTACTTGTACGAGTAGGTATACAACATTTTAACCATTCTTCTCTCATCCATTCGTTCCATATGTCCAAACAATCTCAGGGATCCTTTCTTACTTTTGCTTATGATGCAATCATTTGCCTTACATTTCATCCTGATTTCGTCGTTCGCTATTCTATAATATCATAGATTGTTTTCTCTCGCGTTCTTCTCAGTGATCTTATTTCTACGGCATTTATCATACTTTCATACTTCTTTTGACGGCTCCAAGCTTCACTTCCGTTCATCAATTTTGACACTCGAACAGAACTTCATTATGTACCTACTGCCATCTTTACACCAGTGGATATATTTCTATTTGCCGCGATGACTGATTATTTGATATAGTAAAGTTTTATGTCGAGTGTGTTTGGGAAGCGTGACTTGGGACGAGGAAGGGGAGAACGAACCCCTAGATCAGCAGATTCGCGGATCGCCAGATCAGCTCAGATGGAACCGCGGGCGAGATAGAGAGAGACAGCTGGCGACACCTTCCATCTCCTCGAGCATTACGCTGAGTCACGATAAAAAGCGAATCTTCCCGGTCGGTAAAGCAGTGTCCACCAATCACGGCGCGCCATCGTAAACCCGCCAAGATCACTATCAGATTCCAATATTTCTATATATCACCGTCGGCCAATGGGAAAACGGCGGTTCAATTGTTTTTTTTCGACGCTTTTTGCTCACTCCGGAGCGATGTTATCTCGTGGTCCTTCCAGCGGGTCGGACTGAGGCACCCTCCAACTATTTATCTACAGAAACAATACATCACGGACAATCAATAACTTACAATAGGAGAAGCGCCACGCTCGGAATATGAAAACATTCTTTTGAGATGTTTTATTATAAGGAAGATCGATTTGCATACGCAAACATTTTATTGTATCAGATTATCCGATCAGAACCAGATTAGACGTGATAAACTGTCAAAGGTACCTTAGATGTACCATATGTATTTGAAACCATGCGCAATTATAACATTATTAAAGATTTAATAAATCCGTAGGAAGTTTTTTTTAAAGGAACATAGAAGTTCCCGCCACATACCCGAGTCTGTTATAGGGAGTAGCGGCGCCCTTTTGTCAGCCTCGCTCGTACACTCCCTGGGCCTGCCCCGGTCCATCCGGGCCTTACATTTAAAGACGGCAACAAAAAAGGGGTACCAGACCACATTTAATCTACACCATTTTACTTCTATGCTCCGCTGTACTTTATTGAATAAATAAGCATAATATATAATACATGAACATTTTAGAAACATTATATAAAAAAGATAAAAAGAATGATACACCACAGGAATATACAGCGGGAAGAACAGGAGAGGCAGAGTAGACAAATGCGGGATGGGAAAAAAAATGTGGAGTACTGTTTTTGGCATGTAGGACAAAGGACGAGGTTTAGAAAGCATTTCATAATATTAAATAAGTAAATAAAACCACTGCACAAATTATTATAATGGCCGAGAGGGAGAGGAACGAGATCCGTCACAGAGGAGCAACCCCTTCCTCCCAGCTGGAAAACAGCGCACCCTCAGAGGGCAACAAACAGCACAAATTACGGTGAATTCCGGTGGGATAGACGACCGTAGAAACCCTTCTAACCAGGAGCAGCAGCCCCAGAGTAGGAAGGTTGGCAATATTTAAACCCAATCATCTTCTTCCTAAAGTGCCATGTCAGGTCCCCCAGACGTCGGCTATCACTCTGGCGTAGCCCTCTCTGTCTTATGCTAACCGGGACAATTCTCCAACCCTCCGAATTCCGGTCCATTCGTTGATGTTTTCTAGCCAGGGTATCTGTGGTCTTCCTACACCGTGCCTACTCTCAATCTTCCATTTGATGATGAGGTGCAGCAGACCGTATTTCTCGTTGCGGAGAATGTGCCAAAAATATGCCATCTTTCTAGTCTTTATATTAGACAACAATTCTCTTCCTACCCTGGCTCTATGCAACACCTCATTGTTGGTGACCATGACAGTCCATGGGACATCTTCGGATGTGTTGAATATGTTCATCAGGAGATTAGATGTCGTCCAACTGATCTCTTTGCCCTGACATGACCTCCACCCAAGATGCATTGTTGGTCCACCTTATCATCATCGTCAAAATAGATTATTTTGTGTTATTAAAAATGAAAAAATATAAAGATATATGTGAAGCCGAGGATATTATAAGATGGAAAAAAAGCGAAGGAGGGACTAGTACGGTCATGTCCAAAGAATGGACCACCAGACTCCCTTATATTCTTCTTCTTCTTCTTCTCCTTATACACCTTTGGTCTGTTCCTGTAATTAGGCTGGCCTCTCTTGGGAGGTTGACTCCCAGCTATCTCTCCGTCTCTTCGGCGGTCTTCCGGGGAGACGGCAGCCGGCAGGAATCTGATGCGCCACAGCGTGTGGGATCCTGGTGGGATCCACCCTCTGCACGTGCGCATTCCAGTATCTTCTGTGTTGTCTGCCCCATCTCACGACATCCTCTACCTTGCAGATCTCGCGGATGGCCGTGTTCCTCACCCTATCTCGAGTAGTCATTCCTGCTATCATCCTCAGCGTCCTCATCTCTGCCACCCGTACTTTAGCCTTCGTTCTTGTGGTATCCGCTCTGGTCTCAATGCTATATGTCAGTATAGGCCTTACGCAGGTTTTATATATTCTGACCTTACGATCAGTTCTCATATACTTGTTTTTCCATATTATATCCTTGAGACAACCTGATACCACCGAAGCCTTGTTGACATGTCCCCTTATATTGCACTACACAATCAGTCTCATGGGACTCCTCGTGGAAGACCTAAAGAACAGCTGGAAATCCAGCTCACAGGAGGAGCAACCCTCTAGAGAAGGGATCACATAGATCTACATGATATGTTCTGAATACAACAAGTGTAATTTGAATAATAAAAGAGAAAATTCATTTGAAATATTTTTATTTTTATTAAACATGTTTGTTATATTTTAAAATAGTCATTCTGTCTCATAAATGCGCAATCATTTACTTATAAAGAGTATTTACAAGGTCTCTTACGAGCTATACCACTGTCTGAACAGTCAAGTAAGAATACAATTTTTACAATGTTTATATTATATACCAATTTACAACACATTTTACATACAATACTCCCATCCTCACACGAGGCACACCGCACCTTCTGGTCTACACCTTGTGTTCACCGTGTATTGGCGTTGAAACAAGGTGTGAACCTGGAAACATGTGAAAAAATCAATGATTTACAAACTTGCATATAAAATAATGAAATTATCTAACGGGAATCCAATCAGACATAGTCAACGTAAGTCAGAATTTAGTGATTAATAAATTTTTATATAAACTTCTTCTTATTTTTCCTCTCCTATCAGAGGTTGGACAGCTTCATGGCTATTTTTACTTTGGATACAGCAGCTCTAAATAGGGATGTTGTACTGCCACTGAACCATTCTCTCGACACTTCGTTTCCCATTATTTTTACCTTGAAATCATTAATGTCTTTAATTGAAATTTCTTGGTAGAAGTTCATTTTATATAATGAAAACAAAAAAAAAATGGATACAAAATTTCTTTATTATTATGTACTCGTATTTAGTGTGCTTCCACTTGTGTTAATGTTTGACCGGTTTCGGCAGCTTGCTGCCATCTTCTGGTGGCAGATGACCGGTCGAACATAAACACAAGTGGAAGCACACTAAATACATAATAATACAGAAAATTTGTAAAAAAAAAATTTTGTTTTCATTATTTACCTTGAAATCAGTTACGATCAATCCAAAGAATAATTGTTAGAAATTCCAAATGGTTGAAAAAAAATCTTTTTGTACAAATTCTAATACACCGTAAGATAAAATTTCAGAACATAATGGTAAAAACACGACAGTCTATAAAAAGATTTAAAAATATTTATGATAATGTAAGTGTTCTATTTCTCAGGCTGACTTCCTTAAAAATGGTGTTAATGTTATCCTATTTGTGATTTTTCAAAAAATATAAATGTAGAATAAGAATATATAAATATGAAATCTTATTTGTTAAAAAGCTTTCAAAGAATTGGCTACCCCGTGTACTCGGTAAATGATCATTGAATTTTGTTTTGAATTAAAACATAGTTTGTTCCACTTTTGAATATCACCAAGAACGAAAAAACAGTGTTTTAATTTATTAAAATTCAAAATTATACATCTCCACAGTTAATCTCCACAGTAATACATTCAGATTATCAAAGATCGATTCATATAAATGTGTACAAATAAAAAAGTGGGTCTAATCAATGTGCCTTCGTGTAAGAATGAGTATATTTATTACAATACTTAAAAGAAAAACAAATTAAAGTAATACCATAATAAGTGTACTTTGTTTTTAATTTAAAAAAACATTAGGATGTGGAAATTTTATAAAAAATACAAATATAAAACATAATTTAATATAAATGGCTATATCGAAACATTCGCCGTGTAAATATGAAAAGGTGTGCTTCGTTTTGGATTAAAATAAACGAAACTTACATCACCTCTTAACTTTGAACCTCGGGGGCGTGACATTTGACAGCTGACTCCGACACGTGACAACCGTCAGAGCTGACAGTTGTCACGTGTCCCATCCACTATCCATTAGTCCAATGCGCAAGTATTGATAGAGTGCAATGAGGGGTCACATTTCAACAACAAACTGATTTTTTTAAGTCGCAGAGAGGAACATAAACATCTGAAAGGTCGCGACATTTGATCTGCATACAGGCATTGCGAGAAATCCATTAACTCGCCGCCAATAACTTTATTTTTTAATCTGTGAGCAATGAGAAAACTCCAATATATTTTAAATCCTTTAAGAAATAAAATAATTTATTAAATAATTTAAAATCATAGCCCATGTTGAATTTCTGCAAGAAAAACAATTAATTAATTATCATATGAATGGAAACGTCTGTTTTCTAGAAGTTTTATAATATTTTAAGGAAATAACATGATTCTTCATGCTTATGCATTATCAAATGTAGCAAGAATCAGGGGGTTCAAAAGGGTAGTAGGGCTACGATGGGGTATGTTTTGCTGGAAAGTATGCCTCTACAAAATGTCGTAAGGTGCCATGTTGCATTTACAACAGCAACACTGCTATCAAGTCCAACTCTCTAGCGTCCACGAGAGGTCTTTTTAAAGACCCCGCGAACCCCGGGCAATGTGGCACATATTACTTAGTGCTGTAGCAGATAGAGAGAGGACGAATGGCGAGCTTCCAGCGCCATAAAACTGGATACACCCAGCTAAGGGAAGGTAGCCCCGACAGAAAATCCTCCAGAAAGGCAAGATTATACCACTCTGGATATTTTTCCCCAGGTCATCACTATGAGGGTGATAGTCAACGTTAGGGAGACCTGACAGGACACAGAAAGAAGAAGAAAATATGTATGAAAAAATATACATGTGATTTATATTCTGAAATTAATATAAAACATTAAAAATTGTGTTCATAAAATAACTAATAAATAACAGAGGTAGCTTCAACATTTGACAATATCTATTTTCATATTTCATTAACCCTTACAACTCTGTGGGCCAGACATTGTGGCCCACAGAGTTCTGGTTGCCAGCTCTGTGGGCCACACGTAGTGGCCGAGCGCGGGTATAAGTTTACTCGGCGATTTCTCTAGTATGCAAATATATTTTTTTATTTTTTTTTTGCCACAAATACACTTAAATAACATAAGATTCTGGATATACTAACATTTCTTCGTTTAAATTTACCATTAAATGGATATACTCGTTAAAAAAAAGATGCATCATTTTAGCTGATTAAACATTTGTCATATAGTAATGTTTTTTGGGACGGTCTGTCGCTACCCGGCATTTATGAGGGTTTCTGCAAGGCCACACCCACTTGTTGTGACTATTTTTTATAGTTTTGTGGAATTATTATATTTCTTAATTTTGCGATATTGAAAGTAATAGAAAAAACAATGTACACATTTCTAAATAACTACCTAACCACCATGCAGAACCAAACTAGCTTCTTTCTTGTCTTGAATATAATTTCCCAGGCATTTTAACTAAAATGTCATACATTAATGTTGTCAATTAAAATTTCTTCGTAGAAGTTGTAAATACGAAATTGTAAATACGAAAACACAATAATGTGTGATATATAATTTTTCTTATATTGTATATTTAGTTAACATAAATCCACAGTTGTTTTACGAAAACGTATTTCAAATAAATACACAATGTGCTGGGTAACCAACATTCTTTATTTAAATTGCCGGAAAGTTCGATTTTTTCTTGGAATTAATTATCCACCATTTTAGCTGATAGAATAAATATCATATTTTATTATTATTAGCACAGTCAGAATCAACACAATCTGCTGGGTAAACCATTATTCTTTATTTCAATTGCCGGTTAGTTAATTTTTTTATTAATATTATTGGGACAGTTAGTTGTTGTCCTGCACTTGTGACGGTTCTCCGAGGCTACTTCTACATTTTGCGACTATATATTTTTTCTTTTGATTATCTTACTTAATAGTAATTTTCTTATTTATAATTATAGTGAACTAACTGCAATGGAAAACCACGAAAATTTTACTTCAAAGTTCAGTAATAATAACGAATGTGATTTTATCGATAACAGAGATGATGAGGACCTTTTTACATTTGATAATGTTAATTGCAATGACAGCGATAAAAGTGATAGTTTTTTTGTGGACATGGACGTCGGTGATAATTCAAGTGTTACCGATAGTGGAAGTGATATTATACCGACCAAAAAAAGGAGATTTATATATTTTAGCGAAGACAGTGATGATGAAAATATTGAAGAACTGATTCCGCAACAACCTTCAACATCCATCAATCCTACGTCAGTAGGATTTTCTAATTCAGAAAAAGTTAGCATTTAATGTCTAGTAATACATCAGAAGGACAAATAAAATGTTCTATTGGAAATAGAACAGTTGGACCGAATACCCCCACAAACTGTTCGGAGCCTATCGATTACTTTACGCTATTTTTTTACAAATTTACTCATTAGTAAAATCGTCGATGAAACAATTAAATTTGCAAATGCCAAAATAAGAAAAAAATAACGCTAGAAAAAGTTCCTCGGTCGTCCTCGGCTTCTTTTCCTACTCACGCTGCTTGTGTACAACCTTTTAACCATTCTACTCTCATCTATTCGTTCCATATGTCCAAACCATATCAGGGATCCTTTTTTAATTGTATTCATGATGCAGTCATCTGCCTTACATTTGTTTCCGGTTAGTTAATTTTTTTATTAATATTATGGGGACAGTAAGTTGTTGTCCTACACTTGTGACAAGACTCAATTTTTTAAATAACGTGTAGAATGTTTGCAAAGCATATTACCTATTTTATGACTTGTGGGCTGTTCTTGCTTTTGTTTCCTGACCGAGGGACGAATTTGTCAATGAACTAACCAATGCAAAACAATAAATGACATGGCTCTAGCCAATTAAATGTTTACAATTCCAGGTAGTCGTTAGTTAGCCGAGACCCTTTAGACGAAGGCGTTAATTTGTTGCTACACTGTACAAGATAATTAGAAAGCAACTTCTTCAAGAATTTACATCTAAATATTAGTATATATTACCTATATAGTGCACAATTATTGATATGCAATATAATAAATTATCAAAATAAAATATATTGAAGAGTCACTAATTATTTTCTGTTACTTTACGTGTGATTTAGCAAGCATATTTTGAGAAATTTACCAAAAATTTAATGGTCATACTAATTATCGAACAGAGTGTCCCAAAAATAGCAGACCAATTTTATTATTTTTAATTAAAAATATACGTTTTGTTTTCCATTAAATCGTATACTTAATCCAAGCACGTGGAAGTTTATCACTTGTTTAACTAATTTTAATTTTTTATTTTATAAATACGTAAAAAAAAAAATTCAGAGTAGCTGGTCAGTCATGAGAAAAAATGGCCAGAGTGCAAAAGGTTAATATGGTTTTCCACCACTTCTATCCCAAATATTTGTGGTTGATTTGTGTATTTGTGGTTGACATATATGTTTTTTTTTATAAATAAAAGTCATATATACACAGAACATAGTAAAATAACACGTATAAAAGAACGAATGGAGAATAGAAACCAACAGAAAATAATCTTAAAACATAGGTACAGAGATACACTGGAAATTTTAGCCTAAATTTATAAAATAACTGGGTTTGTTCGGTTTACACATAGAAATATTTTATTCTAAAACATATCATAAAAATGCACTGGGTTCGTTAGAGTATAGATAGTATCGATGTTTCACTGGTAAAATACACGATTAATAATACAAAATAAAGAAATCACATTGCAATAAATTCGTAGAAATATAACTGGAAAGAGGTACAGAAAGAAAAGTCTAAGTAAAGCGCTATATTAAAGCTAACAAAATATATCTAACTTATTCGTAGGGTGATCACATTTAAAATCAGTGACTAAAACAAATGTCATTTAACAAATCGAAAAATGTATAAAATAATTGTTTAAATGCGTAGTTTTGTAGGTGTCGCTACTATATGTTATATTATAGTAAAACTTTGAATATGCATATCGTCCATATTTGCAAAAAACGTTTAGTTCTAACCTTGTGGAAGATTTGGAGTGTTGGAAAATAAAATAAGTCACTTAGAGGGTTGTACTAACTAACTAACTAACTAACCATCACGCCGTTTCCCCGGAGGGGTAGTCTGACAGGATGGATCGCCACATTGTTCTATCCTGGCATAATTCTCGCGCATCTTTTACATTCACACATCGCGACATGCACGCTCGTCGATTGTTCCTTCTTCGAATATGGCCGCCTTCCAATGATTGATTAATTTGGTCATGCCATGTCTTGCATGGGCTTCCTCGACTTCTTTTCCCATTCACACCACTTGTTATATTTTTAACCATTTTTCCTTATTCATTAACCAAACCATCTTAGTGACCCTTTCTTAATTTTATTTATCACACATTCATCCGCCTTACAATCCTTTCTTACTTCATCATGAGATATTCTATCATACATTTTTTCCGATATTCTTCTTAGTGACATTTTTTTGGATATTGATTCTCATGACATGTGATAGGTAGCTAGTCTATCGCTAATTTATTGTCACGTGAATCCTACCAGACCGACAGCGAAAGAAGTATGAAGGGCAAAAAACAGTGTGGCTGTCCATTCCCTCTGACTGATGGTTAGTTAATAAGTTAATTCACACACTAAAGTCGACTTCATCTACAATACATAGAGGACAAGAAACTCTATCGATTTTTGCAAAATACTTAAGTAACAAAAAACAACCATTTTTGTTACTTAAGTATTTTGCAAATATGGACGATGTAAGGGGAAATTATTTTAAAAGATAGTTTCATTTGTCCATCATCAATAGAAATCGAAACAAGAAACCCGACAAGTTTGCAGTGATTGATGTTTGCTGTACTGTGTATTTGAAATAAAATGAATAAATAAAATGGTTGGAACGTACTATTGTTGAAAAATAAGTCTTGTTCAATATAATGATGGCATTTCCAAGGAAGTTGGGCTGATGTGTTGGGGACATGTTTCCTGGAAAAACAGTATCCAAATCAAAGAAAAATCGACAGGATTATAAAATTGAAACATCGACTAGTCCGTTATAATAAACAGTCTGTCGATGCCAGCGAGCCAGATGAAACCGGTCGCTGTCGAAATAAAGACAAAAGTGGAAATTGTTATTAAAAAACTTACTTGTTCGTGTTGAGGTCTCTTACGAAATATTTCTGATGACGATATTATAAACGAATGGTAGAGTGTTCGCTTAAAAGTAAAAATAAAAACCATAACCTACATTAACATTTACACAAAATTAACAAATATTCTACAATTTCCTAGACTTTGGCATTCGTTGATATTGTGAACATCATTCTTGGAGGGCATGGTGGAATACTTCACTGTATATATCTATAGGGAAATAATGTTTATGTTCTCTGGGATCTTGGGCATACAGTCTCCCTGAAGATGGAGACTGTAACGATCTCCGAAACGTCGTTCGAAGAGGATACCAGAAGATCCTAAGTATATCTATGTCTCCTAGTATCCTATTCGACCGATGTTTCGGACAACGTTGCAGTCTACGTCTTCGAGGACTGCAACGATCTGAAACGTCGTCAAAGAGAATACCGAAAGATATAGATAAGCCAGAGATCCCAAAGAACACAATCAAATAAACGTGAAAGTAATAAACCACTAAACCAACACACGGTTTTGAATATTTGATGGAATTGAATAGAGATTCACAATATTGTAAGCAGAGGCACTTTCCAAAATATTACATTTCCACATCTCAATAAGCTGAAAACGAGAATTGCGTATATTCTGGGTATTTGTTTTTACGGTTATGGAAATGTTTTAATATTTGGGAAAGTACAACTGATTTTGAGCATTCTGAATACATGAGCAGATACACCGCAAGGGTACCTACTTAACCACAAAACAAATAATAACCTAGAAGTGTTGCGCGAGCGTACCGTCTTGCTGGGTAATGTCCAATATTTGAATTGTTTGTACTAGTATATTAACATACTGAAAAATGAACACGGACACTGCCATCCAACAGCGATTCTAACGAAATGAGTTATGGTATAAAGGCGGTTCACATCCGGTCGCAATTAATTATGCCAAACAACATTTGATACAAGAATCTTTCAAGATCCACGCAACACTGCTAGTTTCTGGACAGGTTTTGTAAATACATACAATTTTAATAACGAATTTATTCGACAACAAACTAAGGTGGCTCTGGGGATGAAGTGGCGGTGGGCTGACGATATTTGCCGGAGAACCAACAAGACCATGACGGGTTCTGGAGATACCGCGAACAAGTTTCCGTAGAGTTGGACCTCCCTATGCCCGCTGGACCGATGATATTATAAGGATCGCTGAACGTGGATTGATGAGAGTGACGACGGAAAAGTAGAGCATACCAGAAGATCATAAGTATACCTATGTCTCCTGGTATCCTATTCGACCGATGTTTCGGAGATCGTTGCAGTCTACGTCTTCGAGGACTGCAACGATCTAAAACGTCGTCGAAGAGAATACCGAGAGACATAGATAAGCCCAAGATCCCAAAGAACAGAATCAAATAATGTGAAAGTAATAAGCCACTAAACCAACACGCGGTTTTGGATATATGGATACCAGGAGACGGAAAAGGAGAGGCCTTCGTCCAGCAGTGGACGACAGACGGCTGATTTTAGAAGTTTATTTAAATCTTCTTCTCCTTTCTGTGTCAAAAGGCAACTCAGTCAGATAATACCGGTCCAGAAGTGCGCCAGAAAGAACTGCACTCTTTCAATAAAAAAGGAAGTATATCAGGACACTACCCCTTCGGGAAGACGGCTTGAAGAAGGAGTAAACCGACCGGGGAACGGGAGTGTTGGGGGAACACGACTTAAGAATACAAGGCATCGGCAATGCAACAATCACAATTAATTAGAGTCCCTAGAGTCACTGCAGTCAGTAGGCCGTGGCGGCCCCCCCGTGGTGGTGGTGGTGCATGAGGTGGTGGTGGTGGTTGGCGAAGTGGTGGTGGTTGAGCGGGTGCGGCGCGGGGGAGTGGTCCTGCGAGGGGGGCGTGTTGAGCCCCCCCGCGCTGGCGGACTGGCATACGTACCACTCGGACAGGTTGGCCGTGGCCATCTGGTGGTGGTGGTTCATGGGGTGGTTCATCAGGTGGCCACCCTGCAGGTGCGGGCCGGGGGGTTGCGCGTGCGTGGGATGGTGCGCCCCTACTCCGATCTTGTTGCCACCGTTGTCGTAGCTGTTCATACCGGAATTCAGCAATTGCAGACTGGACGTCAACTTGTTATCGGAATTGAAATACTTATTGTTCAAATTTTCTAGTTTACTCGTTATGGAATTGTCCTGGTCCATGGAGGTGGAGATGTTGGTTAAGGACGTGATGGTGGGGTTAGCCGTCTTGAGCTGGTTGTGGCTGGGCGCTATGACGGGGCTCGCGGGTCCGTTGGTGATGCTGATGCTCTCTGAGGAGTTGGAGTCGTCCCCGTCGCTGTCGTAGCCGTGCGTGGACCTGTCGTCCCCGTGGCCCGGGCCGTGCACCTTCATGTGCTTGCGGAGGCTGGACGGGTGGGTGTAGGACTTGTCACAGCCGGATACGCGGCAGTTGTACGGCTTGTCCGAGGTGTGCACGTGCGAGTGCTTCTTCCGGTCCGAGGAGTTGGCGAACCTCCGGTCGCACCCGTCGAACTCGCATTTGAACGGCTTTTCACCTGTTGATCAAAAGAAATTCACATTAGATTACTTCATACATACCGTTAGCTATGCGATCATATCAATTACAATTCATTTCATTAAATGTTTATACCTGTATATGGAACACTGTTATTATACGTAAGCATCACAATTCATTTTTATGAGTTTGTCGCGACGCTGACATATCGTCGCCCCAGAGCAATAGTGAGATAAACCAGTGCCATCTTGACAATATAACAAGCCATAATGTTCCTTTGATATTGTTTATGGTTTGACTTGGTGGAGGCCTTGCACTTATTTGAGTCTCCTAGGCCCTAGGAGACTCAAATAAGTGCAAGGCCTCCACCAAGTCAAACCATAAACAATATCAATAGAACATTACGGCTTGTTATATTGTCAAGATGGCAACTGGTTTATCTCACTATTGCTCTGGGGCGACGATATCTCTCGAGCTTTTTCTATATTCATACATCGTCACCCCCACGTCTGTTTTTCTCGTCTTCTTTTCCATTCACACTGCTCGTATACAACATTTTAAACATTTTCCTTTCATACAGGTATATTATTTTATATCCTTATTTTAATTTTACTTAGGATGCAACCATCCACCTTACATTCCATCCTTGTTTTGTCGTTCGGTATTCTATCATTACATTAATGCATTTATTGGTTATGCAACTATGATCACTCGTAATACTTTGTTTCTCTATCGTCCTACCACACATTTGTCTAAACTTTAATCTTACGTTATTCACAGCACAGGTATAATTGTAATGTAAATATGTTCCTTTGAATAGATTATTCAACCAATAATAAGAAGTTTACCCACGTTACTTATAAAATACTAGGCTCTATGATTGTAGGCAACAATGACGGCTATAGGGCGATGGGCCCAGGACTCGGTTAATGGAGCGCGGTGGACACAATGTGAGAGTGAATTATAGATTTGGGACCGAATTAATATCATTTGATAGTATATATTATATTCAACCTGCTCCTTCCAGGAAGATCATACCGAGATAACAATATTAATGTATTGCAGACGGAAGTCACAAAATACGAATACAGTATACCTAAGCTAAATCAATATTTATATAATTACTACTCTTTACAACTCCTTAGCTATTTCTTACATGAATACCGGACATCAGCAATCTTGAAAGGCAACTTCTGTTTTATCTAGACATGGAGCAAGGAACCATGATTTACGTTATCCTATAACTAACTAACCATCACACCATTTCCCCCCAGGGGTGCATTCATCCGCCTTACATACCTTTCTTACTGCTTCGTTCGGTATCCTATCATACATTGTTTATCCGCACATTCTGCTTAGCGATCTCATTTATACCGAATTTATCCTACTTTCATCCTAACTAACTAACTAACCATCACGCCGTCTCTCCGAAGGGGTAATCAGAAAGAATGGACTGACACACTTAGCTTTCGAAAGAAGCTATTACTTGGTGGTTTGACATATTTAAAATTAGAATTAAACACTTTTAAAACGTTGTACAAAACCACTTTATTTTAAGTTAGGTTTAAGTCAGGCGCCAACCAGTTTGTGTATAGCCCTGACGAAGCTCGATACAGAGTGAAACCGGTTAGCGCTCCTGACTCAAAATAAAGCGGTTTTATACAACGTTTTAAAAGTGTTTAATTCTAATTTTGACACACATTTCTTTCCTGACATATTTCTCTCGCTTCCTCAACATCGTGTTATGCACGCGCGTCGATTTCTCTGACTCCTCGCGTGGCCGACAATCAATATTTGATTTATTTGATCGTGCCACGTTTTCCTCGGTCATCCTCTATTTCTAGTTCCATTTACATCGTTAATATATACTTTTTTTACCATTCTTACTTCATTCATTCTTTCCATGCGTCCAAACCATCTTAATGATCCTTTCATTATTTTATTCATAACACCATCATTCGCACCGCATTCACTTATTATATTTTCATTCGACACTCTATCATACACAGAGTATCACACATTCGTCTAAGAGATCTCTACTCCAAGCTTCACTTCCATACACATGTGTCGCCACTAGAACTCTATTATGATATTTCTATTATTTAACTAAATAAATTAAAAAAACACTAACAATCTAATAGCCATGCGGTAGGAAGACAGGACGGACAATCACATTCTTCTATTTCGGTCATTTCTATATCCTCATGGAAATTCAAGCAGCGAATCACGTATGCAAGTCGATTCTTCAATTTTGAAAAGTTTTTTTTTTAAACACGCCTTATTGAGGTAAACAAATAAAATCAAAACGATGTGACAGTTATTTAGTTAAAATCACCGATGAACATTGCAATTTTTAAAGGTATATTGACAATAGACGTGCATATCCGACACGTTATACGAGTGTGAAATAATCTAGACGGTCGTGGGAAGGGTATGTATGTTAAGCGCGGTACCGTAGTTGGATGGTTGTTTGGTTATTATTGATGGTAAGACGATAAACCGTGTGTAATGACGTTGTATCCTCCGTTGGTACGTCCTCGCGACACGTGGGGGAGTGACGTATGAAAATAAATAAACCTAAAAGTCATTCTCTACCTGTCAGTATAATCCTGCAGCCTCCAGACCGTTCTGTTTGTATCTACTTATGAATTATTGGGATTTTTTTCAGGGCTGGATTATTACGGAGGAAATAAATCTTTGAAAACATAACACGCTTTTAAGATAAAACATTACTTTAGGAATTAATACGAATGAAAACGTCCGTTTTCTAGAAGTTTTATCATATTTCTAAAGGCATATGCGTTAGAAAGACGAAATGTACAATTCCCGTAAATTATAGTAAAACTTCTAGAAAATAGATATATCTATCTGTATTAATTATTTACAATAGAGATTTACATTATTGTTCAAAAAACAAAAAAATATTTTAGAAATTTCATGTTGACGATAATGTCAGATAACTAACCATCGTTTTCCGAAAGGGGTGGGCTGAGTGGATGGTGCGCCACACTGCTCTATCCTGACATACCAATCGAGTTTCCTCTACATTCATAAATTGTAACACGCACGCTCGTCGATTTTTCCGACATTGACATGGAATCCGACGCTCAGAAGACAAATACTCCTGTCTTTAAAGAGTATCTTGTCTTCCTAATGTTGATCCATCTCTCATGCGTTCCTGGTAGTGTGTTGAATATATATAATATTTGACCTGTAGGTACTCAATAGATGCCTAAAATATTCATGATGTATGTAAAGTCTGTTGAGTTAATAAGCTGATTTGATTTGATTGCTGAATTTTAATAACGAATTAATTTAGTTTAAATCCTCTTTTTCCACTTTCCCTGCTTGCATACAATTTTTAATCATTCTTCTCTCATCCATTCGTAACCTATGTCCAAACCATCTAAAGTGATCCTTTTGATTGTTGATAGCATCAGTTTCTAGAAGTTTTATAACCTACAAGTATCACGTGACATGTATCACTTATCAATCTAAAACGCAGTAGAAATTAGCATAAATGCAGTTTTAATGGTAATAGAAGTCGAAGAAAGATGAGAAAAACAACTTCTATGTCTCTGGGTCCATGCTAAGGTTATTGAGATGTCCTCGGCCGGCCCTGGCAGTGTATGGGTCCACCAATAAGGCTACATAATGCCCATAATACCGAGTGTTGTCCGCGTTTTTTTCTATGTACTCCGGAATCAATAGAAAATAAAACCTATAGAAAAGGCATTGTTACAGATTGGGTTTCAATAACAGGCTCTCGAGAGCTTGTCTGCGACAATAACTTTCGAATTGGCTGATTACAGGAAAGCCATAAAGGCTGACAATCATTTATCTTGTTTTCTGTGCCATTTTGTACCAGATCCAGTCTCTGCTGTTATAATAGCTCTGGAACTTGCATTATTCCAGTGGAAATAAAAAACCTCGGCCATATGCTACACAACAAAAACATGAAAAAATAATGGAAGGATGTCTGTTATTGTCTCAGGATATACCTACTTAAAAAAAATCTTATTTTAATAGATCTGACGATCTGTGACACAGAAATCATATCTCGTCGGATGATGAGATCCAGCTGTCCCTCCATCTCTTAGGCGGTCTTCCAGGTGGGCGGTGTCCGGAGGGGATTTCATAGGCGGCTGTACGAGTATATGCAAGTCTGTCACCATCCATTCGGGCTACGAACGATATCTTCTATTTCGCAAGTTTTTCTTATGTCTACGTTGCGGACACGATCTCGGAGAGTTTTTCCAGTAATTGATCTTAGGACCTTCATCTCCGATGTTCTTAGTAGTCCCTTGGTTCGCACAGTGTCAGCCCGCGTCTATACAGCGTACGTCATGATAGGTCGCACGCATGTTTTATAGATTCTGATCTTGCTGTCGATACGCATGTGCTTGTTCTTCCAGACCAGATTCTTCGGGCATCCTGACACGGCAGAGGCTTTACTGACTTGTTCTCGTACTTCGGTATAAATGTCATTTTGGCTTTTTAAATTTACGCAATAATATTATTTTATCACAAAGACTTCACAAATCAAGAGTCAATTAAAAACGTCGATCTCCGAAAGGATAATGTTTGTCAATTGTTATGTTCATCCTGAGGAAGAAAGAAAGAAGGCAAATATCTATAGCTGCTGAAACTGCCGAAGATTTGGAATACAAAGACGAACAAACAAACCATACCATTTATATTTTGTTCAACTATACTTTCTAACCGATCGCAAAAATCAGATGCAGCGTTCACATTAGATTTTTAGATTTAAATCACGTCTTAATACGCCCTTGGGGTGATTACATCACAAAAACGGCGTTTTAAAAGTTAGCATATATTTATTATTTTTATTATAACGCCGTTTCACCGGAAGGATGGGCAGAGAGAATGGACCGCCACACTACTCCGTCCTGACACCTGCCTAGCAGTGGCGGTAATAATAATAATAATAATAATAATAATAATAATATGCTAACTTTTAAAGCGCCGTTTTTGTGATGTAATCACCTCAAGGGCGCATTAAGACGTGTTTTAAATCTTAAAATCTAAATGTGACCGCTTAAAAAACGATCGGTTTAAAAGTATAGTAGAACAAAGTATAAATGTTTAAATTGGGTATGAAATATGAAAAAGATGGGTTTTCAATTTAGATCTGAAATCTGTCGGATCATTTATGCATCTAAGGTACTCCCATAGAAGCCCAGAAGCCCGGCTAGCGTAAGAAATTTTGAATCAAAACCCCCAAAGTAATCATGCCCCCGCATAAACCAACAACCCATCAAATCACCTTCCAACAAAGTTCCTATCAGACGACTATTCTGACTATATGTAAACACCTCATTGTTGGTGACCATGTCAGTCCATGGGATCCGCAACATTCTGCAATGGAGCCACATTTTAACTACTCGGATATTAACTAAATATATATATTTTCATTATTGAAAATGTTAAGATTAAGATTTAACTTGTTCCTATATAATAATGTGAAAGGATTTTCGGGATAATATCGAAGTCTTGAAAGGGCCAGGGGTTACTAATCACCTCCGGACACGACACTTGAAATAAAGGAGAAGTATTCCAGGCGATTGTCTCCAGGCCGCGCCATATATCATCCCTTGAGAAGGAAATATTCTTCTTGGTCGCCATGATTTATGCGCCTGTAAAATTTCTCTTTCACAGTTTTCGGATTCTAGGAAAAAATCAGTCCGCTTTGTCACGCCCGGACCAACATCGGAGATTTTTTTGGCAAGACAAATTCAACGTGTAATTCGTAATAGGTTAACTCTGTTCTTTTACGTAACACAAGTGAGCATTTCGTAGGAATTATGTAACTTAGAAATCGCATTGAAAAATGTTTTTATATACCATATTAAAATTAAAACTGATTCCTTCGCCATACAATTAGTGCATTTCTATATCCTTGTTTTCAACTTAAATATATTTTTACATAATAAAATATGTATTTATGTGAAACTTGGAGTAGGCAGAAGAGATATTAAAGTAGATTAACTGTAGCAATGAAATCACTAGAAGAATGTGCAGAAAAACAATGTACGAAATAATATCGAAAGAATAGGTAACTAAGAAAGGTTTGTAAGGCGAATGAATTCGTCTTAAATTAAATTAAGAAAGGTTTACTAAGATGGTTTGGACATATGGTACGTAGTGTGAATGGAAAAACAAATCAAGGAAGGCTATGGAAGAAAGGCATAACCAATTTAATAAACTCGAAGTCGGAACAATCGACGAATGTGCATGTCACAGTGTGTTTATGTCAGGATAACAGTGGCGGTCCATCCTCTCTGCCTACCCAAACGGCGTGACGGTTAGTTAGTTAGGCATTCTTCTACCAGATTTATACACAAGACCTGGCACTAAATCTCCATTGCAAATTTTTATTAAATTTTCGTATGAAGCATTTACTTTGTAGTAAGACATTTAATTTTTTTATTATTATTTATATTTAAAATAAAATAATAATAAAAAAACACTGCACTTTGTAATTCACCACTATGCGGTTATTTTAATTGCCGACTAGTTTCGCTTGTACCCAAGCTTCCTCAGGGCTTCTTAATAACAGAATCCTGTTATTACGAAGCCCTGAGGAAGCTTGGGTACAAGCGAAACTAGTCGGCAATTAAAATAACCGCATAGTGGTGAATTACAAAGTGCAGTGTTTTTATTTTCAATTTATTTTAAATATAAATAATAATAAAAAAATAAAAAAGGATCCCTGAGATGGTTTGGACATATGGAACGAATGGATGAGAGAAGAATGGTTAAAAAGTTGTACACAAGCAGCGTGAGTGGAAAAAGAAGCAGAGGACGAACGAGAAAACCATGGCATGACCAAATTAATCCATTATTAAAAGGCGGCCACGTTCGAAGTCGGAAAAATCGACGTGCGTGCATGGTACGATGTATGAATGTAGAGGAACCCCGAGAGGTATGCCAGGACAGAGCTCTGTTGCGATCCATCCTCTCTACCTACCCCTCCGGGGAAATTGTGTGATGGTTAGTTAGTTAGTTAAATAAATAAAAATATTTTTATTATATAGATGGAATTTATCGGAAAGTTCAAATATAATTTAAAAAAACGTATATTGTTTTTCGCATGCGTAGCAGCTTTTAAAAGGAATTAGATGCCGTCACAGGCTCTCGTTTAACACTGGGACTACCGGAATTTCCAAAAAAGTATCAAGTTACTCCGAAGTGTAAAGAATGTCGTATCTGCCCCCAGAGTATCAAGTGTAACAACTTAATAAATATGTCAGATCCCTCGGTATGATTCTATTGTTTGGAATTCTAATTTATTAACACGCCTGTTGCATTATACCTACCTCTACAATACTCGTATGTTATACCTACCGTCTCATACGTTCGCATTACAACATGAGAAAACATTACAAGCGGATGTGTATCAATTTCTTATGTACCTACTCGTACACGAGGGAGTATGGAGCTCTCATGGATTTTCCAGGAGATGGCTACCAGCATACAACGACAACAACAAACTATCACGCCGTTTCCCCGCAGGGGTAGGCAGAGAGAATGGACCGCCACACTACTCTATCCTGACATACCTCTCTAGCTTCCTCCACATTCATACAGCGAGTCATACACGCACGTCGATTCTTCCGGCTTCTGACATGACCAACCTTTAAAATTTGATTAATTTGGTCATGCCATGTTTTCCTCGGTCTACCTCGACTCCGTACTCCATTTACATCGTTAACGAATACTTTTTTAACCATTCTTTCTTCACCCACGCGCTCCATATGTCCGAACCAACGCAGCGATCCTTTCATAATTTTGTTCATAATACCTTCTATCGCTCAACATTCCTTTTTAATATCCGCATTTGAGATTCTGTCGTACATCGTTCTACCACACATACGTCTTAGGGACCTCATCTCTACGGCATTTATTCTGCTCTCATATTTCTTCTGCCAGTTCCATGCTTCGCTTCCATAATGCATAAGGTTTGGGACCATCCTCTTGAGATACTCTACATTTATACATCGTAACACGCACGCTCGTCGATTTTTCCTACTTCGAATGTGGTCGCCTTTTAGTAATTCAATAATTTGGACACGTTATGGTTTCCTCGCCCTTCCTCTGCTGTTTTCTCATTCAAATTGCTTACTTTACATTTTTTAATCATTCTTTCCATTTGTTCAAACCATTCAGATGATAAAATTTTAATTTTACTTATGATGCAATCATTTGCCACATTTCTTTTTTATTTCGTCGTTTGGTATTCTATCATACATCGTTTTCCCGCACATTCCTCTCGGTAATTTCATTTCTACGGCATTTATTCTACATTCAACCTCCTTTTGCCAACTCCAAGCTTTACTTTCACATATAAGGGTTGGCACTAGAACTGATACTAAACCAAAATAGTGGATACATTTCTATTTGTATTGATTACTTCCGCCAGTTTTTTTTAAATTGTACTTATATATATATTTTTTTTAATATATTACTACCAGACACTAGGGCAGCACCGCTCACGGCAGATTAGACTTGTAGAAAAGGTTTTTCCTTTATTCTGTGGCAAGTACAATACTGAGGTACGAAGATTAGAGAGGCACGCCATAGACAAATCCAATCGTAATAAGTATAATAATAAACAACAATCGAACTCCAAAATCAATCAATTTAGTCCAGTCCGAGATTCGAACCCGTATTTTTTGTCCGACTCCTTGGAGCGATGACCACCGCTCCGAGGAATTCATCATAACATGACCAATAAACCAAATTAATTACCAATTCATCAATCATCCGACGTTAGCTACGAGGAATCACCACTAACCCTACTCGGACTCGAACTCGGACTCGGACTCGGTACTGCCAACAGGGTTGCCACAAATCGTCTCTTCAAATGCAAATTTTATTTGATGAATTTTTATGTGTGTACCTTCTGCGCCATTCATTCTCTTCATATGCCCAAACCATCTAATCTATTATCATTTTATTCGTAACACTTTCATCAGTTATGCATATCTTTTTTTATCAAAGTTTGACACTCTAACATACAATTCTGACATTTCCATATTAAATAATTGATACGAAAGAAAAAGACCGTTTTCTAGAAGTTTTATTATATTTTATGGGAATGACATGTTTCGACTTTTTAAGGTATTATCAAATGTCATTTGATAATACCTTAACAAGTCAAATCATGTCATTCCAAAGAAATATAATAAATCTTCTAGAAAACAGACGTTGTCATTCATATTAATTATAAAATAATACAATAACAATAATAATGATTAAATAGCCCATTATTTTGTCCGAAACACTATGATTCTTTAACAAAATTAACTCTAAAATTGTTTGTAACAACTGATGATGCCAATATTGGTTGGCGAAGCAGCTGTCGCTTATTTAAAAAAGTGTATAATATAAAATTGTGATAATATACCAGTTTTGCAAATTTAATAGTTAATAATAATGATAATTAGGCTGATTTGTATGGAGCCATTTTCGTGAGTAACTCACCTCCAGGTCGAAGAGATCTCATTTGTATGCTATTTACGTAATAATCAATCTTATTTGTCAGTTACATGCTTCACTGAAATCAATAAGACTCGTTACGCTATCTAATAGAAAGAGTGTTAAGTCATTTGACAGTTTTGGAATATGCAGTGTCCCCGTCACCCTGGTTGAGCGCAAGTGGTGTACTTAATTTGCAGTGATTCCGGTGTCACCCCTGCCGGATTAGTTGGATAAACAGTCGCCAGATGTCTGCGTGTCTTGTAACACGGCTCCAGTTTTAATTGAGCGGGACTAAGCGATCAGTTTAAACATTAAACAACCCAAATTTAATTAACCGTGACTAAACGCTTTCGTACAGAGCCATTTCCCGCCATCTTGCTTCCGCCCCGCCGCCTGGCGCCCGCCCGGGAAACCGAGGGACATGCTCAACGCTCATTGCTCATGGCTGTTGAATGAAAATGCAAAGCAATGTCATTTTACGTAGGTACCTACCTATCATATCAAAGTAGTTGGCCACACTGATTGATAGCGTACAATTATTTACACCATAAACAATACAATTACAGTGCAAGAGGTGACGATATATAATATAATTTATAATACTTGACAGATTACAGATAAAAGCTGAAAACCCGTCTTTTTCATATTTTATTCACCCAAATTAAAGCCCGATTTGTGTATACTTGTTTATTATTTTCTAACCGATCGCGAATATCAAATGCAGCGTTCAAATTTAGATTTTTAGATCTAAAACACTACTCAATGCACCCTTGAGGTGATTATATCACGAAAGCAGCGCTTTAAAATTTGGCATAATAATAATAATAATAATAAAAATATGTGAAGGGAGATTGTTCCAAGCTGATGGACCGGTTACCGCGAACGCTCGATCCCCGAAATTTGTACTGGGGAAACGCTTCGGCTCAACTAATCTTCCTATTGCCGAGGAGTTCGCCGAGCGAAGTGTGGATTTCCTTGTATTTAGGCTGTCCGTTATACAGAGTTCAGATATATAACTTGGTGTCATTCCATGTAGCGCTTTGAAGACTGTCCAGCAGAGTTTATACTGGATTCTTTCTGGAATTTTAAGCCAGTGAAGTTCTTTGAGATGTTGTGTTTTATGGGACTTTTTTGGAATGCCTTTAATGAGTCTTGCTGCTGCATTGAATGCAGATTGAAGTTTGTTTATTTGTTGTTTTGGAATGTTTGCATAAATCCCATTACAATAATCAAGTCGTAACACAACTAAGGAATTTACAAGAGTTTTGGAAGTGTCATGGGGAATACTCCTTTTGACGGATTTTAATCGCCTTAGGTGGAAGCAACTGGCAAATTATTATTTATTAAATATAATTGGGGTTACCTTAATTTAATTTAGATAGATCCTCGGGGCTTCGACGATTCTTCGTAAATAATGTAGAAAGCTATGTATAAGACGAGTTGTTGTTTTGCGTGAACTAAAAATTATCATACCAAATTATCGACCGATCACGAGGGGCCGTCGTGGCGCAACAATGGAATTATAATTAAAACATTACTCACATTGTGAGGCCGAATAGGGAATTATAATTAAATGAATAGCGGTCAGGTAGGTACCCGGCAAGAAAAGTGATTCGTCACCATGCTCATAATATCTGGCCGATAACAGCGCCGGCCAACAGCCGCACAGAAAAATAATGACGCGTTAAAAATGGGGTACAGATTCAAAATTGAATTTCGAACGCAAATAAAATTCAATGGCCAAAGCCTTCATTGTGCGAGTGGAGGTGGTTCTTTTTTCACTCGTGGGCGGTCGCGGACAATGCTGCCTGTCATAAAATAGACGCAGAGCAATTTTTCTATGGACAAAATGATACATTTGCGCGGGAAATGTGTTATTTGTTGGGTTCGCCTTCAGTGATCATTTTAACATTTTAGGCAGTGCAGTCAGAATGTATTCTTGTATATCGCGAGATTGTACTTTGAATTTACTTGAAAATCATAATATGAGAATACGAGAATATTTTGAAAATAACAGAGTGAGAGAGGAATACTTCGATTCTCTCCGAAAACAATTCGAAACGCGCAAGTTCTATAACGTTTACTAATAATACGAATTAACCCGTCTCTTTTCTAAAAAAAATATTATAAAATCAATTGTTTTGGGGGATTGCAGTGAACAATGGTGTTCTGGTGCCGACCCATATGTATGGATGTGAATCGTGTAACTGGCAAAGGAATGATATAATTAGAATAAATGTAGTAAAAATGAGATCTCTTAGACGAATGTAGAGTAAAGCTGTATATGATAGAGTGTCAAATGCAAATGTAAGAAATGAACGCCCTGTACATCGATTTGACTCACGCTGTAATGATGTAAAGAGCGATTCAACAAAATGATAAATTAACTAACTTACTAACTAACCATCACGCCGTTTCCCCGGAGGGGAAGGCAGAGAGAATGGATCGCCACATTTTTCTATCCTGGCATAATTCTCGCGCCTCTTCTACATTCACAAATCGTGACATGCACGCTCGTCGTTTGTACCTACTTCAGCAAATGATTAGGTCTTGCCATGTCTTCCTTGGCCTTGCTCGACTTTTCCCATTCACAATACTTTTATATATCGTTTTAACCATTCTTCCCCCATCCATTCGATCCATATGTCCAAACCATCTTAGTGACCCTTTCTTAATTTTATTTATCACGCATTCATCCGCCTTACATTCCTTTCTTACATCATCATTAGATATTCTATTATACATTGTTTTTCGCACATTCTTCTTAGTAACCTCATAACGTAGGTACCTGGATTATAATGAATTTTGTTCTGATTATTGTTGTATGACAGTAGTGTAGAAAACAAAAGAAGAACACTTTAGTGTTGGTAATAAAAGAGATTTACATTAAAAATGAAAACTTATTACTGTGTAGGAAAACATTATCAACAATTTAAATCGATCAACAGAAAGGTTTATACACAAAACATGGTGTCATCGTATCGAGAGATTTTTGAGAATTATATAATTCACCAATAATCCTGTACCTACCTTTTTTATTTTAAACTTTAGAAATAAAGAACCCTAAAAAACTTTAAGCTTATATTGCTCCATTCTGTATTTAAAAATGTAGAATTTGGTTAAGGTTCTTCCGTGAATATTTCTCGGCTTGCAACTATTGAATAAGATTATTAATATTATTAATAATAATAATAATATGCTAACTTTTATAGCGCCGTTTTTGTGATGGAATCACCTCAACGGCGCATTAAGACGTGTTTTTAAACTAAAAATCTAAATGTGAAACGCTGCATCTGATTTTCGCAATCGGTTAAAAAATATAGTAGAACAAAGTATAAATGTTTAAATTGGGTATGAAATATGAAAAAGATGGGTTTTCAGTTTAGATCTGAAATCTGTCGGATCATTTATGCATCTGAGGTGTGAAGGGAGATTGTTCCAAGCTGATGGACCGGCTACCGCGAACTTATTATTATTATTATTATTCTGATGACTTGTATTTTAAGTGCACCATTTTGTAAAATCAATTACTCCAAGGGCTCACTAGGAAATGACTGACCCAACAGTGCAGTCTTTAGAAGTTTCTTAAATTTAACGTCACTATCCTCATACTTAATACTAACATGGAGACTAGTCCACGGCAACGGACCAGCAACGCTGAAAGCACGATCATAGAAACTTGCTTTATTGGCTCTGACTGGAATTATTATGTTGTTTGCACTTGTTTCTACTGATCGGAGTGAACGTTGCATTTCCGTTGGCATACGCTGGCGCTCTCTAGTGTCGAGCCTTAAACACTGTCAAACACAATTTATATTTTACTCGCTCTCGGATCTTATATTTCTAATGAGATATTTTAGACAAGAGAAAGATTCCACGCATACCTTGTTTCTAAGATAATAACGCAATGACCATATTTTAATATGTAGGAATAGTTGAGAACATTTTAAAAACTCATAAGTGTTTCATAAACAAAACATTCCATTTGACAGGTGTCATAAATAACATTTGAATACACAATTCACGGCATGTTCCCTTGTCCTTGTTCTATGGTTTTGTATGGTTCTTGTAGATATCGGTTGCGCATGCAACAAAATTTACAACATTTTGTTTGTATTGCCCATTTGTCGCAGTAATTCTTTAACAATGCGTTGTAAATCTGAATTTAAAAACAGTTTTTAAACACGCGTTCCTTGTTCCATTTTCGAAATTGATCGTAACACCAAATATATTTAAAAAAAGAAACCCCCAACCGTAGTAAGGCTTTTTGTTTTGTTTGTGGATGTGGTGTTGGTGGTGATTTATGGGGCTATAAAGTTTTGTAAGTTCACAATCACCTTCCTCGTGAGAAAACGTGGTAAGTGACGTCATATTTTGGAAAAGTCGACAGCCACCGCCGGCGTGGCAGTCACTCTGGCCCCTGCCCGACTGGATCTACTCCAAGCTTAAGTAAACACACATTGCCACACGCGATGGGCTGGTCCAACCGATTGAAGGGATCCCATATTCGCAATTCGCAAAAACTAGAATGAACTTTAAGTATGGAAGTGGACCACGGAACTTGCAATAGAAGAATGAGATGGAATAAATGCAGTAGAAATGAGAACATCTTTTCAGATCTAAATTGAAAACCCATCTTTTTCATATTTCATAGCCAATTTAAACATTTATACTTTGTTCTACTATACTTTTTAACCGATCGCTTTTTAAGCGATCACTTTTAGATTTTCTAGATTTAAAACAAGTCTTAATGCGCCCTTGAGGTGATTACATCACAAAAACGGCGCTTTAGAAGTTAGCATATTATTATTATTATTATTATCTAATTCTTAATGAAATGAGATCACTAAGAAGAATGTGCGGGAAAACTTTTTATGCTAGAATACCGAACGATGAAATAAGACAGAAATGTAATGCAGATGACTGCATCATGGATAAAATTAAAAAATGATCCTTGAGATGGTTTGGACATATGGAACGGATGGATGAGAAAAAGAAGCCGAAGACGACCGAGGAAAACATGGCATGACCAAATTGATCAATTACTAAAAGGCGACCACATTCGAAGTCGGAATAATCGACGTGCGTGCATGGTACAATGTATTAATGTAGAGGAAGCCCGAGAGGTATGCCAGGACAGGCCATTGTGGCGATCCATCCTCTCTGCCTACCCCTCCGGGGAAATGGCGTGATGGTTAGTTAGTTCGTTAGTTTATTCTTAAGAATTAATTGTATCTCAATAGAGACGAAGATGTAAATTATTTGGAAACAGAATATGGTGGTCGAGGCGTTTACAGGACTTATGACCTGTCATTGGTTGGGTTAAGATAAGTAATACAACATTCCCCATTTCGCCCTTCTACGAACACCACGTGTGATAATTATTTGAAAGTTGTATATATGCCTACCATGTTGAGAAACATTCCACATATTTTAGTTCAATCTACACTAGCGCCATCTATTGAGCCTAGAGGTAAGCATTAAGCAGAAAATATATATTAATGTAATGTGAAGTAATGTACTTCATTACAACCTGTCATTATTCTACCAACCACCTTATTAAACCACCTTAGTTAACAATCTATTTCATATTTTCTATAATTAATATCACCCATTTAACATTACAATTCAATACAATTAAACTAACTATCTAACCATCACGCCTTCTCCCCGAAGGGGTAGGCAGAAAGAATGGACTGCCACACTTTTCTTTCCTGACATATTTCTCTCGCTTCCTCAACATTCATACATCATGTTATGCACGCGCGTCGATTTCCCTGACTCCTCACATGGCCGACATTCAATATTTGATTTATTTGATCGTGCCACGTTTTCCTCGGTCTTCCACTATTTCTGGTTCCATTTACATCATAAGCATATAATTTTTTTACCATTCTTTCTTCATTCATTCTTTCCAAATGTCCAAACCATCTTAATGATCCTTTCATTATTTTGTTCATGACACCCATCATTCGCACCGCATTCACTTCTTATATTTTCATTCGTCACTCTATCATACACAGAGTATCCACACATTCGTCTAAGAGATCTCATTTCTACTGCATTTATTCTACTTTCATCCTTCTTTTGCCAGTTCCATGCTTCGCTTCCATACATAAGGGTCGGTAGAAGAACACCATTGTGCACTGCCATTTAGCTTTTTTGGATAGGTTTTTGTTTGCGATGACAACTTTAAGTGCACCATTCACTTTGTTGCCTGCCCCAACCCTTCTTTCAATATCCCTCTCCACTCGCCCATCTCTTGTAAACATACTACCTTTTTATATTCTGGAACGAAATATGAATGTAGAGGAAACACAATACGTGTGAAAAATCTAAAATTTATCCCTTTGTAAAAGTATTTCATAATATAATCCTACCCACAACAGCTAGAACGCGTTAAACGTATTATTGTAATTGATTTAAATTTGACCATCAACAAAACGTGTTAACGATTTTATAATCGCGCTATTTGGGCCGGGGGCTGGAGCGTTTAGTTTAAATAAATAATTTAGGGCTACGCCCCCGGGTCCTAGTTAACCAGACACACCGTTCGGGAGCCGAGGCCCCGGGCTACCCAAAACAGCCGTAATTAACCAGGGCCCCGCCCGTTTGGGGCCCGACACCGTAATTATTAAAACAAATATACACATAGAAAAAAAACGAGATTTACTGCGCGTGTCTCGGGTTATTTATAGCTTTCTCTACTGTCTTAATATAATATCTATGGAGCGTTGTTTATGCCCGATTGGCCAGTTTAAAATTTAAACTGTTCGTTTTGTCTGTAGAGTGGTTTGACAGGTGAGTTTGTTTTTATTCTTATTTCAAATTGTTGCGTCATAGTAGAGTGAATACAAGTAAGAGCATAGAGAATTAAGTACCTACCTAGATATATACATAAATAAAATATTATACTTTCGCATGAAGCACTTAATTTGCGATGTGACTTTAATAAAAATAATATTAAAAAATAATAATTAAATTAAACGATGTTTTTTAACTACTTCCACTTTTGTCTTTATTTAGACTGCGACCGGTTTCGCCAGGCTCGCTGGCATCAACAGACTGGTGACACTACTGTTAACTTAGTCCTTTATATACATACAGATCAGGGGTGGTAAACATGATTCTATACAAAAAATAATCTTCAAATATTTATGTAAAATTTTCTGAATTTAAATATTGGTATTACAGGTATTCAAGGAGGTTCGTATTTAATATCTGTATGTACGAGTATATTAAGGACTAAGTTTACAATAATGTCACCAGTCTGTCGATGCCAGCGAGCCTGGCGAAACCGGTAGCTGTCTAAATAAAGACAAAAGTAGAAGTAGTTTAAAAGTTTTATTTTTATTTAATCATTATTTAAAATGAAGTGAGATTAAGAGATTTCAGTAAAATCATTTGATTATAATATTAAAAAACTTTTATATTTTGTACTATCGAGCCAACCGGTTTCGCTCCCGCCGGGGCTTCGCTAGGGATGCAAAAACAAACTAAATAATACACAAATAAACACATAATAAACTCACACAAACATTTAGAATTTAGGGAAACTGGAAGAGCAAAAAATAATGGAAAAATATCAAATGGTTCATATGAATTATCGTTACTATGTAAACTTTTGGGTTGGTGCTGGGAATAAAATAAATGGCGCACTCAAAGTCATTACTGCAAATAGAAATATATCCACAGAAGCAAAGATGGCAGTACACAGTGGAGTTCTAGTGCCAACGCTCATGTATGGAAGTGAAGCTTGGAGCTGGCAAAAGAAGGATGAAAGCAGGAAAAATTCCGTAGAAATGAGATCATTAAGAAGAATGTGCGGGAAAACGTTGTATGATAGAATACCAAACGATGAAATACGAAAGAAATGTAAGGCATATGACTGCATCATGGATAAAATTAAAAAAATATCCCTGAGATGATTTGGACATATGGAACGAATAGATGAGAGTAGAATGGTTAAAAAGTTGTAGCTACACAAGTAGCGTGAGTGGAAAAAGAAGCCGAGGACGACCGAGGAAAACATTGCATGACCAAATTAATCAAATACTAAAAGGCGGTCACATTCGAAGTCGGAATAATCGACGTTCATGGTACGATGTATGAATGTAGAGGAAGCCCGAGAGGTATGCCAGAACAGAGCATTGTGGCGATCCATCCTCTCTGCCTACCCCTCCGGGGAAATGGCGTGATGATTAGTTAGTTAGTTTATACAAACTTTTTTTTTGTTCAGAATTAAATAATTATTTATCATCTAATAAATAACGGACATTATGAATAATAGAAACGTGTTGGCCCTTTCTCTTAATCATACGAAACGATTTGATTAAATCTTATAATAAATTCAAGTAAAACATCTCCCTTTTTATATACGAAGCTTATAAAAGTGTCAAAATACAACGATAACAAGAAAGAATGTACTTTTTGAATATTCAAAATGAGAATAAGGAAGAGCGGAAAATAAAAATAAAATGTTTTCCATTGTTATTATAATGGCTTATAAAGAAATAAACATATTTTATTTCAAGTAGGATTTTATAACTGACCATTAATAAAATTTGATGTAGGTACCTACCCATTTCCAATCTGGGCCCGGCTTGTAAAGTAAGAACTTGACAGTTTCAAAAATCGAACGAAAAAACTCCCGCCTAACAAATGAACGTAGGTACGGTTTAAAAAAGGAACGTAAAAAAGGCTACATAATCGAACATGCATGTTATGATAAATGCACTTGGGTGTCATAATCGAACGCGCCTGAGATAAATTCTCAATTCAAAATAAAAAGGATTCGAATTTAGAATCGGTGTTTCCATGACAACCGTGTATAAAGTATAAACATCGCATTCGGTACGCGCTGGATGGTCGCCGTGATGGCGTAAAGTAGAATAAAGCGCGAGCGAAATTGATTTTTAATTAAACTTTACCCAAGCGTCAGTTTAGGATGAACGCTTTTGTGACTTACGACCTTTATGCCACTGGGAAGTTCGCCCGGCTACAAATTCCGTGGAAAGAATATTATTCGAACGTCGAACGATTTAAATAAAGTGGAGACATTGGACTTCACCGAGGCCAGTGCAGTGGCACAGAGTGTTCCTCGCAGAAAAAGATTTTTTTGCAAAACGGAATAGAACAAGAATAATAATAAAAAGAAAGGTCTACGACATGTGTATACTGCCCATGATGACATACGGACTAGAGACGACAACTCTTACAGCAAAAAGTGTCCACAGGCTCAAGTGCACACAGAGGTCCATGGAAAGACAGATACTTGGTGTGAGCTTGCGTGACCGCATAAGGAATGAAGAAATCAGACGCCGCACCAGGGTTGCTGACGTCATGGACCGAGTGGCAAAATTGAAATGGCAATGGGCTGGACACTTGGCTAGACAGGGTGGCAACAAATGGGCACCCAGGATACTCAGTTGGAGACCATGGGCAAATAGACGAAGTGTCAGAAGGCCACCGATGAGATGGACCAATAATATTGTCAAAAGGGTTGGAAAATCTTGGATACGAAGGGGGCAGGATAGAGACGAGTAGAAGAAATTGGAAGAGGCCTATATCCAGCAGTGGAGGGAAGAAGGCTAGCAAAGAAGAAGAAGAAGAAGAAGAATAAAAAGAATTCTACAAAAGTAGTGATCTAACAATCCTCATCTCCAGTTTTCCTTCGAGATCTGGGCATAGGAGTGGAATATGGGGAAATTAACTTCAAGGTCAATCTGGAATAATTGGATGAATAAGAAAGTATCTTCACAAAGTTAATGGTGCACCCAAAATTATCGTAGCAAACAAAAACCTATCCAAAAAAGCTAATAATAATAATAAATTGGATAATTTATAGAACGCCATTTTTATGAATTGCTCATCTCAAGAGCGCTGTAAAAGATGCTCCATTTTACCAACTAGATAAAAAAAAAAATGATAACAATAATAATAAACATATATGGTATGAGGGCTGCACCTGACGTAGTCGATCAGCCCTTCCTGTCAGGAAATGATAATATGAAAAGGTACATTTTGAGTCTCGATCTAAACTCTGATTGATTCTCAATGCACTTAAGGTCTGCTGGAAGATTGTTCCAGGTTGAAGGGCCGTTGAATCAAATCGGCGAACCTGTACCTGTCCTGCGCCTCACGGAACAGCTCCTCCACACTTCGGATGCCGGTCCACTCCCTCGAGTTTCGCATCCAGGACATCTGTCTCCTACCGGGCCCTCGGCGTCCCTCAAGTTTCCCCTCCAATATCAGTTGGAGAAGGTGGTTCTTTTCCCAGATGTGAAATCTTCCGAACCTTGATAGTTGATAACAGCTCCCTGTCAACTCTAGCCCGCCTCAGGACTTCGGTATTGGTAACCATGTCTGTCCAGGGAATTCTGAGCATTCGGCGATAGAGCCACATTTCAAATGCTTCAAGTCTGTTCATTGAGTTGACTATTAAGGTCTACGTTTCACATCCATGCAATAAAATAGACTACACATCATCAAACGATACCACGTCAGTTATATATCCTCAGCTATCAAGTATTTAGACAATGGACATTAGTGAATCCAGAACAGTGCTTCAGGTACGTGAGTAATTTTGAAAAAACTAAGTCACCATAGACAATAATAAAAACACAAAAAAAAATTATGAGTCAATATTAACGAACCGCCCATGAATTTATTCGTACGTATGCGTTGCAAGTGCGAAAAATTTTAAGCGATTTTCAGCCTTAACGTCGATTTGTGTAAGTGCGACAATACTCTACATATAGACGGAGATGATATAAATTTGAATTTTCTTTTTCGGAAACCCGGAAAATTGTCTATCTTCACCGCTCGCACTTACGAAGGGAGCGATAAAAATAGACGTTTGTTTTCCCGCTTGCACTCATTGGTTTTGGCGGTACGTAGAAATGTGAAAACATTGATTTATTGTTGTTGGGGAATTTCAAGATTGTTTGAAGATAAGTAAGGCACCTTGGCCTGTGACGAGAGCTGGCCTGGCGGGTATACGTACCTACCTACCATTGCATAACAACTGTACCTACTTAATTGATGTTAGAAAGAAAGGAACTCGGTTCTGACAAACAAATGTAGTCGACCAAGAGCGAACAGCGCTCATGAACTAGGAAAACAGGAACGTGATTTGTTATATAATATTAACGCCGATTCTCAAAGTTTTTTTCAAACAGAAACATTAGCTCTTACTAGTTTCAATCCAAGAAAATTTCTTGGATTTGGTTTGCACCAAATTGTAATATTTTTTCTGGTTTTGTGATACCACTTGGGCCTTTTTAATAATAATAAATTGGATAACGAAAATTTAAGAAACATCTGAAGACTGCACTGTTCGGTCAGTCATTTCCTAGTGCGCCCTTGGAGTAATTGATTTTACAAAACGGCGCACTTAAAATACAAATCATCATAATAATAATAATAATAATAATAATGAGAAAGAAATGTAAGGTAGATGACTGCATCATGGATAAAATTAAAAAAAGGATCCCTAAGATGGTTTCGACATATGGAACGAATGGATGAGAGTAGAATGGTTAAAAAGTTGTACACAAGTAGCGTGAGTGGAAAGCGAAGCCGAGGACGAGCGAGGAAAACATGGCATGACCAAATTAATCAATTACTAAAAGGCGGTCACATTCGAAGTCGGAATAATCGACGTGCGTGCATGGTTCGATGTATGAATGTAGAGGAAGCCCGAGAGATATGCTAGGACAGAGCATTGTGGCGATCCATACTCTCTGCCTACCCCTCCGAGGAAATGGCGTGATGGTTAGTTAGTTAGTTAGTAAGCCATTTTTTATGAATTACCCATCTCAAGGGCGCTGTAGAAAATGCTTCGTTTTATGAACTAGATAAAAAAATATATAAGATTGATAATAAACATATTTAGTATGAGGGCTGCTCCTGACGTAGTCAATCAGCCTTTCCTATCAGGAAATGATAAGTTTGTGCTTGGGCAGATCGGTAGATTGACTTTTGGCACAGTCAATCTACCGATCGCAGAAGACTTAACTGATCGCAATGTAGACTGTCTAGCATTCAGGTTCTCGTTGATGCAGAGTTCAGATATATAAGCTGGTGCCATTCCATGCAACGCTTTATAGACCGTCCAGCAGAGCTTGTATTGTATCCTTTCTATGTGATAGTTGTAGGCCTTTAATGTGATAGTTTCCCATTGCTTTCCACATTTATATACAGAAGATTATTTGAACCCAATTATAAAATATACACAATTTTTTAGCTTCTGATTCTCATGACATGTGATAGGTAGTCAATCTATCGCCATTTTATTGTCACGTGAATTCTACCCCAGTCCAAAGACAGTGTGACAATCATACCGCCATCGCCGGGAATCGAGCCCGGGACCTCCGGTATGGCAGTCATAGCTCATGCTACTCCGCCACGAAGGTCGTCATTAAAACATTATAAGGGCGCCAATTACCGACATAACAAAATTAAATCACAAGAACAAAGTGTTGTTGACCTTTTTTTTAGAATAAGACACAATGCATATGATCTTCTTATTCTTCTCTCTCAGCCTTGATCTTCCTACTGCTGGATATAGGTCTCTTCCAAACGTTTCTATTTCATGTGTATACTTACATGTATATGATAAAGAAATTAAATAAGATTATAGAAAACATGTCAAAATAAAATTAATAAAATCAATGATGAATAATATGATAAACATACTCGTATTTGAAAAATGTGTCCTAACCATATCTTTGTGTTGATATAAGTATCCATAATACTTTATTAGGTTGGTCCGCAACACAGTTTGAGTGCCGCGGGCGCCAGGCGACACCATGGCGCGGGAATATTTCAAATTAGGAACATCATTTAAACATGGAACGTGATATTCGAATTAGGAACGATTTGAATATTTTCAAATTTATAGCCATAGAGAATAAATTCTCTCCCCGTGTCAACCGAGAGGACCCGGAGACGTAATGACTCAGGGAGATTGTTGTCGATGGTAGGTTTTATGTCTCTCGTAAAGATGTTGATTTTATAAATGATTTGAATATTCCCACGGAGCTCAAAACCACGACTTTTTTGTTGTTTTGTGACAATAGAACGTTAAATGATGTTTAATTTGAATTTAAATTAGGAATGATTATTTTTTTTAAAGATTTATCAATTGATGCTGTGATTGTCACACGCATATTATATTACGTCATTACGAAAAAATATGGTGGGCTATGGAAATAATTAAAAATATTCGAAATGTGAATGAAAACATAAATTATTAAATAATAATTAAATAAAACGATGTTTTTTATAACTACTTCCACATTTGTTAATGTTTCGCCAGGCTCGCTGTCCATCTCTTTGTCGTCTGTCAGCCGACCAGTCTGTCGATGCCAGCGAGCCTGGCGAAACCGGTCGCTGTCGAAATAAATACAAATGTAGGTACAATCGTTTCATTTAATTATTATTTGAAATAAACTTCCATCAAGAGATTTCAGTTAAATCATTTAATTATCATAAATTATTAAAAGCCATATTTTATTTTGATTTATCAAAATAGAGATAATTAATAAAAAAAGATTCACAGACAAAGCTTTATTTTGTATGCCCGTACCATCTCATCTGCCTTTCTTGTGTCAATCGAATGTCCAAGGGATCTTATCTCTACTGCATTTTTTCTACGTACATCCTTCTTCTGTCAGCTCCATTTTCACTTCCATACATCAGGGTTGCTACAAAAACTCAATTGTGAACGGTCATTTTTGCTAACGTTAACGGTGTGAATGGAGTCGTGGGGGATCGATGAAAACTTGGAATGACCAAATTAATCAAATTTTAAAGGTCGGACATGTTAGTAGTCGGAAGAATCGACGTGCTTGTATGACTCGCTGTATGAATGTAGAGGAACATACAAAGGTGTGTCAGAATCAAGTGTGGTGATCGATGAGAATAAGTACGAATCCGTGGGAGATTGAGGAATATTTGGCATCATCAAATAAATCAAAATTTAAAGCTCCGCTACGTCGGAAGTCGGAAGAATCAACGTGCGCGTATGGCACGCTGTATGGATGTAGAGGAATCTAGAAAGGTATGTCAGGATCGAGTAGTGTGGCGGTCTAATCTCTCTGTCCATCCCTTTTGAAGAAACGGCGTGATGGTTTGTTTGATTGTGTTTTGTCCAAGTTAGTTATAGAGAATTGAAAGATAATAACGCAGTCCATAACATTATCACTGCACGCAGGTACATGATTGAGATAAACGAACGGTTTCTCCATCACGGCATATCTTCTGCGATCTTCGAATAATAAAATAGAAACCTTGCAGCCCTTATGAATGGAAGCGAAGCATGGAACTGGCAGAATAAAGATGAGAGCAGAATAAATGCGGTAGAGATGAGGTCCCTAAGACGTATATGTGGTAGAATGATATACGACAGAATCTCAAATGCTGATATTAGAAAGGAATGTACAATGAAAGAAGGTATTATGAACAAAATTATGAAAGGATCGCTGCGTTGGTTCGGACATATGGAGCGCATGGGTGAAGAAAGAATTGTTAAAAAAGTATACGTTAACGATGTAAATGGAGTACGGAGTCGAGGTAGACGGGGAAAAACATGGGATGACAAAATTAATCACATATTAAAGGTTGGTCATGTCAGAAGCCGGAAGAATCGACATGCGTGTATAACTCGCTGAATGAATGTGGAGGAAGCTAGAGAGGTTTGCCAGGATAGAGTAGTGTGGCGGTCCATTCTCTCTACCTACCCCTGCGGAGAAACGGCGTAATGGTTTGTTGTTGTTGCTGCCAATCGCGCGAATGAAATACGATAATTATTCGGATGGTGGTCTAGGGGATAGAACGCTTGGCTCCTGATCCAGGGGACATGGGTTCAAGCCTGGACACGACCAGATTCCTTCTTCATAATAATGAGCTATTTTCTGCTCACATTGAAGATTGTAAAATAAATTCTAATATCATTGATGTAAATCCTTTATTTTAGTCTTTTTTTTTTTTTTTAATAATAATAATAATAATATTAATGGGAATTGTGATTAACATTGCGGACAATAAAATTATGTAAACGAGGACATTAGATGCAGGATTCTGTAAATAACATAAATTTTACGAGAGGAATCCCGATTTGTGTAGGAATTTGGTTTTACAAGATCTAAATTTAAGATCAAAGATTTATCTCAGCCGTTTGATTAAAACATACCCGGCCGAGTTTCCACGCTACTACTTTCTACAAATAATTAACTCCTTATTTGTTTAATTTATCTAAAAGTATACCAAAAACAAAACAATTTTTTGATTTATTTGCGAAATTAGCTAATCATCATACCACTTCCAGGACAAGAGTGCTAAAAATATGGACCATAATATGACACTTTCAAAACTCTTGACTATTGTAATGGAATTTATGCAAACATTTCAAAACAACAATTAAACAAACTTCAATCTGCGTTCAATGCAGCAGCAAGACTCATTAAAGGCATTCCAAAAAAGTCCCATATAACACAACATCTCTGCTGGACAGTCTTCAAAGCGCTACATGGAATGGCACCAAATTATTGTATATCCGAACTCTGTATAACGGACAGCCTAAATACAAGGAAATCCACACTTCACTCGGCGAACTCCTCGGCAATAGGAAGATTAGTTGAGCCAAAGCGTTGCCCTAGTACAAATTTCGGGGATCGAGCGTTTGCGGTAACCGGTCTATCAGCTTGGAACAATCTTCCTTCACACCTCAGATGCATAAATGATCCGACAGACTTCAGATCTAAGCTGAAAACCCATCTTTTTCATTTTTCATACCCAATTTAAAACCTGTACATTTTGTTCTATTATACTTTCTAATCGATCGCGAATATCAATCAGATGCAGCGTTCACATTTAGATTTTTAGATTTAAAACAGGTCTTAATGCGCCCTTGAGGTGGTTTCATCACAAAAATGGCGCTTTAAAAGTTAACTATTATTATTATTATTATAATTACAAAACCTTGTTTTTTATTCTTGATCACTAATTCTACTTTTTTTACACTTTTATTAATTTGTCATGCATCTTATGTTTCTCGCTCTTTTTATTAATCTATTATGTATTACTTATTATTGTGTATCTCTAACTTGTATCTTTAGTGTATTGGAAAAAAAATCTGTAATGCTTTAGATATGTTTAAAATAAATAAATGAAATAAGGAAAATAGAATTAAAAGCTTTTTTACTTAGTATAAACCCCTTTATTTGATTTCAACCGGTTTCACTCTGTAGCAAGCTTCCCTAGGGAGCCCTGAGGAAGTTCGCCACAGAGTGAAACCGATTGGAGCTACTTACTCAAATAAAGGGATTTATACTTAGTGCAAAAGCGTTTAATTTTATTTATGTATGTCAAACCATCAAATAATGAGTTTGTATCAAAGTTTTAATAATTAGGAAGCGAGTGAAATTATGTACGAGTATATCGGGAAAGAAGAATGTGGTGATCCATCCTCTCTGTCTACCCCTCCGGAGAAGCGGCGTGATGGTAAGTTAGTTAGTTCTTACTTATGTAAAATATTGTTGAAAATATAATATATTTCACGGGAGCGAGGAAACTCCTCCAGTGACCCGGCCCAATGATGTCATTAACTGATCTAACACGATAAATAACAAGGAAACAGAAAAAAACAGTGAGAGAGTAGAAAAAACAAACGAGATACAGAAACAAAACAGGATCGGAATTCGTGTGGCACGTTCCGAGAAGAAGAGGACGGATAAAGGGGTGTCCAGAGAGGACGGGGCATGGGACGGTCGCGGTGTGGCCACTGGCGCCCTAAAAGGTCACTTCATTACATTTGATTGCGGGTACATTAATCTCCACTAGCCTATTCTGCTATATTATATATTAGAGAAGATTTAATAAATAAATAAATAGAAACAAACAAAAAAGGAATATAGAGCGGAAGAAGGTATTATGAACAAAATTATGAAAGGATCGCTGCGTTGGTTCGCATTTATGGAGCGCATGGATGGAGAAAGAATGGTTAAGAAAGTATACGTCAATGATGTAAATGGAGTACGGAGTCGAGGCAGACCGAGGAAAACATGGCATGACCAAATTAATCAAATTTTAAAGGTTGGTCATGTTAGAAGTCAGAGGAATCAACGTGCGTGTATGACTCGCTGTATGAATGTGGAGGGATCTAAAGAGGTGTGCCAGGATAGAATAGTGTGGCAGTACAATCTTTCTGCCTACCTCTACGGGGAAACGGCGTGATGGTTTGTTGTTGTTGTAGAAAAAAATAAGCGAATGGTGCACTTCATGTTGTAATCGCAAATAAAAGTCTATTAAAAATGTTCTTGTGCCAAACCTTATGTATGGAAGTAAAGCATAGAACTGTCAAAAGAAGGATGAGAGTAGAATAAATGCAGTAGAAATGTGATCTCTTATACGAATGTGTAGTAAATTTGAGTTTCATGCTTCACTTCCATACATAAGAGTCAGTACAATAACACCATTGAGCACTGCCATCTTAGCCTAATTATGAATTGAAATTGTCAAATACAGTATTAACAATTCTTTTGTTTTTAAGATTAACTAACAAATTATCCATCACGTCGTTTCCCCGGAGGGGTAGGCCGCCACATTATTCTGTTCTGACATACTTCTCTTGATTCCTCTTCATTCATACATCGTGTCATGCACGCACGTCGATTAACAGAATTAGAATATTGTCATCAATCTTCGACTATATCAGGTTTGTGTGATGGACAATATTTTGTTAATACAAATATATAATTCTTGCACATGTCTATGAGAAAAGAATTGGCAATAAAAATAAAAGAAAATCAGGTAAAATATGAAACAATAATTAATTGTTTATTTATGTAAAGTGGGTGATATTAATGGCGTGTGGACCAACCTTTACGCCGAGGTTTGTGACTAACCTTTAGAATAGGAATTTCAGAAATGTTTTAAAAAATGCGATGGCCGTTTCGGTGGTAAAAAAAAACTAGAAATAATAATTTATTATGCACAATGTAATAAATGGTCTCTGCAGGACAGGCGAAAGGGGCCCGGCTGTATTTCATATTTTAACCATCGAAAATAATATTATTCGTATTTTATATTGACATTAACATCATTATTGGGTAAAATCAAAGGGCTTATACCCCTAATGACGTAACATTAGTTTTTTCCTATATATTTTTTTCAAATTAAATTACTTTATATAAGGTTTTGAAACAGCTAATTTAAAAAACGGTGGATACGTGTAACATAAATTAAATAAACACAAAAGTCCGGATCGTCCATGTCAACATGTGCAACATCGGAAATTACATTATGTGTTATTACATTATGTGCTAAATTTAAAAAACGGTGGATTCGTGGAACATAAATTAAATAGACAAATGTGTACCATCTATAAATAACTTATTATGGAAGTGAAGCATGGAACTGGCAAAAAATATGAAATATAATGAATGTAAAAATGAGATGTCTTAGACGAATATATATTAAATCTTTTTACGGATTGTAAAATGTAAATATAAGAAGTGAATGCAGTGCAAATGAATGTGTTATGAACAAAGAAAAAAATAGGGTCAATACGATGGTACTTTCAATCCATCTATATGAAAGGAAGAATGAATGAAGCATGGGAAAGAAGAAATAGAGGAAGACCGTGGAAAAAGTTGATTAAATAAAAAATATATTAAATGTCGAACGTGTGAGGAGTGTGAAATTTGGATACGCATGCATGCACGATGTATGAATGTTGAGAAATCGAGAGAAGTATTTTGGCAAAAAAAAGCAGTTAAGCTGTCCATTATTTCTGCCTACCCTTTCGTGGAGACAGAGAGATGGTAGTAATTAGTTAACCTTTAATTCATAATATAGGAATACATAAATAATCACCTAAGCCAATACATTTTTATGAACCTTACAGTATCGGGTACAATGTTAAAATTTTTGAATAACCTTATCGACATTATTTCAATGTTTTATTGGTAATTTAACTACGATATTGTAGGGGGTGGCAAGCTTGGCTACCAATCCACCACGTCCAAATTTGTCCCTTATTTTCGATCAATAGCTTTGATGTCCGCTGTTTTCATCCAAACGAAGTTGGCGAAATTGTAATTGACAAAAAACATCACTTCCTATACAGCTGTTGCAAATTGGAAATTGAATTGTCCAGCAGACCACTACCATTTTTTGCCGAATTTACTCTATTTAATATAGACAGCTTTGTTGCTGGAGGACGTATTTTATACAATTCAATAGAAACTGATTTAATATTTTTACGAATGCATTTTCTATTTCACAAACAACTTTTTCTAGAAAATAAACTTTTATATGCATAATCTTACTCTAACTAACTTACCATCACGAAGTTTCCTAGAAGGGCTAGGTTAGAGATGCTGGACCACCATATTACTATGTCCTGATATACCTCTCGAGATTCCTCTACATTCATACATTGTAACATGTACGCTCGTCGAATGTAACCGTATTTTAATAGTTTACTAATTCAGTCTTACCATGCTTGCCTCGGTCGTCGGTTTCTCTTTCAACGTACACTGCTTGTATACAATTTTTAAACCATTCTTATCTCATCCATTCGTTCCATATATCCAAACCATCACAGAAATTATTTTTTATATTTTACTTATGATTTGCTGCATTACATTTCTTCCTTATATCGTCGTTCGGTATTTTATCTTATAGTTCTTCTCAGTTATCTCATTTCTCATGAGGGTTCGCACTAAAAATCTATTATGGACTGCCATCTCTGCTTCAGATGATATATTTTTATGCACGATAATCAAAAATATTTTTTTGTTAATTCATCAAAGCAAACTTTAATATATTATTTATCCCTTCATATTTAGAGTGTAAGCTATTACCGGACTAAAATATTTATATTGATAAAGGATACTGTTTGTTGTTTTGAAAAATCCAAATAAATATATCGACTTTTTCTGGATATAAATAACAAAACGCATAAAAATGTAATATACACATACCTACCTATAGATGCGGGCATTAATGTGCATATCTGAAATTCCACGCGCATTCTCGGACACGCGAGAACCTTTTTTGAAAATCGAACGATATGGTCCATGGAATGGTCGTTCGATTTTAGAACGCGGAACATTTGTCCCATAGAGAAAATAAAATATAACTGCACCAATACGATGTACAATTTATTAGCCAGTATGTCGCATCAATCATTACGTTATTATTGTGATTTTATTTATAATAATATGAAGTTTTTCTAAATAATAATTAAAATGGTTTGGACATATAGAAAGAATAAACGAAGAAAGTATTTGCAAACGACGTAAACGTTACTAGAAACGGAAGAAGACCGAGGAAAATGTGCCACGATCAAATCAATCAAATATTAAATGTTGGCCATGGGAGGACTCAGAGAATACGATGCGCGTGCATAACACGATGTATGAATGCTGAGGGATCGAGAGAAGTTTGTCAGGAAAGAACAGAGTGACGGTCCATGCATTCTGGTTACCCCTTCGGCGAGATGACGTGATGGTTAATTATAATGGATAAGTATTTCTTGATGATTAAATATTCAAACTTCAACGGATTAGGTAGACTAGGTTGAATCGCTCTTTACATCATGACAGCAGGAGCCAAATCGATGTAAAGGGTATTATAGCTATCATAGTGATTCTCGTGACATGTGATAGGTAGCTAATCTATCGCCATTTTATTGTCACGTGAATTCTACACCAGACCAAAGACAGGGTGACAATCACACTGCCCTCGCCGGGAATCGAACCCGGAACCTTCGGGGTGGCAGTCAATGCACTCACCACTGGGCTACGAAGGTCGTCATCATTAGTATTAATTAATCATCCAATTTATTAAGAGTATCTTCATAATACATTTGAAGAATTGTATTCATTATCATCATTAAATTATAATAAAAAGTATTGACTTGATTGTGTTCTTCTTCTTCTAATTTTTGTCTTGTCACACCTCCGTGGTGCATAGGGCCTCAAGGAACCTTCTCTACACGACTCTATCGCATGCCTGATGCCTAACCTAACCTAACCTAACCTAACCTAACCTAACCTAACCTAACCTAACCTAACATCCTCCCAAGTGAGGCCTGCCGCCTTAACCTCGTCCTGCAGGGCTCTTCTCCAGGTGGCTCTAGGTCTGCCTTGCTTCCTATTTCCCCCATAGGGGACCAGTCTAGTGCGCCCTGAGCGATGCAGGCTGGGTTCCGTCTCAGAGTGTGACCGATCCACTGCCATTTGCGTCTAGCGACTTGTTCTCTAATTGGCTTTTCGCCCGCCATGGTCCAGAGAACGGCATTTGACACTGTTTGGGGCCAATAGATCTTGAATATTGAGCGAAGGCACCTATTTATAAACACCTGGAGTTTACCAATAACGTGATTGTCTACTATGGAAAAAATATTTACGCGTAGATTTAAGTTACGTCCCTTTTCACAATATTCTTCACCGTATGAATAAATCAGCTGTTTCAACAATTCCACTTGTCTTTTTAACTCGTAAATATACTCGGCGGTAGTATTTGGTATTAGTTATAGTTCATACACACAACGAGGACACTGCGTCGATAGAAACTATCTTCATTTAATATTACCACATATATTTTTGTGAATGTACGAGTATACTTATACTTGTAAACGAATCCTGGATTTTCACCCATGGTGGGTAGTTAATTCAAATTTAATTGTATCTCAATAGAGACGAAGACGCAAACTGGAAACTGAATATGGATGATCAAGGTGTTTACAGGACTTATGACCTGCCATTGGTTGGGTTAAGCGCACGCTTTATGTAATTACAACATTCCCCATTCCACCTTTGTTTTTATGATCATGCATGATAAATTTTTGGAAGCTGTATATATGCTCCAAATCCACACTTATCTTCACGTGTCAGTTTCAATTGGCCATCTATGTAGATTTGATTACACATGTCAATCTTTTTAAGATTAACCTATATAATCCACCCACTAACGTAAAGCGTGCGCTTAACCCAACCAATGACAGGTCATAAGTCCTTTAAACACCTTGATCATCCATATTCAGTTTCCAGTTTGCGTCTTCGTCTCTATTGAGATACAATTAAATTACCACATATAATATTCCCTTTTCACCGTCTTACTTAGTAAAAAGTATGTCAGGAAATAACTGTGTGGCGGTCCATACATTCTGCATACCCCTCCGGAGAGATGACGTGGTGGTTAGTATATTTTTATCACCACACTAAAAAGTGGTAAAACAGTGTTTTAATTCATAAATAATCGTCATTATGTTTACACCTTTATTTTTAAATAAGTCATTTTTAATACCTTTGTCTTTTCGCTTCTGAAATATACAACTCTGCAAAAAAGTATCGCGGAATTAAAAGAAGGGCAAAAAAACATATATTTTGTGGACGTTTTAACTGATTGGCAAAACCGACCTGTTTTAAGTATTAACTGTGGGGAGAGCATTTAACAATTTAATATGATTATTATTATTATTATTATTCTGCTGAAAAAACTCCTTACGCCATTACAGCGCAAGCCAAATCGATGTAAAGGGTGAAAAAAAGAATATCAAAGGAAATATAAATAGAACCTTATGAATAGGAAAATCTAGTAATTTGCTTGCTACCTTTATCATAAGGGTATTTACGAATTCGCCATAATTGCATCCAAAGAGTTCCATCTCTTTTGCAACCTCATTTAAGAGACGAATCGCTTTTAATACATGAGAACTTCGAAGGGCCTCTGTGCGGCAATTTGGGGCATAAAATGCCGGATATTTTCATATAAATGAAGGATAGAAAAAATGCTTTTAAAATTATATAGTATTTTGGGTGTAAAAATATATCAAAAGCCTTTATTCATTGTATTTTGAATGTTCTATTTTAAGTGCGGTTTTTAAATATATTTTTAATTCCTTTATTTTCATTAATCATGCTACATTTTATTTTCGAGTTGCAAATTTTTCAATTACCAAACACGTTCCGGAAACAAATATTTCCATTTTTTATATTTAAATTGAAACGCAGCATTGGTTCGAATGTTCGAAGTTCGAATCCTGTTCGGAATAAAGAAGAATCATAAATCTCTCTCATTCTCTCTCGCTCCGGTGCTTGTGGTCTCCCGTCTCGCTCTATTTTCACGAGCGGAGATCGGCTGGGGCCGATAAGAGCCGATCTCATGATAGATAATCCAGCGCATGATAAAGGATTGTTATTAATGTATTGAATGGGAAAGTTTTTGAATTTGTGTTTGTTTATACACATACTATTGTACGAGTATATGTTATATACCCATGCACATACACACTATGCGAGACCTTACTATAACAGAATTTATCGACCGAAACATTAATAGTGTTATTGTAACCTTATGTACAGGTAAATGATATTCAGACAGATGGAGGAAAGAAATCCCTGAATCGAATACATAGCATATTGAACAAAATGTAAGCGTTCTGTCCATTCGATGTTTAATCAAAATGATTTAATATAAAATAAAAAAAGTACAATAAAAATAAATAGCTAACTATCTATCCTCCATTCGCTTCTATGTCACTCTGTCCTGTGCAGACTGCATCCAGGTTATTCCGACGTGTCTGTTCAGATCATCCTTCCACCGAAGTTGCGGTCGCCCTGCACTTCTCTTTGCCGTCCACGGTCTCCAAGTCAGCAGTCTTCTTGTCCACTTTTCATCTGAGCTTCTGGCTACGTGACCTGCCCATTGCCATTTTAGAGTCGCCACCCGGTGGATGATGTCAGTGACTTTTGTTTTTTCTCTCACCGTATCGTTTCTGACTCTGTCTCTTAGGCTTATTCCTAACATGGCTCTTTTCTCGCCACTTTGTTTGGACAATGTAACAGTTTCAAGGCCATAAGTACCAACTGGCATAACGCAGGCTTCATAGACTTTTCGTTTCAGGTTGATCGGTATTTTCCGTTTTTTTTTAAATATACCGATGCTTATTTCGCAATTATATTACAGTTCGCCCATCTTAAATCATGTCATCGAATTCAAATAATCAAATGACGGTGGTATTAGATTAAGGCGGATCTTTAACACCCCCTCCAAAGTATGAATAAGTAAATAACATTGGCAGAATCCAGATCCACACACACAATAATAAGAGAGAGATTAGGCGTAAAAGTTGATTAGTTCTGGTCCTCTCCCCCGCGGGAAGAGTCCCACCCTTGTTTATAGTTGAATGTATCACACATTATCTACGCTATTCACTGATGGGGAGCATATGTACAAAAACTTCCCTTAACGAGAGTCCCATCCCTCATCCCTTCTCAAACTGCGATCCAAATATAAGATATTTATTATATTCTCAATTTTCGTAGGGTGAACCATACATAACTTATCCGTCAAACATCAACATATTTATTATTGTTATTATTATTATTTTGTTCAATAGTTCTTTACATCATTACAGCGTGAGCCAAATGGATGTTAAGGGTACCTATAGCTATCATATTGATTATCATGACATGAAATAGGTAGCTTATCTATCGCCAAACGTTGTATGATAGAATACCGAACGATGAAATAAGAAAGAAATGTAAGGCAGATGACTGCATCATGGATAAAATTAAAAAAATAATCCCTGAGATGGTTTAGACATATGGAACGAATGGATGAGAGTAGAATGGTTAAAAAGTTGAACACAAGCAGCATGAGTGGAAAAAGAAGCCGAGGACGACCGAAGAAAACATGGCATGACCAAATTAATTAATTACAAAAAGGCGGTCACATTCGAAATCGGAATAATCGACGTGCGTGCATGATACGATGTATGGATGTAGAGGAAGCCCGAGAGGTATGCCAGGACAGAGAATTGTGGCGATCCATCCTCTTTGCCTACCCCTCCGGGGAAATGGCGTGATGGTTAGTTAGTTAGTTAGTATCTTTCGCCAATTTATTGTCACGTGAATTCTACACCAGACCAAAAACTGTGTGAATCACAGCGTCATCGCCGGAAATCGAATCCAGAACCTTCGGTATGAAAGTCATAGGTGTTGCCACTCTGCCACGAAGGTCGTCAATTTATATCAATCAAATTAGATACGAGTAGATATATCGTCATAATAAACACGAATGAACACGTCTGCTTTATACAAGGGTTATTATATTTTATTGTAATGACATGTTTCGCCTTGCAAAGGCGTTATCAAACATTTGATAATGCCTAAGAAAGGCTAAGCATAGTAACAACATTGTTCAAGAAACAATAAAAAAGAAAGCATGGAACTTTCAAAACCAATATATTTTTTAAATAAGACAATGTGCGAAATCGAAAAAATATATATTGTATTAATTCGGGATTTATAATTAGATTAATTATTGTCATGATTACGATGGTTTGAACCCATGGACAGAATGAATTAAGAAATAATGGTGAAGAAAGTACCCGAGAATAGCGTGAATGGAGCTCAAAATTGCAGAAGACCGAAGAAAACATAACATGACCAAAGTAATCTAATTTTAAGTGTTAAGGAATCAGAATGCTAAATTGTTTTTTTTTTTATATTTCTGAAATAAGGTTATCTTATGCAAAGCATAAGCAAAGATACCAGTAAATAATGGAATTCAGGTGTCAACCCTTATGTATGGAAATGAAGCTTTGAGATGGCAAAATATGGATAAAAATATAATAAATGCCGTAGAAATAAGATCACTGCGAATAATGTGCGGTAAAACGATGTATGATAGAACACCGAACTGCGGAAAAAATAAGAAATGTAAGGCAGATTCGATAAGATGATTCCTTAGTAAAATAAAATAAAAGATCCCTGAATATGGAACGAATTGATAAAATGTATAGTTAAATAGTTGTATACAAGCAGCGTGCGTGATAAAAGAAGCCGAGGACGGTCGAGGAAAACATGGCAAAACCAAATCAATAACTTACTAAAAGGCGGCCACATTCGAAGTCAGAAAAATGGACGGGCGCGCATGTCACGATGTATAAATGTAGAGGAAGATCGAGAGGAATCACAGGATATAGCAATATGGCAGTCCATCTTCTCTACAAGTAGTGTGAATGGAGAAAGAAGTAGAGGAAGGCCAAGGAAGACATGGCATGGCCAAATCAATCAATTACTGAAAGGCGGCCATGTTCGAAGTAGGAACAATCGACGAGCGTGCACATGTCACGATGTGTGAATGTAGAAGAGGCGCGAGAGTTATGTCAGGTTAGAACAATCCATCCTCTCTGCCTACCCCTCCGAAGAAACGGCGTGATGGTTAGTTATTTTTTATTAGAAAGTTTCAATCCTGGGATTGGTTTGCAGCAATTTCTTCTATTCTTCTCTTCCATTTTTCCTTGTCTTGTGCGGCTCTTTTGAAATCTGCATATGATGAGGAGCGCACGTCCACCAACAGGTCCTCCAGGTTCTCTCGGCGTGGGCGTCCCCTAGTGTTTGTCCCCTCGGTCATACCCTCCATTATGGCATGCAAGAGGCTTTCTTGACGTATTACATGGCCGATCTATCTTGCACGCCTTTCGGACAAGGTCCTGAGCAGGTGCCTTCCTCCTTCGATTCTTTGAAGAACCTCCTCATTGGTGATGTGGTCTCTCCAGGGAATTCCTAATAGTCTTCTATAGGACCACATCTCAAAAGCCTCTAGTCTCCGTTTATTTCTTTCGGATAGGCACCATGTCTCAAGATACTCCTTACATAGGTCTTGATGAGGAGTATTCTCAGTTTTAGGTCTATATTATTTGATTCTATGGTTAGTTAGTTAGGTTATATTATCAAAATCTTATTAATTTAGTCATGGCATGTTTCCCGCAGTAAATGTATTCCACCCATTGAGTAGGGAGAACAACATTGGAGGGTAATTCACACCCATTCCACAAAGCGCGTGTTTACTAAATATTTACTCTTACACACACATACACACACCCCCTCTCCTCGGCGCAGACGAAGAGCCAATGGGAGGGGGGAGACGGAAGATACGGAGGGGCGTGTGATGAAATTGTATTTAGGGGAAGGTTAAAAAAATGATGCAATTTTGAATGTCACAAGCAAGCGAATAATTTCGGATTTTATCAAAACTACCGACGATTATTTTACACGATTTAGACACAATCTTATTGGTTATGTTTGAATTCTTTTTTAAATATACGGAAAACGACATAATATTTGATGACTTTTGATACTGCCCTAATAATGCGAAACACGCCAGTTTATGATACTTATAAAACTTCCAGAAAACATCCGATTCGCAACATGAACTTAATTTTGGATTTTCCTTTAAAACTCATGTTTCCTAATAGTTTTTCTGTATTTCATGGGTGTGAGATTTTTCACCTTGCTAGAGCATTATCAAATAATCTAGCAAGGCGAAATATTTTACTTTCATAAAATATAATAAACCATCTACGAGTACAACATGGACGTTTACATCAACTTTACGCATTTAAAATATAAATAAGTTTTTAAATATATATTTAGTTAAATTCCACTTACATTTATGGCTTCGACCGGTTTCGGCAGCTCGCTGCCATCTTCTGGGATAGGACCAGATGATGGCAGCGAGCTGCCGAAGCCGGTCGAAGCCATAAACATAAGTAGAATTTAACTAAATATGTACAATGTATCTTTTCTTGTTAATTTTAGTTTTTTACAATGAACTTTTACCATGAAATTTCAAAAGACATTAATTTTTTTAAATAGAGTTTTATACCATTGTTCAAGAAACAATAAAAGAGGTTAATTCTGCTCTTCCAGTAATTTATGTATTTAAATTAAATCGAATTCCCCGAAAACAAGTATTATATAAGCTAGGTTATCTTAACCCCTTTAGTGCGGCTGGCTTCATTAGTAGTAAAAAAAATGGTGTCGAACTGGGGCTGAATACATTTGCAGCTTAGGCAGAAATTTTAGTCTTGGTTCATCATAATTTTACGTATAATTTAGCAGTAAGGAACTAAAGTAGAAAGGTTTATAAGATACATTAAATTACAAACTGCAAAGGTAGTCTACCGTAGTTTGAAACCATTTTTTTGGACTGCAAATGCAGTCAGCCGCACTATAGGAGTTAAAATGAACGCTGAATCTGATATTTGCGATCGGTAAGAAAATATCCGTCCTATAATGACATATGGAATAGAAACGAGAGCTGACGCCAACAGAACAAAAAGTCTCCTAAGAACCACAGAAATGAAGACTCTCCGATCCGTTGCGGGAACGACACTCCGAGACAGAATGAGAAATTCTGAAATAAGAAAGATCCGCAATGTAGAAGATGTCTTGCGATGGGGAAGACTGAGAAGACGCTACTGGAGAGATCATGTGAAGAACATGTTCTGAAAGAGTGATAAATATAGCGGCAAATAAAGTACCAACAGGAAATCGACCTGCTGGAAGACCACCTAAAAGATGGCGAGACAGTTGGACATCTGCATACCAGGAAGAGGCTCCGAGAAATAACAGGACACAGTCCTAAATAAAGAAGAAGAAGCCCTTCAGCCTGGAACAATCTTCCAGCAGACCTTAAGTGCATAGATAATCAGTCAGAGTTTAGATCGAGACTAAAAACGGACCATTTCAAATTATCATTTCCTGATAGGAAGGGCTGTTCGACTACGTCAGGTGCAGCTCCTCATAATAAATATGTTTATTTTTTAACTAGTTTATAAAACGGCGCCCTTGAGATGAGTAATTCATAAAAATGGCGCTCTATAAATAATCCAATTTATTATTATATTATAGAAGGGATTTCAGATCTTTCCCCGGACATTTGACGAAACGTCCGTGTTCCGCTGTTTGACCCGAGCACGTCACAAAAAGCTCTCGCGGGGATGTCGGCGGCATATTGTCCCTTCAGTTTGGGGGTTGGGGCGCCCTTTGTTCGCGGAGGGCGCAGGAGAGACTAGCCGGAGCGTTTTTCCGGCCGGTTCACAATAGTTCACACTTGCATAAGTACGGTAAAAAAATATGATGTCAACACATGAATTATATTCCTAAATGATGAGGTCTTTTGGCGAGAAACAAAACGATCATTTTAACTAATCAAATGTTTAAATATGAAACACTGTTATTATTCATATATTATTTTATTTCAGAAGCAAAGGTGGCAGTACACAATGGAGTTATAGTGCCAACCCTCAAGTATGGAAGTGAAGCTTGGAGCTGGAAAAAGAAGGATGAAAGCAGGATGAATGCCGTAGAAATGAGATCACTATGAAGAATGTGCGAGAAAACGTTGTAGGATAGAATACCGAACGATGAAATAAGAAAGAAATGTAAGGCAGGTGACTGCATCATGGATAAAATTTAAAAAAAATCCCTGAGATGGTTTGGACATATGGAACGAATGGATGAGAGCAGAATGGTTAAAAAGTTGTACACGAGCAGCGTGAGTGGAAAAAGAAGCCGAGGACGTCCGAGAAAAACATGCATGACCAAATTAATCAATTACTAAAATGCGGTCACATTCGAAGCCGGAATAATCGACGTGCGTGCATGGTACGATGTATGAATGTAGAGGCACCCCGAGAGGTATGCCAGGACAGAGCATTGCGGCGATCCATCCTCTCTGCCTACCCCTCCGGGGAAATGGCGGGATTGCAGTATACAGAACACCATTGTATACTGCAATCCGCCAAAACAATTGATTTTATAATATTTTTTTTACTGTTAAAATTTAAAACTCTGTTATAATATCACAATTTCTTTTTATTCACTGAGATTGTCGCGACAGCTGTTTCGTTCGACAGCGTTGGCATCATCAGGTGTTACAATAAACTAAAGTAACAAATGAAAATACTTAGATACTATTTATAGGGTAAAAAACTCTTTATAATAAAAACATATTTAAAAAAAAAGAGACGGATTTATTCATATTATTATCGATGATAAAGTTTAAATATATAAAATTCTTGAATTTTGACTCAAATAAAGTAGAACCAAAGTTCCAAAAGCACTTAATAATATTTGTATGAAATTAAATTTGCTCGCTGCAATGATACTAAAGAAGGTCCCACTCATTAATCCGATTCGCAAGTTTTGGAACGTGATTTTAAATTTCGAACGTCCACCCCCCACCACTCCCGCCAGGTGTTCCATTCACCCCTAATTTGAAAATGGAATTCAAAATGGCGCCTGGCGGTTATCTGACCTATCAGAAATATAAAAAAGCGAAACACATTAATTCTATCATTATTCATGAATGTGTCTGATAAATATGGAGGTAGGTACTCCTCTGCTTAGGTTGGTACTGGGCCCGGCTCGGGGGAAAGCGATAAAGGTGCAAAAAAACTGATTTCAGTTATACTATAGTATTATAACCTTACTTCAATATTACACGTACACCACGTGTTGTTATAATATAATCATCGGCTTTTTTTTAAACATTTACATATAAAAAGTAGATTTTCCGTTATAATTAATAAATAATACATACAGTACCAAATTAATTAATAACTGAATGGCGGATATATTCGAAATACGAACAATCGACAATCGACGATCGCGCATGTCACGATGTGTGAATGTAGAAGACGCGCAAGAGTTATGACAGAATAAAATTGTGTGGCGGTCCATCCTCTCTGCCTACCCCTTCTTTAATAACCATTTCATGTATTCAAATAAAACATGAAATGGATATTAATAATACGAACTTAGTTATGCTTCTGGATTTTTATTAAAATACTTTCGATGGAATATTGTAACATTCAACAATCAATTAATTCTAAATTTAATTACAGTAATTCATACATATTTATTGTTTCTTGAACAATGGAGTAAAACTTCGTTTAAAATAATTAATGCAGCTTTTAAGACATTTGATAATGCCTTATCAAAGCGAAATACGCCATTTCCATATAATAAATTAAAACTTCAAAAATAAGACGTTTTCCTTCGTATGAATAATTTATAAATAATTAAAAATATTTTAATAAATCATAATCATAATCTAGATCGCAAACAAAAGCCTATCGAAAAAAGCTATGATGGCAGTGCGTAATGGTGTTCTAGTGCCGATTCTTATGTATGGAAGTGAAGCATGGAACCGGCAAAAGAAGGATGAAAGTAGTAGAAAAGAGGTCTCTAAGACGAATGTGTGATAAATCTGTATATGATAGTGTCAAATGAAAGTTTTGGACACATGGAAAGAATGAATGAAGACAAAATGGTGAAAGAGGGATATTTAAACGATGTGAACGGAGCTAGAAATAGAGGAAGATCGAGGAAAACGTGGCACGATCAAGTCAATCAAATATTTAATATCGGGCACGTGAGGAATCGGAGAAATCGACGTGCGTGCGTGACAAGATGTATGAATGTAGAGGAAAAGAGAGATGTATGTCAGGACAGAACAGTGTGGCGTTCCATTCTTTTTGCCTACCCCTTCGGGGAAACAGCGTGATGTTTAGTTAGTTAGTTAGTTATAATCATAATCATCATAATCAAATAAATCAAATATTGAATGTCGGCCACGTGAAGAGTCAGAGAAATCGACGCGCGTGCATGACACGATGTATGAATGTTGAGGAAGCGAGAGAAATATGTCAGTAAAGAAAAGTGTGACAGTTCATTCTTTCTGACTACCCCTTCAGAGAGACGGCGTGATGGTTAATTAGTAATTAAAAAAAAAAACTTTATTTTTTAATTTGGATAAAACCTTTCGATATTTCTTTTATTACGGTTAAATAATAAAATAAAATAATTTCCTTGTCAGCATTAATTTGGTTTTGCTCCAAGGGGCACCATGATCAGTGTTCCACCAAAGATCGTGTTAAAAAACATAACATTTGCATATTTGTTGTTCTGTCAGCTGTAAAAATGAATTAATCACTTTAATGTGTTGGAGCGCTCGATATGATCACACAACTATAATACAATCCCTACATGCTATACTGTACTGTTATTTCCTTGTACCATCTTATCCGCATTTATATGCTTTTGTATATATAAGTATCTAATATGTACTCATTAACTAATCATACGAAATATAAAAAGTTAATAAACCTTTCCTTTACAAGATACGTGTATCGTGCTTTCGGTACACTGCAGGTCCGGCTGCATGGAATCATCTTCCCTATTAAAGCTTGCAGCGCACATCAAGATATGGCAAGATTAAATATCTTTAATAAGACCATGAAGAGACTCATTCAACACCTTGTATTCTCAATATTCCTCTATGGTTGCCGTCTTGGAGTATGCGAGCATCGGAGAAGTCGAAAATTGATGCTTTCAAGTTGTTGTGGTGGCGACGAATGCTGCGCATACCCTGGGCGACGACAATAACGAACCAGTCGATCCTACAAATCAAATCAAATCAAATCAGTTTATTAACTCAAAATACATTACAAACAGCAAAATGTTTAAGGCATCTATTGAGTACAGGTAAAATATTATAAAAATACAACATAATACCAGGAACGCATTAGAGATAGTTCGACATTACGAAGACAAGATACTTTCTAAAGTCAGGAGTATTTGTCCCCTGAACGTACCTTCACTAATATGAAAGACGTCGAAAAAATAATAAGAAATAAATCTTCAGTTTTCTAGAAGTTTTACTATATTTTATGGGATTGACATGTTTGGCCATGCTAAGACATTGTCAAATGTCATTTGATAATGACGAATTTTTATGAAATAAAACACTGTTTTTTCAACTTTTGAGTTAATTTTTCTCGATATGTTTTTAAGGCTTACACCTTCATCATCGGGAGAACGATATAAAAAAACTATATAATATAAATATATAAAAATATATGTGTAAAATAATACGATATAATATAATTAAATAAATACTATAAATTTTTTTTATCATTCTCCCGATGATGAAGGTGTAAGTAAGCCTTCGAAAGATGTCGAGAAAAATAAATTCAAAATTGTAAAAAAACAATGTTTTAATTCATTAAAATCGTCATTATGGAATTTCACAGTGTTAACGCCTTAAGTTTATCTTATTTGATCGTGTATTATGAAGGCGAATTATGTAATTCCCATAAAATATAAAAAAAACTGATGTTTTTTTCCGTGTTAATTATTCTGAGAGCTTTAAATAAAAGAACTTTTAAAAACGGTTCTTATCACACTGATTACGAAAAAGTTCACATGTCTGTCAACCCTCGGTTAATCTTTTAACGAATCAAACAAAAAGTGACGAGCAACACACGGAGATTGAGACAATATGTATCTAATTCCACAGTGTCGTCTAACTGACTTCCGGATCTCCTAAGCAGCTACATCTTCATCCTCATTGAATGCGAGAGTCGACAATGCTCGCGTGTTTATATACAACACACCTCGGCTACAATGGCAGTATTTAGGAAAGGTTTTTAAACTCAGAGTCGAGCACAATCGGCCGGATTCACAAAAGATCCAACCAACGTCCTAGAGAATAGAAGGAGGATATTGTGATACGGCCATTGGAAACAAATCCCCGAAATTTTTCAAGATCAACTGCCATGAAATTCCGCCAGGTAGGGATGCACAATGGTGTTGCTAATATTTATTATTTTTACACAGGGCTGCCAACACTAAATAACATATAAATGTCCGACTGATAAAGATATTGACTGTATTGTGTTTTATAATTAATTCTAATGAAAACGGCCCATTTATCACATTTGATAACGCCTTAACAAGACAAAACATGTCATTCCCATGAACTGTAATAAAACTTGTATAAAACAGTCGTTTCCATTCGTATTAATTGTAGAAACGAGGTCGCTAAGAAGAATGTGGTGAATATAATGTATGATAAAATATCTAATGATGAAGTAAGTAAGGAATGTAAGGCGGATGTATGCGTGATAAATAAAATTAAGAAAGGATCACTAATATGGTTTCGACATATGGAACGAATGGATGAGGGAAGAATAGTAAATTATTATTTTTATTATTATTATGAGCCAAATCGATGTACAGGGTATTATAGCTATCATAGTGATTCTCGTGACATGTGATAGGTAGCTAATCTATTGCCAATTTATTGTCACGTGAATTCTACACCAGACCAAAGACAGTGTGACAATCACACTGCCCTCGTCGGGAATCGAACCCGGAACCTTCGGGGTGGCAGTCAATGCACTTACCATCTGGCCACGAAGGTCGTCATTAAGATGGTGTCAATGGAAAAAGAAATCGAGGAAGACGTTGCATTACCAAATTAATCAAATACTGCGTTGAGGTTCGCAACCCATCACACCGCGTCTCCCGCGGGGCGAAAAGAGAAGGATGGAGTGCCGCATCAGTAAAAGTGCGACAGTCCATTATTTCTGCCTACCCTTTCGGGGAGACGGCGTGATGGTTAGTTAGTTAGTCAAATACTGAAAGGCAGCCATGTTAGTTGTAGGAACAATCGACGAGCGTGCATGTCACGGCTTGTGAATGTAGAAGCGGCGCGAGAATTTTGTCAGGATAGAACAGTTTGGCGATCTTCTCTGCACCCTATGAACGTAATTATTTGAAATGTTTATTTCATGTAACAAAGTCGACGCCCTGATTTCTCCAGATTTGAAAAGAATAGCGTATGAATAGGAAAACTTTTGTGCATTCCCTAAGGACTCGGGTTGTATTCAATTCCTGAATTATTTATGGCCGGACAGGAGCGAGAATAGCCCTCGCCCTGCATGCCCTGATACGTCTCAATGCTGCCACAACACCGCAAATACCATCGCATAATACCCATCACCCATCGCGTGAGATGACGCGGATGAAGGGATACATCCAACACATTATTTGGAATGGTTTAATATTCAATATTTACCAGACATTAATCCGGTCCGATTAACATTACATTTTCCAGATGCCAGTTTAAAGATTATAAATTTTTGCGAGAAATTGGAGCAAGTTACCGCATTTACGTGTCTGGGAAGCATGTTTACAAGAGACAGAAAAATGGAGTAAGACATCGAAGAAGCGTTGGTGCTGGGAATAAAATAAATGGCGCACTCAAAGTCATTACAGCAAATAGACATATATCCACAGAAGCAAAGATGGCAGTACACAATGGAGTTCTAGTTTCAACCCTCATGTATCGAAGTGAAGCTTGGAGCTGGCAAAAGAAGGATAAAAGCAGGAAAAATTCCGTAGAAATGAGATCATTAAGAAGAATGTGCTGGAAAACGTTGTATGATAGAATACCGAAGGATGAAATAAGAACGAAATGTAAGGCAGATGACTGCATCATGGATAAAATTAAAAAAGGATCCCTGAGATGGTTTGGACATATGGAACGAATGAATGAGAGTAGAATGGTTAAAAAGTTGTACACAAGCAGCGTGAGTGAAAAAAGAAGCCGAGGACGACCGAGGAAAACATGGCATGACCAAATTAATCAATTACTAAAAGGCGGCCACATTCGAAGTCGGAATAATCGACGTGCGTGCATGGTACGATGTATGAATGTAGAGGAAGCCCGAGAGGTATGCCAGGACAGGCCATTGTGGCGATCCATCCTCTCTGCCTACCCCTCCGGGGAAATGGCGTGATGGTTAGTTAGTTAGTTAGTTCAGATTATAAATTTTTACATAAAATAAAGTTCGAGAATGCTTTTTTCCCAAGAATACAAATCATCCATTTGGTTCCTGGTACCTACATGTTTTTAGTATTAGAAAACAAACAAATCATGCCGTTTCCTCGGAAGGGTACACAGAGATAATGGACCGCCATACAACTCTATCCTTTGTTCTTTGCTCCGTCACGCAGAACCAACCTGCCTTAGGTGATGCCAGTAGGAAGAGCAATTCAGACATTAATAATAAATAATAATAATAATAATATGCTAACTTTTAAAGCGCCGTTTTTGTGATGTAATCCCCCCTGCATTAAGACGTGTTTTAAATCTTAAAAATCTAAATGTGACCGCTTAAAAAACGATCGGTTTGAAAGTATAGTAGAACAAAGTATAAATGTTTAAATTGGGTATGAAATATGAAAAAGATGGGTTTTCAATTTAGATCTGAAATCTGTCGGATCATTTATGGATCTAAGGTGTGAAGGGAGATTGTTCCAAGCTGATGGACCGGCTACCGCGAACGCTCGATCCCCGAAATTTGTACTGGGGCAACGCTTCGGCTCAACTAATCTTCCTATTGCTGAGGTATCGCCGAGCGAAGTGTGGATTTCCGTGAATTTAGGCTGTCCGTTATACAGAGTTCAGATATATAACTTGGTGCCATTCCATGTAGCGCTTTGAAGACTGTCCAGCATAGTTTATACTGGATTCTTTCTGGACTTTTAAGCCAGTGAAGTTCTTTGAGATGTTGTGTTATATGAGACTTGTTTGTACATTGTATCTTATCGTCTCGGATTTGGACATTTTCAGTGTCAGTGAGACTGTATTCATTAAAAAAATTACAAATTCTGGAAAGGCTGTCTCACTGACGTCGACATATTTGGGTTCCTTCTGATATGTATGTTTTTTTGTTTTGTTTTTTTGTTTCATGTTGTTTTATCTTATCTTTGTAACACCGTTTAGTGTCCAAATGAGTCGCCTAAATGATTTTCGTTTGTTATGCCTCATTTGTGTATTATGTACAAGGTGCGGCAAAACAGACGGTGCAGTTTTGAAGGGCTATTAAAAAAAAACGGCACAATTTACAGAAATGAAATTAATTTTATTTTATTTGGTACATTATGCCGTTTTAAGCATCAAGTCTTGAAGATGACATCAGAAAGATGGTGGCCCCCAGCAGCGATACATTGATGAAGGCGATTTCTGAAGTTTTCGGCTGCTTTTTGGCACATCTCGACGGGCATAGCGGCAATTTCCTCCCGAATTCGATCTTTGAGTTCTTCCAAGGTGTGAGGTCGATGTTTAAAAACTTCTTCCTTCAGATAGCCCCACAGGAAAAAGTCGCAAATGCTTAAATCAGGTGAGCGCGCGGGCCATCCCACGTCACCCCTCAGAGAGACGAGGCGCGCGGGGAACAACTGTCGCAGTTTTGTCACCGAAATTCGAGCAGTATGGGCCGTAGCACCGTTCTGTTGAAACCAGATATCTCCCAGATCTGTTTCCTCCATTAGTTCTTCCAATTGAGGTTCAAAAAAAATTTCCAACATGGAAACATAACGTTGAGCGTTGACAGTCACGGTTCGTTCATTCTCCTCGAAAAAATATGGCCCAATCACTCCAAATTTGGAAATCGCACACCACACAGTCACTTTTGGGGACTGAAGAGGTCTTTCGTGAAGTTGCCTTGGGTTATTTTCAGCCCAGTACCGAAAATTTTGTTTATCACCGCTCCACAGAGATGAAAGTGGGCCTCGTCACTACTGAAAAAAGTTGACCTCGCATGAATTCGGTTTAACATTTCTTGGGAGCGATTCATGCGGTTTTCATAGTCAGGAGGTTTCAACTCTTGGACAATCATAATCTTGTAGGGGTGGAATGATAGGTCTTGATGCAAAATCCTTCTTAGTGAGCGGTCAGCAATGCCCAATGCAATTGCATGCTTCCGGGCAGAGCGCCGAGGTGACAGTTCAATAGCTTCTCTCACTCTCGTTAAATTATTGGGTGTTCTTACGGTTTTGGGTCTTCCTAAACCCCTAGGTCTTAGTGTGGAACCAGTTCCTTCTAATGTACGCACCCAAGTCATGATTAAATTACGGTGAGGGACGGTATCACGACGCCTAAGATTGAAGTGCAGCCGAAAGGCCCGCTGGGTGGCGATGACAGAACGGCCATTTTCAAGAAACGTGCGGACGGCAAAGCCCCGTTGCTGTCCGGACCAAACCATGGCAACGACTGAAAACGGCAAGACCCTCCCAATATAATGAGACCACTCCCAGGTTCCTACCCCCACCACACGGGATGTACCGGCCTTTCAAAACTGCACTGTCTGTTTTGCCGCACCCAGTATAAATAAATAAATAAATTAATTAATCCTGTCACATCTCTCCAGTTTCCTCCATATTCACACAGCGAGTCATATATGCACGCCGATTCTTCCGACTTCTAACATGGCTGATCGTTAAAATTTGTTTAAATTAGGTCGTGCCATGTTTTGCTCGGTCTTCTTCGACTGCGTATTCCATTCACATCGTTAACGTATACTTTCTTAAACATTTTTTCTTCGTCCATTTATTCTACATATCAAATAATTTTGGTGACATCTGTTTAATTTTATTTAGGGCGCATTCATCCGCCTTACATTCATTTCTTACATATTCGTTGGATGTTCTATCATGCATTGTTTTTTGGTACAATCTTCTTAGTGATCCCCCAATTTCTGTGAAATGTCATAATTTATATGTATAGTGGTAAGAGGTAACCCATCACACCGCGTCTCCCGCGGAGCGAAAAGAGAAGGATGGAGTGCCGCATCAGTAAAAGTGTGACAGTCCATTCTTTCTGCCTACCCTTTCGGGGAGACGGCGTGATGGTTAGTTAGTTAGTTTTAGTGGTAAGAGCTCTGAATGCCATAACGAAGGTCCAGTGATGGCTGTGTGATTGTCACGCCGTCTTTGGTCTGGTGTAGAATTCACGTGACAATTAAAGGCGATAGATTATTATTATTATTATTTTGTTGAATCACTCTTAACATCATGACAGTATGAGCCAAATCGATGTAAAGGGTGTTATAGCTATCATAGTGATTATCGTGACATGTGATAGGTAGCTAATCTATCGCCATTTTATTGTCAAGTGACCAGACCAAAGACAGTGTGACAATCTCACTGCCCTCGCCGGGAATTGAACCCGGAACCTTCGGGGTGGCAGTCAATACACTTAACACTCGGCCACTAAGGTCGTCTACCTATCACATGTCATGAGAATCAAAATAATATCTTAAAACAAATTGTATACAGTAATTAGGTTCAAACGACCTGTTGTATATAAAACATAGTAATTACCGAGGAAGTCATCATGACAAAGATAGATCCCACGATTTTGTGATCAGGAGCAGTGTTTCCCAAATCTGGATTAACATCTCAATGAAATGCACTTCCTTCGATAGCTGCTTACCCTCTTCTGGGATTAAGGGCGTATGAATGAAACCTAAACATGATATCTTAATCTCCATCTTATTTTTCAAATTGGGCTCACCGACAAAACTGCACATGCGCGAGACACAAAGGGACGCGCATTGTTGTGGCTGCTTATTTTGACACGCTGGCCTCCTATATTGTAAAGATTGGTATCTAAAACGCGGAGCACTCGAGTCGAGGTAAGTCCTCCGGTAACAAGAGCATTGAAGTATCTATCCTTGTGTGAACCGGCAACTACAAAAGACGAACATGTATGGATGTTGGTGGCGGTGGGATCTGTGCAAGCCACTTGAATATCATTGTTGAATAATATCGATAGTTTTGGCCGAAACACTACTTGATACTTCAACATTATTAACTGTTAAATTATAAAACTCTCTTTTTACAACATTTTTGAATGTATACAAATACTTGTAGACGAATACCAATCTTAATAGATGGCGCTAGTGCAGATTGAACCAAAAAATGTGAATCAAATCTAATCAGTTTATTAACTCAAAAGACATTACAAACAGGAAAATGTTTAAGGCATCTATTGTGTACAGGTAAAATATTATAAAAATACCACAAAGTACCAGGAACGCATTAGAGATGGTTCGACATTAGGAAGACAAGATACTTTCTAAAGTCAAGAGTATTTGTCCCCTGAACGTACCTTCACTAATATAAAAGACGTCGATCTCCGAGGAGACCGCGTTCAGCAAACTAATTGCTCTTCCCACCGGTGTCACCAGAGGCAGATTGGTTCTGGTGAAGTGTAGTCCACCATTGTAGCATATTTACATCTTCAAAAATTTGTCAGACGTGGTGGTCGTAATAAGGGAGGAATGGGGAATGTTGTATTACATAAAGCGTGGGCTTAACCCAACCAATGACAAGTCCTGTAAACGCCTCGACCACCATATTCCGTTTCCAATTTGCATCTTCGTCTCTATTGAAATACAATTAATCTCTATTTTTATTTTATTTTTCGCGCCAGCTGTTTCGTCAACTTATGTTGCCATCATCAGTAACACCCGATGATGTCAACATAGGTTGGCAAAACAGCTGTTGCGAAAAAAAAAAGTTATAGGTACATAAAAAAAAACTTTATAACGTAACACTTAATAAATAATTTATGTGAATTTAAAAATAATAATAAAAAACATTAGTCTAAATAAAAAAACTTTTTTTTTTAAATTATTATCATTATAAAAAAAGCATATCCAAAAAAGCTAAAATGGCAGAGTACAATAGTGTTCTTGTACCGACCCTTATGTTTGGATGTGAAGAATGGAACTGGCAAAAGAATAATCAAAGTAGAATAAATGCAGTTGAAATGAGATCTCTTAAACGAATGTGTGTTATATCTTTTTATTTTTGTTATTATTATTATTATATATCTTTCATTCTTACTTTTCCAGTTCCATGTTTCACTTCCATACATGAGGATCGGCACAAAAATATATCGGTTGTAAGCATTTTGTTTACCGCAGCCGTATTCAAGGGCAGAATACCTCCTTATCAGTAGTCTATATAGCTCCGTCTAATCTGAGAATTGCCAGATCATCTCAGAGAACCTAAGAGAAAACATTTAATATACGAGACGAGGAGAAAATTACCAAAGTCTTTATCAGAGAGAGGCATAACCGTCATCATCGACCCAGACAACATCATCCCAACGTGAAGGTCTATGAGACCGAAGGACAGTCTTCCTCAGACATGAGGGATAGCTGACGAAGTCTGTGCCTGAATGTGGCAGATATCCATCGTGTCTGCCTTCTTCTTGGTGCTTATTTTCCAAAATATAATAACGAAAAGGGGATTTTGTGTGAAGTATAGTCGGGTGGTAGTTGTTAAATTAAAAAGCAATAATAGAGTGAGTCACGTCCAACAGGTTCCATTTTAAAATTTAATAAGTTGAGTCCGGCCCGGGGTGATGCAAAAACAAGCAAGAGCGGGGACAATCCAATATTTTAATAATTTATGTAGGAATTAGTTGGGGATAATCCCCGAAATTCCCACGCGCCGCACTGACCCCGTGTCTCTGACTCCGATAAATTAGCTGCGGGGGCGACTCCTCAACTGGGGCGCGCGGATATACACTTCGATATACGATATACCTCATACAACTAACCATCAAGTCACTGTTATTTCCGGACGTACTTCTCTCGCTTCCACATCATCAGCATTCATACATAGTATCATGCACGCACGTCGATTACCGTCGATTTAGAGAAAAAATGTTTTTGGCTACTTCGAGTAAACAGGATATTTTAAATTGCTCTAATTCTCTTACACACAGATCCTATTCAGAGGGGTGATTAAATAATCATTACACGTTACTCTCTTACTAACTAACCATCACGTCGTCTCCCCGAAGGGGCAGGCAAAAAGAATGGACTGCCACACTTTCCTTTCCTGGCATACTTTTCTCGCTTCATCTCGAAGTTCATTTTGAAAAATTAAATAAAACAATGTTTTTTAAGAACTACTTCCACTTTCGTCACAGCGATCGGTTTCGCCAGGCTCGCTGGCTATTTTAATTATTTAATATTTTTGGATGGATTTAATATTTGTTTGATTTGATATTAATAATTTCTATTTTTTGTTCCGTATACATCGTTAACATATACTTTCTTTATATTTCTTTCTTCATTCATTCCATGTGTCCAAACCATATTAATGACCAATTCATTATTTTGTTCGTAATTTGTTTGCATTGCATTCATTCACTCCTTATATTTGCATTTGTCACTCCATATAGGTACGTACAAATTTACCACACAGCGATTGCTTACGCCAAGTTTGCTGGCATCGTCAGGAAAGAAAATTGTGGCAGTCCATTTCTTCTGCCGCCCCTTCGGAGAGACGGCGTGATGGTTAGTTAGTAAGAGAGTAAAGTGTAATGATTATTTAATTACACCTCTGAATAGTATCTGTATATAAGAGAATTAGAGCAATTTAAAATATCCTTCCGTTTACTTGAAGGAGCAAAAACATTATTTCTCCAAACTCTTTTTGAATAAGCGGCTTAATTCTTTTATGCTCACTATTTCAATCCATATTTGAATATGTAGAAGTAATATAATTATTACATTTGACAATGCCGTAGACAGGCGGAACATGTCAATCACATAAAATATAAAAAAACTTCTAGAAAACAGACTTGACTAACCATCACGCCATTTCCCCGGAGGGGTAGGCAGAGAGGATGGATCGCCACAATGCTCTGTCCTGGCATATCTCTCGGGATTCCTCCATATTCATACATCGTACCATGCACGCACGTCGATTATTCCGACTTCGAATGTGACCGCCTTTTAGTAATTGATTAATTTGGTCATGTCATGTTTTCCTCGTTTGTCCTCGGCTTCTTTTTCACTCACGCTGCTTGTGTACAACTTTTTAACCATTCTACTCTCATCCATTCGTTCCATATGACCGAACCATATCTGGGATCCTTTATTAATTTTATCCATGATGCAGTCATCTGCCTTACATTTCTTTCTTATTTCATCGTTCGGTATTCTATCATACAACGTTTTCCCGCACATTCTTCTTAGTGATCTCATTTCTACAGCGTTTATCCTGCTTTCATCCTTCTTTTGCCAGCTCCAAGCTTCACTTCCATACTACCTTTGGGTTGGCACTAGAACTCCATTGTGGTCTGCATCTATTTTTCAGAGACTTTTTCATTAGTATTAATTATTATAATACGAGGTCTGTTCAAAAAGTATCGCGAATTTTATATTTTTTCAAAAAGTATTTATTTATTCATAAATATCTATTTTGTCCCCTTCAAAGTAATTCCCCTCGGATATAATACATTTATGCCAACGTTCTTTCCAATCCTCGAAGCACTTAAAAAAATCATTTTTTGTGATCTTGTTCAGCTCCTCCTTCGATGCCGTCTTTATCTCCTCAATCGTGGCGTAGCGTCGTCCTTTCATGGGCCTCTTCAGTTTTGGAAACAGGAAAAAGTCACAGGGGGCCAGGTCTGGGGAATACGGTGGCTGCAGCACCATTACTGTGTTGTTTTTGGCCAAATATTCGCGCACAAGCAACGATGTGTGAGCAGGGGCGTTATCATGGTGCAAAAGCCAGTTTTTGTTCTTCCACAAATCCGGGCGTTTCTGGCGGATTGCTTCGCGCAAATTGCGCATAACTTGCAGGTAATATTCCTTATTGACCGTACTACCCTGTGGCAAGCAATCGAAGAAAACTGTGAGCAAAACCTTCACGTTCGACCGAACTTGGCGCGCTTTTTTTGGTCTTGGCTCATGCGGCAGCTTCCATTGGGATGAATGAGCTTTGGTTTCCACGTCATAACCATAAACCCATGATTCGTCACCAGTTATGACCCTCTGGAGCACATTTGGGTCGTCACGGACCGAGTCCAACATCTCCTGAGCAATGTTAACGCGATGCTGTTTTTGGTCGAAATTGAGCAGTTTTGGCACGAATTTCGCGGCGACCCGACTCATGCCCAAATCATTGGTTAAAATCGAATGGCACGAGCCAATCGATATGTTTAGGTCCTCAGCAACTTCTCTAACGGTGATTCGACGATTGGCTAATACTATTTTCTTCACTTTATCAATGTTTTCGTCTGTTGTTGACGTGCTCAGGCGTCCGGCACGCTCTTCGTCGTTCATATCTTCTCGGCCCTCTGAGAACATTTTGTACCACCGATAAACGTTGCTTTGGTCCAAGGTAGCTTCACCATATGCCACAGTCAACATTCGAAATGCGTCCGCGCACTTTATTTTGTTTTTCACACAAAATTTGATACAGATTCTTTGATCTATTTTTTGGAATAGGCAAAAATCGAAGACGAGCCAAAACACATCCAAGCAAAACAGCTGTCAAAAATTAACTAAACATTCAAAATGGCCGACCTTGTCAGCATAAGTAAGGGACATGAGTACCAACATAACGCTACAAAAAAATCAAAAATCAAATATACGTAGCCAGCGGAAATTCAAAATTCGTGATACTTTTTGAACAGACCTCGTATATACTTTCATATGAACCATTTAATTTGAGTGTGGCGTTATTAGGAATAATATTAACACATTTCTTAGTTTTTAGAGCACTTTATTTTTTTGTTATCCGGGTTACAAAAGAGAACGTCTCTTTTGTAACCCTGACGAAGATCCGGAGGAAATGAAACCAGTTGGTTTTAACAATAAAATAAAGAAGTGAAAAAATTATAAAAGTGTCCCGCGAGCCCCAGTTGAGGGTCCCGCGATGTCGTGTGGACCCATATCAACTATCAACATACTCTGGACTCTCAAAAACATTGCTCGCTCTTTATTCTCACTACAAATAAATAAACAATATTTAAAGTGTAGACACACGTACTCGGTACGGTCGCCCACTCGCCCGAGTTCTGAAATTCATCAATTTTAATTATTGTTTGGGAAATGTGACTTGCGGCGGTCAACGTTTTACCACCAATAGACGATTGTCCCCTAACCAACGAATTATTCTATTTAAATAGTTATTTCAATTGGAACTATCTCCCTTCATACCTCAGATGCATAAATGATCCGGCAGATTTCAGATCTAAGCTGAAAACCCATCTTTTTCATATTTCATTTCCATCATAAAACTTGTATTTTAACTAACTAACTAACTAACCATCACGCCGTCTCCCCGAAGGGGTAGGCAGAAAGAATGGACTGCCACATTTTTCTTTCCTGACATATTTCTCTCGATTCCTCAACATTCATACATCGTGTCATGCACGCGCGTCGATTTCTCTGAATCCTCACACAGCCGACATTCAATATTTGATTAATTTGATCGTGCCATGTTTTCCTCGGTCTCTCTCTATTTCTGGTTCCATTTACATCGATAACATTTTATTACCATTCTTTCTTCATTCATTATTTCCATATGTCTAAACCATCTTAATGATCCTTTCATTATTTTGTTCATGACACCATCATTCGCACCGCATTCACTTCTTATATTTTCATTTGACACTCTATCATACACAGAGTATCCACACATTCGTCTAAGAGATTTCATTTCTATAACTTGTATTTTTGTTCTATTATACTTTCTAACCGATCGCGAATATCGGTTGCAGCGTTCATATTTAGATTTTCAGATTTAAAACGAGTCTTAAGGCGCGTTTGAGGTGATTATATCACAAAAAACGGCGCTTTAAAAGATAGCATATTATTATTATTAAAAGTCAATTAACAAACTTCTTGTCCCGCGGCGCCAAGAGGCTTCAAATTTCGCGGATCGTGCTTTTGGCATCGCGGGACCGGCGGCGTGGAAGACAACGAAGGAGTGTTCAGAAGCTCTCTTAAAACTTGCCTTTTAAAATAAATGTTCCGTACGAAAAGCGCCATTGAAGTCAATCTCTCACGAAAATGGCGCTATAAAAATCATCAGCATCATCGTTAGTTTATTTTATTTTATTAAGTGCCTTCTTCTTCTTCTTTCGGTGCCGTGTCAGTGCAGCAAAGGCATCTCTATCCTGCGCCACTTGGAACAGGTTCTGAACTCTTGTTATTCCTGTCCACTGGAAGCCAGTTGCCTTCTACCAACCCCGACGTCCCTCCACTTTACCCATTTATATCAGTCGAAAGAGGTGGTATTTTTCTCCCCTTAGACTATGACCCAAAGATGAGACCTTTCTAATTTTTACACTCAACAACGGCTCTCTATTGGCTCTGGCTCTCTGTAGTACGTCTGCATTACTGACCCCATCGGTCCACGGTATACGGAGCATTCTGCGGTATATCCACATCTCTCGAACGCTTCCAACCGGTTCATTACATTCACCTTCAGAGTCCAGGTTTCGCAGTCATATAGTAGAACAGACCATATTATAACATTTAATCATTCTTTGTCGGAGTTTCAAGTTAAGATTTCTTTCCGTGTCCTGTCAGGTCTCCCCAACGTTGACTATCACCCTTGAGTAGGCCTCCCTGTCCTGGGCAGCTCGGAACAGCTCCCCCACGGTCCTTAGCCCTGTCCACTCTCGGATGTTCCTCAGCCAGGAAACCCGCCTTCTCCCAACACCTCGTCGACCCTCAATCTTACCAAAGTTAAGATTATCTTTGCAAAAGAATGTTCTCATTTTATATTACCGAGATCATAGTAAGTATTACCGAGATTAATGTGCAGATAATCTTTCTAAGACCGATAATCAAATAAAAATAATTGCATTCATAACGCATTCACTTCTTATATTTTAATTCGAAACTCTATCATGCACAGAGTATCCACACATACGTCTAAGAGATGCAGCTCGTGAAACTCGAGTCAAGTGCCTATTTCACTTTAAATATTCAATTGTACTACTATCAAAACTTCACTATAATAATTTTGGTGGTGGTGATTTTAGTGCACCATTTAGTATTTTGGTTTCAATGTCAACCCTTCTTTCGACGTTATTCCGTGTCTTGTAAGGATGCTTCCCAGATGTATGAACACGGCAAGCAGTGCAGGCCATTTGGGAGCAAAATAAAAAGATAATCGCTTCAAATATCCGTCACCAGTGGCGTCCTCCCGCGCTGCATTGTGCCCAGACAGCGCCATTGTCCGTCTAACTGCCGTTTCCCGGTACAGCCATACTATTATAGACTGGCCATACTATACTTATAGCTGCAGGCAGGCACAATGCGCCTATTGCCTTCTCCGATGTTGCCAGCAGCCGTCCCGGTTTACTGCGAAATCGCAATAAATTACCTCCGGACACTTTTGACAAAGAGATTATTTTAGACTGTGGCAATTCTAAGACGAAATCATTCTCCACTTTAACTATCCATTAAAGTTCGCATTTTTAACGACTGGCCGGACTATGGGGCGGTATAAAAAACTTCTGGGACCATCGGGTCGGTTAAGCGGGGGGGTAGGCAGAGGGTGGACATACACTTTTAAATCATAATTATAACATAATAAATTTTCTGATTTTTATGCGCATTTTTTAAAGAATTAATCATGTCAATGACTGTTTTGTGTGATTTTTGGGTAACACCGTGTGATTTTTCCTTCTCGACCGACGTTTCGGAGATCGTTGCAGTCTCCATCTTCATACCCTGAAGACGGAGACTGCAACGATCTCCGAAACGTCGGTCGAGAAGGAGATATCACACGGTGTTACCCAAAATCACACAAAACATATGTCAAGGACTGTAAAAATTGCTTCTTGTTATTACTATGCAAAAAAAACTAATTAACAAACCATCACGTCGTTTCCACGGAGGGGTAGGCAGAGTTCTATCCTGACATAACTCTCTTGCCTCTTCTACATTCACACACCGTAATAAGCACGCTCGTCGATTATTCCTATTTCGAACATAATCGCCATTCAATATTTGATTAATTCGGTCATGCCATCTTTTCCTTGGCCTTCCTCGACTTTTTTTTTCCATTCACACTACTCGTATTTATTTATTTATCTATTTATTTATTTATATAAAATACACAAATGAGACATAAAATAATAAAAACATTTAGGGGACTCATATGGACACTAAACGGTGTTACAAAGATAAAACAACGACTTGAAACCAAAAAATCCTCCATATCAGTAGGAACCCAAATATGTCGACGTCAGTGAGGCAGTATCTACTCTTTCCAGAATTTGTAATATATTTTTATAAACACTGTCTCACTGACACTGAAAATGTCCAAATCCGAAAAGATTAGATTAAACGTCCGAATTACTCTTCCTACTGGCACATTCATTTAATACTTAGGTACTATGCATAGTAAGTATTACCGAGATGAATGTGCAGATAATCTTTCTAAGACCGATAATCAAATAAAAATAATTGCATTCATAACGCATTCACTTCTTATATTTTCATTCGAAACTCTATCATGCACAGTGTATGCACACATACGTCTAAGAGATCTCATTTCCACTGCATTATTCTTATTTCATCCTTCTTTTGCCAGTTCCATACTTCGCTTCCATATATAAGGGTCTGTACAAGAACTGAAAAGTGTAGTAGTCTATCCTCTATTTCTACTTTGCTACTTAAATGATAGTATTTTCAAAGATATATTCGACAGCTAAAGATCGGCAATAGTGTTTCTCTTCTCTCTAGCCATCTATCCACTGCTGGATGTAGACCTCTTCAAATAGTCTCAATTTCTGCGCGAATCCATCTTCTTCTCCCGACTATGACTATATCGTCAGCCCATCTTTTTTGGAGCCAACCAATGCTTCTTTCCCTTCCCATGGTCTCCACTTCAAGACTCTTGAACGATAATTAGATAATTACACTATTGATAATACAGAAATTGCCAAAAATCTAAAACAATATATTGTATTGTGGCCAAAGACAATTAGCACGTGATGGCACGTGTGGACAAATGGCCCATAGGCAAGAATCGGTGTGGAATGTTGCAGTCAAAGGACGTAAATCAGTAATTTGATCCGCGGCCGCAGCCACTGTGTGGAAACCCGATCCCCGCGACTGTCGACTTTAATATTCACTCAATTTATTCATATTTCTATACTAAAAACAAATTGCCTCGCGCAGAGGACAATATTTTGACGTAGCCTGGAAAATATTGTGTTACCAAAACGTAAATCGAATTAAATGTCATATTTGGAATTTTTACTGTTTTTTGTTAAATATGTAATAATTTCCCACTCTTGTGAGACCTCCCGAGAATGGGAATCTTGATTCTCTTACGCATATTAAATAATTACTGAAACGTTATAAAAACTAGCTAAATATCACCATCATAAAAGCCGTCTCCCCGAAGCGGTAGGCAGAATGAATGGACCGACACACTGTTCTATCCTGACATACTTCTCTCGTTCCTCGACGTTCATACATCGTGTATGAACGTATGTCGATTTCTCCGATTCCTCACGTGGCCGAAATTTAAGATTTAATTAATTTGATCGTGCCACGTTTTCCTCGGCCTTCCTCTATTTCTAGCTCCCTTCACGTATTTTACATATACCTTCATCACTATTCTGTTTTTTTATCACTTCTTCTTGTATTTAGAACCGTTTACATCGTCTCTTCACCATTCTGTTTTCATGAATTATTTTCATGTGTCCAAACCATCGTAACGATTCTTTCATTATCTTATTCGAAACACTTCATTCGCACCGCATTCACTTATATTTGCATTTGACACTCTATCATACGAGTATATAGATTTACCACACATTCGTCTTTTGTACTGCATTCATTCTACTTTCATCCCTCTTTTGCCAGTTCCATGCTTCACTGCCATACATAAGGGTCGGCACAAAAACACCATTGTGCACTGCTATCTTATTTTTTTTTAGAAAGGCTAAATAAGCTGAATATAGCATCTCATGACACATTTCTTGATATTACTCAGGGGATATTTCGAGAACTCGGCCGTGCTGGAGGGTGTTCGGCTTTTGTCCCTGATAGATATATCCGACAGCGACAGCATAGATTGTTTTACCTACCGGCCACCAGAACTAATCTGCCTCTGGTGACACCGGTGGGAAGAGCAATTAAGCTAGACGTCTTTCATATTAATGAAAGTACGTTCAAAAGGCAAATACTCTTGATTTTGGAGGGTATCTTGTCTTCCTAATGTCGAACCATCTCTCTTGCGTTTCTGGTAGTATACCTATTCTTCTTATTATTATTATTCTAAGTGTAGGCCTAGTGGCCTGTTTCTTAAGAGGAATTGGCCTCTTGCGAAGTCGACTCCCAGCTGCCGATCCATCTCTTTGGTGGTCTGCCCGGGGGTCGTCTACCATGGGGCTGGCCGTGCAACACAATGAAGGGGAGTCTGGATGGATCCATTCTCCTCACGTGTGCATACCAGTATCTTCTCCTTTGCCTTCCCCACCTAACGACATCCTCGACCTTGCATATCTCCCTTATCCGTGTATTCCTTATGCTCACTTGCAGTGTCTTGCCAGATATATATCTGAGCGTCTTCATTTCTGACACCTGAGCGCGTATACTATATACAATATATTATTTGATCTGTTTTCAATATATGCCTTAAACCTTAATGTCTATTGATGAAATAAACTGATTTGATTTGATATGGAGATTTCCGTAATTGTTCGAGCAACAGTTAATATTCAGTCGCGATGTTCATAGACAATGTTTTCTATGAATATTTTTCTGCTGCATTTATTCTTTTAGTGCTATATTTTCAATATACTCGTATAATACATATGATACGATACAATGCAAGTTTTTGTTTGTGCTCAACGTTCAGATAGGGATAACCGTGTCTATAAAAAAACGGTATATTAGAAACACGTTTGCCGCCATCTCGCACAAGGGGTGAGTGGCGGGGTAGTCTGTGGCATTGTGCGCTGTTTGTTTGCGTCACTATCGAGTGCGCTCCGTCAATATTGTGGGCCGCACTCCACGGCACAATGCGAGCTTATTAGGCGGATAAGCGCGAGTGCTTCGATGCCCACCGAAGCGATTTTTTCAAAGAGGGTCGGCGATTCGAAAATCAATGCAGATGTAACACACGTCTCATTGGAGGATGAATCGTCTCAAATAAAGAGCCGTTCGTTTCTGGTGCCAATTCTCGGAGCTTTATCTGTAATGAGGTTATTTTCTAGAAGTTTTATTACATTTTATGTAAATGACATGTTTCGTCTGTCTTGGCTGTGCAACATAAGAGACTGGACCGGGATGAGACATGTGGGGGAACCATGCGAGGTACAGCCCGAGATCGAGAAAAGCCGACCCCAACAGACAATACAGACGATGAGTTGAGATAACGCCAGGAAGAAGAAGAAAAAGACATTTTTAGCCCGTCTAAGGCATTATCAATAAAATGATGCGTCATTCACATAAAATATAATAAAACGGATGTTTTAATTCCTAATTATTATTTAATTTGTAGTTTTACATCATTGTTCAAGAAGTGATAAATAACATAAATGGTTTACTGTTCCCATCCCTAAACAAGCGATGTAATTTAATAATAGACACGTTCCATCCTAACCAAATAACACTTTCGCGGTGTAATTAAAATATGAAGGGTTTTTACGACTTGAGATTAGTGCTGAGGGTTTAAACAGTCATTTAGAAGGGCCCGATAGCCCCGGGCTAGTGGGCAGATACCTTACGCGACCCGGGCCCTGGAGAGTAGTTCGGTTTACGCGGGGGATGGAGGAACCAATTAGCTACCGAAGAAAGAGAAAAATAAAGGTCTTCATTTTATAAATATATATATATCCGATATCCGGGATGGCTCTTTGGGTCACTCGCCATGATAGGAATAAGCCTAAGAAACAGAGTCAGAAACGATACGATGAGAGAAAAAACAAAGGTCACCAACATCATCCACCGGGTGGCGACTCTAAAATGGCAATGGGCAAGTCACGTAGCCAGAAGCTCAGATGAAAAGTGGACAAGAACACTGCTGACTTGGAGACCGTGGACGGCAAAGAGAAGTGCAGGGCGACCGCAACTACGGTGGAAGAATGATCTGAACAGACACGTCGGAATAACCTGGATGCAGTCTGCACAGGAAAGAATGACAAGGAAGCAAATGGAGGCCTTTGTCCAGGAATGGACGGGAATTGACTGAGGAAGAAGAAGAAGAAGAAGATATTCGGGATGTTGTCAGATAGGGGAAACAGAGAAGATATTGGAGGGAACATGTTGGAAGAATGGACACTCAAAGATTACCACAGAAGAACGATGCCCGGAAGACTCTACCTATCACAGGTCATGAGAATCAGCAAAGCAGGCAGTACAGTGTGATTGAATGCTATGCAACTCACCGGTGTGGGTCCGCTTGTGTATCTTGAGGTTCTCGGACCTGGCGAACACCTTCCCGCAGCCGGGGAAGGGGCAGGGGAAGGGCTTCTCGCCGGTGTGGACGCGGATGTGGTTGACCAGCTTGTACTTGGCCTTGAAGGGCCTCCCGTTCCGCGAGCAGCCCTGCCAACAGCACGCGTGCGTGGTGCACTCCGGCCCGCCCACGTGCTCCACGGTCAGGTGCGTCACGATCTCGTGCATGGAGCTGAAGTTCTTCCCGCAGTGCTTGCGCGGCTGCGGCTGCTCCGGCTCCACCCACAGGCACTGCATCTCCTGCTTCATGGGCTGGCGCATGTAGCGGAAGAAGGCGCCGTGCGACGCGTGGTGCGGCAGGGCCGAGATGTGGTGCGACATGGCGAACTGGTGCGGCGGCGTCTGGTGGTGGTAGTGCGGCTCCCCCCGCCACGCCTCCATGCCCAGCCGCATCTGGTGGTGGTGGTTGAAGTGCGGGGTGCCCAGGTGCTGGTGGTTCAGCGTCTGGTGCTCGTGCAGCGGCGGGGGGAAGATCACCCCCTCGTTGGGCTGGGGGATGAAGTCGTCCCTCCGCAGCAGGAAGTCCCTCGTGGCGTACCCCGGGTGCGGGTTGAGGTGCGGGTGGTACGCGTTGGTCTGCGAGTGGGGGATGGAGTGCGGGTGGGGGTGGTTGTGGGGGTGGTGGTGGTCCGGCGGAGGCTGCGGCGGGGACATCTTGAGGCCGAAGGTCGCGAGGTGGGCGTGGGATGTTTCCATGAAAGCGTTCATCATGAGGATCTGCCGAGGTCGCTCATTGTCTTCAACGATTAACTCTGTATTACATTCCAATCTAGCATGCCCGCGATACCCCTGTTGTTTTACTATTCATTTATTTCCACTATTTAATCACCACATGTTTTTCACTATTTCATTTAATGACTATCCACTTTATTTCCTTTGTTTTAGTGAGGAGTTTCAATGTTCCGACTAGTTTGATCTGTGTACAACCTGTAGAAAGAAAGAATATAATATAATATAGGGGTCAACACACGCTCAAGGGGTATCCTTCCTTGGTAGGAGAAGGTATAATATTACAGTAAGGAACGTTTCTAGTTTCTGCACGAACCAGCCTGGGCCAATTAGGCAAACGAGGCATACAAATGTGTTTTAATCATATACAGTATGGAGCCAATAGAAACACAACCATTTGCATACCTACCCAGAGATAACAGACCTACATATTATATGTGTGTAGACACTTATCAATTTGTCAACCAGGGAAGTGCGTAAATTTATTATATTACATATGCCGAGCTCATAAATATCACCTGGCTACAGAAATGGTCACATTACAATCTCACCTACCTATTATAAATAACTAACTAACTTTAACCCGACCATTAGATCTTTAAACACAGTTTTATTATTATATTAAACAAACTAGCTACAGATGTTGAAATTAATGTGGTTTAGCCATATGAAACTAAACAAGTATTTAAAAACTACGTGAATTGAAAACGAGGACAGATGAAAACATGACGCTGACAAATCTTAAATCAAATAAACGTTATTTATTTTATTTCAATCACAATGGAGTTCTGGTCCAATCACTAACGTATGGAAGCAAAGCATTGAACTGGCAGAAGAAGGATGAAACCAGAATAAATGCGGTAGAGATGAGGTCCCTAAGACGTATGTGTGGTAGAACGATATACGACAGAATCTCAAATGCTGATATAAGAAAGGAATGCAGAGCGGAAGAAGGTATTATGAACAAAATTATGAAAGGATCGCTGCGTTGGTTCGGACATATGGAACGCATGGATAGAGAAAGAATGGTTAAGAAAGTATACGTTAATGATGTAAATGGGGTACGGAGTCGAGGCAAACCGAGTAAAACATGGCATGACCAAATCAATCAAATTTTAAAGGTTGGTCATGTTAGAAGTCGGAGGAATCGAGTGCGTGTATGACTCATTGTATGAATGTGGAGGAAGCTAGAGAGGTTTGCCAGGATAGAGTAGTGTGGCGGTCCATTCTCTCTGCCTGTTTAATCAAATTTTGTTATTTTAATGGCTGGTTTCGGCAGACTTTACAGGGTGAAACAAAATACACAATTTTGATACAAGCAATACTTAAACTAGAAGGCGTGGGACAGGCAGAATGCAAATTTCTTGGCTATAAAATATTTATGGGACTTACAGAATAAAAAGAAACCTTGAACTTGAAGTACTGATTAACCAGGAAACAGTAGTGAGATTCTGTAAGTCTCAAAGCCTACGGTGGGCTGGCCATGTGGAAAGAATGCCAGAGGGTAGAACACCACAAATTATACCCAGATGGGTGCCCCGCAAAAAGAGACCAAGAGGCAGACCGAGGATAAGATGGGCGAATTGCGTGGAAGAAGATTGGGAGAAAATGGAAGGAGCTGGGGAATGGAGAGAGGTGGCCAGAGCCAGAAGTCAGTGGAGGACCGCTGTGGAGGAGGCCAAGTCTCACACTGGGATGTAGCGCCGAGAAATGTTGATAAAATATTTATAAATTGATTGAACTATGGTGGCAACTGAAGATATAAGGTTAGTACGGGGTGATACGAAAAGAAAAAGAAGATTAAAGCATTATCTCCGGCCACCACTGGCGGACGGTTTCCCTACAACATCCTAAATGTATTTTGACGGAATCGTTATAATTTATTATCTTGAACATCGATCAGCATTTTTGGTTAATTAATAGAATTATTCGAATAATTTACTTTCGTAAGATCGTCAACTCGGCGTCACCTGCTTTTTGCTCAACACTAGAAAATTGTACTTTTAAGAAATACCTGCCGGTACCGGTTAACTAATTTCTATATATAAGAAATCTAATTAGCTATATATTAATTAATGACGCCGTCCACATAGAACCTCATTAGGTTTCTTTGAGAAAATAATTGAAACTGATTTACGTTAAATTTAAATAGATTGGATTTTATGTGGTAACACTGAATTCTATTTTACATTTTGAATGTATACAAATACTGGATTTTACCCATTGCGGATAAATATTTTTTTTATACGGATTAATTGTAAATCTTAAAGGATGGCGCTAGTGTAGATTGAACTAAAAAATGTGAAGTCCGGCGGAGCATTGTAGCATATATACATCTTCCAAAAAAATTTCAGACGTGGTGGTCGTAAGAAGGGCGGAATGGGGAATGTAGTTAAACATAAAGCGATCGCTTAACCCAACCAATGACAGGTCATAAGTCCTGTAAGCGCCTCGAACACTTCGCACATCTTCGTCTCTATTTAGAGATACAATGAATTTTATTTATCAATGAACCACCACCAGACCAAAGATGGACCAGAAGAGTAGTGGAATGGAGACCTCGTGATGATAGAAGATGCAGAGGGAGACCCCCCACACGATTGTCTGAAGACACAAGGAAAAAAACTGGTGACTGGATGTAGAAGGGCACAATATAGGAATATATGGAGAAGTATGAGAAAGGCCTATTTAAAAAAATCGAAACAACACAATCCCTTATCTTAGCATACTAGGATATTAGAAGTGTCTGCAGTGCAAATGAAAGCGTTACGAAGTAAAAATATTGAAACAATCTTTCGACGAATTTTCGAACGGCGAATAAGGTGATGTTGAAGAAATACGAAATAGAGGTAAACCGAAAGAAAAATGACGCGATCAAAAAAATTCATATTTAAATGTCAGCCAAATGAGAAGTCGCAACAGAGAAGAAGAAGAGGATCCGAGAAAGGTATGTCAGATTTTTAAGTTTATCCTACAATCCTTTAAACAAAAATCTGTACAACTATGTAAAAGTCCATTTAAAATAATTAAGACGAATGAAGAGGTCAGTTTTATAGAAGTTTTATTTTCTTTTATGGAAATGACAAGTTTCGCTTTGCATTGTCAAATATAGAGAGAATTAAATGCGTAGCGGTGTATATGCTTTTATATTCGTACAATCAATAATGTCATAACAAGGCGAAACATGTCATTCTCATAAAATAAAATAAGACTTCTAGAAAAAAGACGTTTCCATTAGTATTAACTAAAAAGAAAGAATGGAAAAAAGTACCTACCTATATGCTAACTATGTAAATGGAACTAAAAATAAATCAAATTTTGAATGTCGACCACGTGGAATCGGAGAAATCGACGTGCGTGCTCGACACAATGTATGAATATTAAGAAAGCGATAGAAGAGTGTGGCAGTCCATTATTTCTAACTACCCCTGAGACGGCGTGATGGTTAGTTAGTTAGAAATGTTTTAACAGCTTAGTTATTAAATTATTTCTAAATAAAATAGTATTGTTTACTATTATTATATTTATAGCGACTAGGTCGTAATTTTAAAGAATAACTGGGCATATTAGAATAATACGAGTCCATGGTGGGTATAATAAAAAGCAGTCGAATTTTAGTATATATGATATAAATATTGAAAAGTTAAAAAACATTCCATTGTATCTAACGACTGCAAAGTAGAAATAATTAATTTAAAACGGTCCACACGATAAACTTCCTAAGAAGCTGTTGGTAATAAATTGTCGTTGGTTTTAAATTTAAAAACGAGCCAAATTGTACTACGGTAAATACCGAAGAATTAGTAAAAGAAGGAAAAAGTAGAAAATGCGATAGAGCTGACGACTCTTAGATCAGTGTTTTCAACTTGGTCAATATCACCCATCAGTGGGGGTGATTTGGAAAATATAATTGTATCACGCATCTAAATTACAATTATTACATTTACCTATCGTAAAAAAAACGTGCTTGATTCTAACTATATTTGATAATGCCTTAGTAAGGCGAAACATGTCATTCACATAAAATATAATAAAACATCTGGAAAACAGAACGTTTTCATTCGTACGTTCAGAAGAAGAAACATAAAAAAATGTGTATTTTTTAATATACTTAGGAAATTGAAAGAAGATGTAAATTGTTTTTGGAAACAGAATATGGTGGTCGAGGCGTTTACAGGACTTATGACCTGTCATTGGTTGGGTTAAGCGATCGCTTTATGGAATACAACATTCCCCATTCCGCCCTTCTTACGACCACCACGTCTGACAAATTTTTGAAAGCTACATGTTAAGAAACACATATTTTAGTTCAATCTACACTAGCGCCATCTATTAAGATTAGATGTAATGGGTAAATTATACAATAGGTATTCAAAACAAAATGAAAATAACTTTGTTTAATCCACAAAATATTTAAACAATATATTCAAAAACATGACATGTTTCGGAGGATACCTCCATCTATTTATTTATCATATTTTTACACTTGAAGTTATTTTCAATTTCCTAAGTATATTACTATGGGATTCCACAGTGTTAATGTCTTGCGTTCAATAAGTTATTTTTTTTATCTCTCTATAGACAACAATATAATTTAAATAAACAGTTTTCTAGCCCGCAATTAGGGTCTAAAAGATATTTGATAAGCCGTACACAGGTGAAACTTGTCACTCCCATAAAATAATATAATAAAACAGACGTTTTCATTCATACGAAATATTTAATATGGTTTTTTACATCATTGTACAAAAAACAATAATTATTTTACTATATGTGACGTTTATCTTTGATGTGTAAATACTTTTTTCTTTTGTGTACAGTTTTAATAAGAAATTGAATATTATTTGAAAACAAACACTCGGATAGGTGAGTACCTAAATTTCTCAGAAGTAGGTACCTACCCGTAATTGTTTAAGATCCTTGTCACTCACAAAAGTTCAGGACTAAATGAAAAAAAAAGGATTATAATGCGATTTGAGCTAAGAAGATTTGCTACAAACATTCGCAACAACAGTCCTGCGAGACGCGGTCCCTGTCCTGTCAGCCCATTGTCCCTAAATCCTTCACTTCTCTATAAAACAGATGCTGGGAATGAGATTTCTTCCGCTCCGGTGGAGTTAAGAAATTGAGCATTAAAAAAAGGTTTAAAGTCGAAAAAAACTAGACCTTACAACTTGCATATACCATACGTATGCTATGCGAATATACTCGTCCTTTATAACTGTGTTCATTTATGTAACGTAAAAGGTTTACAAATTCTTTTTTTTTCAGGTTTTAAACTAAATATACGAGTAGGTATATGAAGAAACGATGATTTACTATTTAGGGTTAAACATATTTTGTTGAGCTTCTTAAGACTTCGTGCATTTCAATTGGCGGGAATAAAACTCTTCCAGATTTTTTTTGTAAATTTCTGCATTCACAGTTCCTTTTATGAATGCTAATTGCTCCACTCCATAAAAGGAGAAGCATCCCCAGATCATTTGTCCAGCAGGATGCTTCACTGTCGGTCTAAGACACAGTCTTAAAATTCCGAATGCATTTTCCAAGATGACTCTGCACTGTGCCACCGAGCAAAAACTGTAACTATTATTTTTTCTGATACTGTGATTTATAATGTTCACAAAACAATATTAAAAAAATATAACACTGTTAAAATAATTTTTAGGTCAAAGAATATATGAAAATTCATGGGATTCCAGCACTGGATTGGCCCGGAAATAGTCCTGACCTAAACCCTATCGAGAACTTGTGGCATAAAATGGCAATTGAAATAAATAAACTGAAGCCTCTATCAAAGGAAAACCTTAAAAATATCATCGAAAAAGTTTGAATATTTTTTTTCCCAAGATTACATACATAATTTGGTGAAATCCATGCCTAAACGTATTGAAGCAGTTATTAAAAAAAGGAGGAACAACAAAGTACTGATTTTGTTGGTTTTTGATAATTGTTAGTGTTATATACCTACCTATGTAATTTTATTTGAAATAAATATGTGTTTATTTAAATTATGTGAGCATTTTTAATTTTTGTGGCAAAAAATCGAAAATCTACAAATTAACTCTAAAATTAAGAAAAAAACATTTTTTTTGATCCCTAAGAAGGCACTTTTCTTACAGATCATCTTTAAACAGTGTTGCTTAATAATTTGGAGTGAAAAGCTATCAAGGAACCACAAAATATATATATATATATATATATAATTACAAAAAAACGATATTTTCAGTGTGAAAAGATTTCTGTGCTCGCTACTGTATATCGAAAGATTTTACTGAAATCTCTTGATGGAAATTCAATTTAAATAATAATTATTATAAATAAAACGATATTTTGTTGTTGTTGATAAAACGATTAACTGCTTTCACGTATTGTCTTTATTTCAATATAAAGACGATTAGCGGATTAAAAAACATTGTTCTTTTTAATTATTAACTTACATACGTATATAAGTTTTATCTTTAAAATAATCAAAAAAGTACAGACAAATAATATGAATGAAAACGTCTATTTTCTTAAAGTTTTATTATATTTTATGCGAATGACACGTTTCGCCGGTCTAAGGCATTATCATACATTAGATAATGCCTTAGACAGGCGAAACATGTCATTCACATAAAATATAACAAAACAGAGTTTTTATTCATATTAAATCTAGAGAGCAAAGATGGCAGTACACAATGGAGTTCTAGTGCCAACCCTCATGTATCGAAGTGAAGCTTGGAGCTGGCAAAAGAAGGATGAAAGCAGGATAAACGCTGCAGAAATGAGATCACTAAGAAGAATGTGCGGGAAAACGTTGTATGATAGAATACCGAACGATGAAATAAGAAAGAAATGTAAGGCAGATGACGGCATCATGAATAAAATTAAAAAAGGATCCCTGAGATGGTTCGGACATATGGAACGAATGGATGAGAGTAGAATGGTTAAAAAGTTGTACACAAGCAGCGTGAGTGGGAAAAGAAGCCGAGGACGACCGAGGAAAACATGGCATGACCAAATTAATCAATTACTAAAAGGCGGCCACATTCGAAGTCGGAATAATAGACGTGCGTGCATGGTACGATGTATGAATCTAGAGGAAGCCCGAGAGGTATGCCAGGATAGGCCAGTGTGGCGATCCATCCTCTCTGCCTACCCCTCCGGGGAAATGGGGTGATGGTTAGTTAGTTATTTAGTTTAAGTCTAGAGTTTTACACAGTTATTGAAGAAATAATAATTTCATAATAAACAATTAATAAGAATGAAAACGTCTGTTTCCTAGAAGTTTTATTATACGAGTATGTTACGGAAATGACATTTTAAATATTTTAAAGGCATTATCAAATGACATTTGATTGATTTTTAAATTTGGAGTTTTACGTTTTTAAAACCACGGCACTTTAAAATCGTAATGTTGTTTTCTTGTCGGTATCGATACAATAAGAAATTGCGTTATGATTATATAATTTTGAAAAACAACGATAACAACCATTAGTACAAATGAGGCAGTCAAAGGAAAAGTGGACTAACCCCATTTACCATAGATTTGAGTAATGACGTATTTTAGAAATTATCAAATTTCATCTTTTTGTGTCACGTAAATTTTATAACAAATACTTGGTAAAAAAGATAAGTTAATTTTAATGTAGATCCGTTTTTGGCCAAAAAATTAATAAATACCTATTTTTTGGTGGCTTGGTCCACTATTGCGTTGAAGTGATATTATGTTTAGTCCATTTTTTTATTAGGATAGAAGAAAAGTGAAATGAAATTTAAGGTATAAAGAAAATATATCTATTATAATTTTAATCCCTTTTGGAATCAGACACGTCTATTAAATCTGACTGAATATTATTGGTCTGCAAATTGTTATAAAAATGATGAAAAATTGGCGGTACGAAGTCAAGAAGGAGATTAAATCCTTCTTCTTCATCGCTGTGATGGTATTTCCTTGTGGATACAATGCATCCAGAGTAGTGATTGAGACTGACAATCTTTTTGAAATATCCACTAGGGAGAAAATCACTTCAATGTTGTTTCAGTATTTGAAATATATTTTAAATGGTTCGGTTTTTGTATACCTCTACCACTGTGTTTTTAACCACTCTACTTTGGATCCATCAAGTGAGACCTTTCTATTTACTATGTTACTCTCCAATTTAATTGTTGAATAAAATTATCCCTTTCCATCGAGATTATTTTTAATTGATTACTTTTCCTGGTTTATCGTATTGCTTGAATCCAGTGTTCCGGATTGTAAATATCTAGAAAAATTCATTTTTGTTTTTCAATTAAACCTGATCACATGGTAAATAGGAATGACCACTCACTAAAAATTTGTAGTCAATGTCATTCACCACATAATCAGAATTGGACACAATATACATGAACTTCATTTTCGGCACTAATACTTTGGACTAACCATCATGGTCCACTTTTGCATTGAGAATATTTTTAAATATTTAAATGCAAAACAAAAAAAAACCACTCCCATCTAAAGAATATTGTTGAAACTAGTTTAGTCCGTTTTTGAATCGAAGAAACCCATGTTTTAGACACATTCCCATAGTTAACTCAATATTGGCCATCATGTGGGCTAGTCCACTTTTCCTTTGAATGCCTCAAATAATATGTGTGCTTTTTGCACAAACATATGTAGGTAGGTACCTCTGTATATAATTACCTAAATAAAAGATTACATAGTCACATCACATCTGGAGGTAGTAATCTAGTGGCTACGCAGACCTAGACACAATTAGCGCGCATCCAAGGAAATTAGTATGCAAATCGAAACAGCAGGCAGGTACCTACATCTCTATGGTTGTTTGCAGAGATTACAATCTGGTACCTACTTGTTTACATGGATACTATGGTATGAAGGTATATAGGCTAGAGAGTAGTGAAATAATTATAATATACCTACTCCATATACTCATATGATACACGTCTACTTGTAAAAGATTATTTTTATGACAAAAAATATACATATAAAAGTTGTAATCGCAAACAAAAGCCTATCCAAAAAAGCTAAAATGGCAGTATACAATGGTATTCTTGTGCCGACCCTTATGTATGGAAGCGAAGCATGGAACTGGAAAAATAAGGACGTAAGTAGAATAAATGCAGTAGAAATGAGACGTGTAGAAATGAAACTGTGTATGATAAAGTATCGAATGAAAATATAAGAAGTGAATATTATAAACAAAATAAGGAAAGGATCGTTAAGATGGTTTTGACACACGGACAGAATGAATGAAGAATGGTAAAAAAAAATATGTTAACGGTGAAAAATAGAACTAGAAATAGAGAAAGACCGAGGAAAACGTGGCGCGATCGAGTAAATCAAATATTGAATGCCGGTCATGCGAGGAGTCGGGAGTAATCGACGTGCGTGCATGACACGATGTATGAATGTTGAGGAATCGAGAGTAGTATGTCAGGAAAGAAAAGTGTGTCAGTCTATTATTTCTGCCAATCCCTTTGAGGAGACGGTGTGATGGTTAGTTAGTTATTTTTTTAAATGTTTAAATAAATTGTGAAATTTATTAAAAAATTGTTTTCAAAACGAAGAGAGGAAATTGAAAAACGATGAAAAATGTGAGATATACCTATGATAGATACAAAAAGAATTAATATGAATATTTGTTTAATTATAATGGAAGTCTTTTGAAAAAGACATTGAAATTTGAAGAGACTTCAATAATGAGACTTATTAAGACTTCAATAAAAAGACTCGTGATATGATAGCCTATTGTTATTGGTAACAAGTGTTAATACATTTATTTTATTTTATTTACAATACAATTAGAGTTGAATTAAATTAAATTTATAGGTTATCTGCTACAGGTACTATTGACTATTGTTTAGGTTATGTTTTCTAAGGTTTTCCAAATTTTTCTTTTAAAACAACGATTGATATAATAACAGATAATTTTTTATAAAACAAGGGTAATAATAATAATATTCTTACTTTTAAAGCGCCGTTTTTATGATGTAATCACCTCAAGGGCTTATTTTTAATTTACGAAGTGTTTTAAATCTAAAAATATAAATATGAAAGCTGCATCTGATATTCGAGATCAGTTAAAAAGTGTAAAAAAAACAATATGTATCTACAAGTTGGCTTTTAATTTGGATGGAAAAGGGATAGGTTTCCTTTTCTCAAGCTCAGATCTGGGTAAAATCTATTTTAATAAATACAATATTCGGGACAATTGTGGCCCTTTTACTGATGGTAAATTGAGATGAGTTACTAATTAACTACTCATTACATCATATCTTCACAGAGGTGTAAGTAGAGAGGATGAACCGCCAGATTCTGGTTACTTAATATATTTCGACAATTACACTCTATCCGATTTTTTTATATTATCAAATTTCATCATTATAATATCTAATGGGTTACAAATTTTTGATGAAAGATATTGTCGCATTATAATTATAAAATGTCTTTAGGTACTAACATATTGCACATTTTATTGCAATGCTTACAGAATTATATTTGGGTCACTTATAACTAATGAATTCAAAAGGTGAGTAGGTAGTAAAAAACGTGTAGGTTTTCACGATGCAATAATATTGCTTATATAATTATGTCCATTTCTTTCACCTTTTAGAATTATGTGGACCAACACTTTATACCTATAACTTTTTTAATTTTTATATATTTTAACTATCCTCAAATAATACAGTCTCATAATTTAAAAAATCTGCAATATAAATATAATATGTAAACAGAAAAAAATCTGTTGTATAAATAAGTAAATTGATTTTATAATAAGTGAAAAAAATATATATATTCAACAATACCTAACACCGAGGTAATGATGTGGTTTTTCGATTTTACATATTATTCAAAAGATTGGCGAATTCAAAATACCTATTCAATGTTCAATTTAGGTAGGTATTAGATTTAGATTTATTTTTATTAAAAAAAAAGTATTTCCTAGTGTCCGCATCTGTCTGTAGGTGAATAAAATAATTATTTGAATAAAAAATAATATAAAAAACATATTATATATTGTGGATGTAATAATCTCATTACATATGGATATGGAAGTTGGTAAATAGCGGAAAACAGCCATGGAAAATGTCCAGAAATGATACAATACAAGCTCTGCTGGACGGTCTATAAGGCGTTGCATGGAATGGCACCAGCTTATATATCTGAACTCTGCATCAACGAGAACCTGAATGCTAGACAGTCTACATTGCGATCAGCTAAGTCTTCTGCGATCACTAGATTGACTGTGCCAAAACGCTGTCCAAGCACAAACTTTGGCGACCGAGCCTTCGCGGTAGCCGGCCCTTCAGCCTGGAACAGTCTTCCAGCAGACCTTAAGTACATTGAGAATCAATCAGAGTTTAGATCGAGATTAAAAACGCACATTTTCAAATTATCATTTCCTGACAGGAAGGCCTGATCGACTTCGTCAGGTGCAGCCCTCATACTTAATATGTTTATATATTTTTTATCATTATTATTATTATTATCTAGTTGATAAAACGGAGCATCTTCTACAGCGCCCTTGAGATGAGTAATTAATAAAAATGGCGCTTTATAAATTATCCAATTTATTATTATTATTGAAAATGTAAAAACCTATTTTAAAATACGTGAGATGTAGATAAATACCTTTAGAAATGTGTAGAAATAAAAACACACCAAAAACCACACATAAGAATGTTAAAACTTAAACCAATAGAACTACAAGTAATAAAATAACACTACGAAAAAAAAACACGTTGTAATATATATTTTGGAGTCACTAAGTAGGGCACACGAAACGTTAATTTTATTGAAATCTGGAATCACTTGTCAATAAGCAGAATGTCGGGTTTCGTTTATTTTGTGATGATACAATATTTAGAGAGCGTTGTTAGTCAGACACGACCGTGTAGCGCGAGGTCCGCTCCCAAACTGACGGCACCCCGCTACGAGTGTCCCCATGGGTCGGGGACACGCCCCCTCGAGAACCGCCCCCGGGAGGGGAAACAGGGAACCTCAAACGATGGGCAATCATTTAACAACATTTTAAATTTATTAATATTGGACTGGTTTATAAGCCAGTTTAAATTGTGAATAGAAATCCTCTAACGTAACCTCAATGCCCTATCGACTTCACTGGTTAAGGTTACCAGAGTGAATTAAGTATAAACAATTTATTCATTATTATTATGATGATTTGTATTTTGAGTGCGCCGTTTTGTAAAATCAATTACTCCAAGGGCGCACTAGGAAATGACTGACCGAACAGAGCAGTCTTTAAAAGTTTCTTAAATTTAACGTCACTATCCTCATACTTAATACTAACATGGAGCACGATCATAGAAATATAAAAGCACGATCATAGAAATATGCTTTATTGGCTCTATATCTACTTGTTCACAAATTTGTACATGGAGAAGCACCCCACCACTACCTTTAATCAAGCGAATCTTCAGACTTGTGTGACCTAATATTCTTATAAACTCTTAATCAATCGTATCAAACATAAAGCGTGCGCTTAACCCAACCAATGACAGGTCGTAAGTCCTGTAAACACCTTGATCAACCATATTCTGTTTCCGATTTGCATCTTCGTCTCTATTGAGATACAATTGATTCTTAATCAATCAGTCGGGATCTAACATGTTTAATTGGATAGACAAAACTGATGTCTTTATATAATTTGTATAGTCTATATAGTATATACATGAGGAAGGTAGAGATATTGAATTGCATTTTATTACTGTGACTCCAGTTAACAATATTATCAATGTCCGACTGGAGGCGAAGACAGTCGTCAGGATTGTTAATTTCTAGGAATAATTTCAGATCATCGGCAAATAAAAGAAATCGCGAGAAGTTTATCACCTTCGCAATATCATTTATGAAGATGGTGAAGAGAAGTGGCCCTAGGTTTGATCCTTGTGGTACCCTTGAATTTACAAGAAAAGGTTCCGATTAAAAAGTTTCGTATGAGACGAATTGTTTTCTCCCCTCGAGGTAACTAATAAAAACATAATCAACTGAGATATTAGTTTCCGTAGAGCGCCCCTTCCTGAATCCATCTTGTTCTGTTATAATATGGGGGCGACTTTGGGAGATATAAATTTGTGCAAAATAGATTCAAATAGCTTAGCTGGAGCCGACAGAATCGCTACAGGTCCAAATATGCAACGAGGTCTCAATTCAAAGTTTCAAAGATATACCAATTGTGAAGGATTAACCAGCAGCAGGGGAATAAGGCTTAAGAGGAGGAAGAACATAATATAAATCAAATCGAAATTACTGAAATTAAAATTTAAAAAAAAATTGATTTACTATATTGCAAAGAAAACACTGACTAATTCTGAAATGAATTCAAAAGTAGTTTCAGATAGTATTTTTCCATCTTCAGAATACAAAGTTTAATGTAATAATGAAATATGATTATTATTCAAATGTGAATCTACACCACAAAGTGATGGCGAAAAGAAAAGACTCAAATTAATTAATCGGACTGAAAGTTGAATACCCCTGTATTCATAAATTTATTGACATCTTTCTTTATTGCGCTATAAAAACAAACGCAAAAGTAGATTCTTTATTTGTTAAGAGAATTTGGTAGTCGCCTGGTTGCCGCTGTCTCCGCGGACAACTACCAGCGCGCGGCGGGCGGTGGGTGGCTGCTGGTCGGTGGCGCTGGCGGTGGTGGCTGCAACGGTCTGCGTACTTAACACAGAATAGATATAGCATTTCATCTAATCCAACATTTTTTTATTATGTCATTGATATAGAATTTTATTTGAAACACTGTTAGCATTAGATACTCAAATCCTATAGCCACACAACTCATGAAGAGTTTGCTTTTCTTCTTTTGCTCCCAGCAGTTCATTTCGCCCAACCAAGCCAGATCAGCCAGAACATAATCCATTAGGCACTGTCTAGGTCAGTGTTCCGCAAACTTTTTGTGTTCAAGGTACACCTATCAAAAAATAAATTTTAGAGGTACAACAAAGAAAAAAGCAATGTTTATTTAATATTTATTATTACTAAACGAGTAAATACAAGTACTTACTCGATACACAGACGTGCTGTGTTCGGCGATAGCTTGTGAGCGAGGCGCGCCACGCGGGTGAGGCTGTCCCGCCCCTCGCGTAATAAAGCGCCTCGCTCTTATAGCTCTCAGCTATTTTTAGGTGTTTTCTCAGCTATTTTCACAAAACATTGATTTTTTTCCGCGGCACACCAACTGATGACCACGGTACACCAGTGTGCCACGGCACACGCTTTGCGGAACAATGGTCTAGGTCTTAATAGAGGCCTTACTCCGATCAGTCTTGACGCGTACAGGGTCTTACTTAGGTACTCTGATCTCTTCGGCTCGGCATACGTGCCCAACCCTTACTTACTTACGTGTAACTTACTTACTTGTTATGGCCATACAACTCTTGAAGAGTTTTAGCCTCCTTGATGATTTTCCTCCAAGCCACTCGTCCTGCGCCCTTTGCTCCCAGCAGTCTGATTCGCCTAAGCTAGCCAGATCGGCCAGAACATGATCCATTAGGCGCTGTTAGGCCTTCCTAGAAGCCTTACTCTGGTCGGTCTTGATGCGTACAGGATCTTGATAGCTCTGGTCTCTTCGGCTCGGCATAGGTACGTGCCCAATCCATGCTAGGGGACCAGCTCTCACGGTGCTCATTATAAGGGGCTGCTGAGTCATCGTACAGATTTTTTAGTTTCTCCTATGTCACCAGGTTTCTGCTGCAACACCTAGTCTGGGAATATTAGCATTTAAGAAGTCATTTATCAGATTTCATATTATATGGATAGGATTAGATGGATAGGTGAGATTTCAAATGACCCCCATTCTGTATGTAAGAAAATAATATACAGTATGTCATATCGCAACGAAAAACTATAGTTAAATTACAATATTATTTTCATGTTTTTTTTAGATTAAAGTATAGTTACAGTAGAAGCTCTCTTAACCGGCCTTGACGGGACTGACCCAGGGCCGGATAACGAAAAAGCCGGTTAAAGAAAAGGTAGTGAAAAACACATTAAAAAAACACTTAAACAAGGAAGAAAAAAAAATATACTTTTTTTCGAAACACAAAGAAAACAGAACTTTTATTCTGTATTAGAAACTCACACATTAAAAATTAACATTTTACAAATTGTAAAAAATATGTAATGGAAAAAGCCATATATCACTCCAATATTTTTTAAAAGTAGGCCTAGAAGAGGCCGGTTAAAGCGGTGGGACGGTTAAAGCGGCACCGGTTAAGAGAGCATCTACTGTACTTTAGTTAAATATGGTTAATAGACTAGCGTGCGTGTTAGAATTTTTAAATATATAGAGGAAGAAGTATGTCAGGATAAAGCAGGGATGCGGTTCATCATCTCTGCCTACTCCGTCGGATAAACGGCGTGATGGTTAATTAGCTACTTAAGAGAATACTAAATTGATCTGAAAATACCGCTTAACTATTGTGAATTCTATTGAAGACTTCGTCATCGGGGGGCATATGTAAACTTTTAAAAAACTATTTGTGTTGAATTGTAATCAAATAAAACAGTACAATATTAAATTCAATTACTTAGATATAGCTGGCAAGACCCTAGGTGATCGAGTTAGGAATTCAGCAATCCGAGAAATCTGCGAGGTCGAAGATGTGGTCAGATGGGGACGTCAAAGACGGCGATACTGGCATCAACACGTAGAAAGGATGAGCTCGAATAGGATACCACACATAGCTCTCCATGGAACGCCAAACGGACAACGCCGACCAGGAAGACCCCGAAACGGTGGAGAGAAAACTGGAGTTCAGCGTCTCAAGAGGACCCGCCTGAAATAACAGACTCCTGAGTCTACCAAAAGTGAAGAAGAAGAAGACTTAGATTTTTACAGAAAATAGAGGTTTTCATCTGTATTCATAATTTCTTAGACGTTCTGACATAAATTCACCACATCAAGTTTTGGCCGATTGTAGTTAACATTGAAACACTATCAATATAGGTACCTAATGGTAATTATTAAAACACGTTTAATACAATATAATATGCTCTCTAATTTAGGATTATTCATAACAAAGCTTTTAACATACCTACTTTTATTTAAAGTATTCGATAAATACGAACATACGAGCGTTTGCGGTAGCCGGTCCATCAGCTTGGAACAATCATCCTTCACACATCAGGTGCATAATTGATCCGACAGACTTCATATCTAAGTCTCTTCAGTTTCTTTCTTATCTTTCAAACATAAGGTAAATTGGTCGACGGTGAAATCGACGTGCGTACGTGAGACACCATGTATGAATATAGAGGAATCAAGACTAGTATATCAAGATAGAAAAGTGTAGTGGTCCATTATTTCTGCTTACCCTTTTGGGGACACGGCCTAAACGTAAGTTAGTTAGTCAGTGGTATATAAATATAGATATTTATATTTCCTAATATAAAGTCGAATAAACAATTTTATATATTTTTACGCTGATAGTCGAAACAGAAGCGCTTCCTCTTCAAAATTAATTACGTCCAAATACAACAAGTGCGAATGAGACAGATACATTTTCGACACTCTGTTTTTTGCTGGATTCTAATTTGGAACTTCTGCGTTTTTGTATTGGTCCGCTCGACAGCGGAGGGGGTAATGCGCCCCGCCGATTGGACTGCGGGAGATCGCGCAGGATTGGACGTGGGGAGGGGCCAGAGCGGCCAATGGGAAGACGGGAATTTATTTCATACAAAATGTAACTTCACAGAATTTATTGAGATTATAAATAAATGGGTGTAATTAAAGCCAAGTTTTAGATTTATGAAGAAGCTGGTGATATCGAGGCATATTTTTTTAACGCTCCAGACAGATTATTTTAAGTTATAGTGAATAGATTGCAGGTATGCCAAACGGTTATTTGATTTATATCTTAACTAATTTACTAACTACCTCACGCCGTCTATCCGAAGAGGTAGGCAGAAAGAATGGTCCGCCACACCGTTCTTTCCTGACATACGTGAAATATTACATAATACATATTTTTTTATTTTTTATTATTAAAATTTTGTTGAATCGTTCTTTACATCATTACAGCGCGAGCCAAATCGAAGTAAAGGGCATAGCTATCATATTGATTCTCGTGACATGTGATAGGTAGCTAATCTATCCCCATTTTATAAACAAACAAACAAACCAGGATCGCCACACTACTCTATCCTGATATACCTCTCTAGCTTTCTCCACATTCATACAGCGAGTCATACACGCACGTCGATTCTTCCGGCTTCTGACATGACAAAACTTTAAAATTTGGTCAAGCCATGTTTTCCTTATTTTATTGTCACGTGAATTCTGCACCAGACCAACGACAGTGTGACAATCACACTGCCATCGCCAGGAATCGAGCCCGGGACCTTCGGGGTGGCAGTCAAAGCACTTACCACTCAGCCACGATGGTCGTCGATTATTGTTTCTTGATTTTATATTAAATAATTTATACGAATGAAAACGTCTGTTTTATACAAGTTTTATTATATTTTATGTGAATAAAATGTTTCGCCCGTGTAAGGCATCATTAAAACGTATGTTTGTCGTTACCATATTTCGTGTGAATGAAATGTTAAGTCTGTCTAAGGCATTTGATAAGGCCTCACACCTTTGGTTCTCTGAAAGATGACTGTAGAAGAATAACAAATAATCTACTGGTTTGAGAATAGGATACCGAAAATGATCCTGGGACCCAGACCTGGTGTTGCAGCGTAAACTTGGAGGCATAGGACCAAGCAAGAGTAAACGAGAACCGCGAGAGCCAGTCGCCTAGCATGGATTGGGCACATACCTATGCCGAGCTGGAGAGACCAGAGCTATCAAGATCCTGTACGCGTCTAGACCGACTGGAGTAAGACCTCTAGGAAGGCTTAGACAGCGCCTAATGGACAATGTTCTGGCTGATCTGGCTAGGTTGGGCGAATCGGACTGCTGGGAGCAAAAGGCGCAGGATCGAGGAGCTTGGAGGAAAATCATCAAGGAGGGTAAAACTCTTCAAGAGTTGTATAGCCATAAGAAGTAAGTAAATAAATTACACATTCGATAATGCCTTAGACAGGCGAAATACGGCATTCACATAAAATATAATGAAATTTTCATAATGCCTCTTAGACAGGCATATAAAATATAATAAAACATGTATAAAACAGACGTTTTCATTCGTACCTATTAGTTGTTTTATATGGGGTTTTACGTCATTGTTCAGAAAACAATAAAGAATCATTCTCATTCATACAGCGTGCCACGCAGGGGTAACTCTCACTCACTGTACCGCTTTGATGAATCTCACCCTCTGTGTTTTTTTTCCGAACCAGAAAATAATTTTCCTGTTTTTATAACTAGATACATGATCGGCCTGGAAACATATATATTAACTTATTAAATAATAAGAATGAAAACCATGGTCGGCAAGGCGAAACATGTCATTCCCATGAAATAAAATATAACTTTTATAAAACATACGAGTACATTTTCATCTGTATGAATTATTTAATATGGATTTTTTTTTATCATTGTTCAAGAAACAATCTTCGTATCTTCGTGGATATGAGAAGTTTCATCATAGGTATTAGTGAAGGGACCTTCGAATGATCCTCCAATAGGGATGTCCATGTTTAGTTACAACGTCGAAAAGGTGATGGTTGGTTAGTTAGTTGTCTTTTTTTCCACTGGTCGATTTATCCTACTTCGAATGTAGTCGTCTTTTATTTATTGATTAATTTGGTCATGCCATGTTTTTTGGTCGTCCACGGCTTCCCTTTCCACTCACATCGCTTGTATTTTCTTATTCTTCTTTTTCCTCAGCCTTTTCGCCGATTCCCGTCCATTCCTGGTTAAAGGCCTCCTCTATTCGCTTCCATGTCACTCTGTTCTGTGCAGACTGCATCCGGGTTATTCCGACATGTCTGTACAGATCATCCTTCCACCGTAGTTGCGGTCGCCCTGCACTTCTCTTTGCCGCCCACGGTCTCCAAGTCAGCAGTCTTCTTGTCCATTTTTCATGTGGGCTTCTGGCTACGTGACCTGCCCATTGCTATTTTAGAGTCGCCACCCGGTGGATGATGTCAGTGACCTTCGTTTTTTTCTCTCATCGTATCGTTTCTGACTCTGTCTCTTAGGCTTTTTCCTAACATGGCTCTTTCCATGGCTCTTTGGGTCACTCGTATTTCATCGCTATGATACAACTTTTTAAAAATTCTCCTCTCATCCATTCGTTCCACATGTCCACTCTATATATATAGGGTTTGGGTATCGATTCTCCACTTGGATTGCTGTGATTATTTGACTAGAAAATGAAAACTGGAGTAGAGAGAAAATGATGTGTGGATTAATTTAAATACGCGCTTCGTTAGGACATCCATCACCGGGCGGCGGGTCGTGGCCCGGTCCATATCTCATCCCGCGGGATGCTGGCCGGCCTAATACAATATAAATAACGGCCGGGGCCGAACCCGCGCCGCGGGAGCCCGGCCGCTCGCCTGCACCACTAAACCACGGAGCACGCGGGCGCTAATAACTTTTAACTACAATTTAAGTCTTCCTGTGTTTTAGCCAGAGAGCCTTCCCATCAGGCACGCAGCTCCGAGGGGTTCCTAACCTACTTACCGGAGGCACCTACCTACACACGCATTTATTTATTTTTATTTTAATTACCCCTATTTTCTTCCGTGGGAGCTGTTCGCATGACTCGAATAAGTCAAGTTTGTAGTGGCCGAGGACACCGATAGATAATATGCTGACTGATCTAAATTGCGAACTAATCAAAACACCGTATTCCAGAAATAATACACCACAAGACTATTCTATCCTGGTGCTTCACTCGTTCCTCAACATTCATATCACATCATAATTCACAAATCGCACAGTGGTTTCCTCTGTCTCCTCGGCTGAGTAACATTTAACTAACTAACTAACCATCACGCCGTCTCCCCGAAAGGGTAGGCAGAAAGAATGGACTGCACACTTTAACTGATACGGCACTCCATCCTTCTCTTTTCGCCCCGTGGGAGACGCGGTGTGATGGGTTGCGAACTTCATCGCCACCAATAGGCATCTCCCGCGCACACTTCGATCGTCCAACATCCACAAAATAAATCTAAAACAAATAATATAAAATAAAATAACAAAATCAAAATAGTTTAACACAAAATGTTGTTTTTAGTAACATTTAACGTTAGTTAAAAGAGCAATTCATCGCCGAATGCTCAGAGTTCCCTGGACAGAAATGGTTACTAATACCGAAGTCCTGAGGCGAGCTAGAGTTGACAGGGAACTGTTATCAACTATCAAGGTTCGAAAGATCTCACATCTGGGTCATATACTGCGTGGGGAAAAGTACCACCTTCTCCAACTGATATTGGAGGGGAAAATTGAGGGACGCCGAGGGCCCGGTAGGAGACAAAAGTCCTGGCTGCGAAACGTGAGGGAGTGGACCGGCATCCGAAGTGTGGAGGAGCTGTGGAGCTGCAGGAACCCTTACCCCTACATCTATTACTTATTTATTTATTTTTACACAAATGAGACGTGAAAAACAAACAAGATTTAGGCGACTCATTTTGACACAAAACAATTTAACAAAAATAGCAATTACAATATAATTTAACATAGCACACTTGCATGATAAGGAACAACAAATCTAAGAAGGATCCCATATATAGTGAGGCAGTACTCCTTCCAGGATTGATAATATCCGAGTCTCTAAACATAACCTCACCCCACTTTTATTTTGTACTAGCTGTGGTTAAATCTGGTTAAATGGAAAATGGTCCCAAATGGTGCTTCAACGTTCCCCACCCAAGGCCATTCTTGTCCCACTCAATTCTGGACCCAGGTCCAACCGGCCCTCACCCAAGGCCACTCCCTGTCACCTTCCGTTTCTAGCCAAGACCTTGGCTCCTGTCTAGGGCCACCACGACCCCTCTTCACTTCTTCCTAACCGGGTAGTCAGGTCCAAATGTCGGACCTAACCCACCACATCCTCCAAGAAACCATCCAACAATATCCAACATCAGCATCCGAGACTACATCACGCCTGTAAGAAATACAACATGACGATCTCCATCGAAAAAACAAAATGTATGACCTTTTCCAAAACACCCAAAACATGTAACCTGGTTATAGAAAATCAACCCATAGAACAGGTCAGGACCTCAAGTATCTAGGCATAAACCTGGTGGGGGGAGCTGATCTGCGGGAAGAAATACAAGCCCAAGTAAACAAGGCAGCTGCAATCTCTGGGGCTCTAAAATCCACAATATCGAAAAACAAAGACATGGCCATTAAGAGTAAGATGAGAATCTACAAAGCATGCGTAAGACCAATAATAACATATGGCGTCGAAGCAAGGTCAGTCACAGTAAGGACCAAACAAATTTTGAGGACATCCTAAATGAAGACACTGAGGACGATAGCAGGCAAGACACTGAGGGATCGCGTGAGTAACACCAGAATAAGAGAGATATGTGAGGTTGAGGATATTATAAGATGGAGCAGGCAGCGAAAAAGGGACTGGTACGGTCATGTTAAAAGAATGGACACCACCAGACTCTCCTATATTGCATTGCATAATCTACCATGGGACTCGTCCTCGTGGAAGACCTCCTAAAAGATGGAAGGACAGCTGGGAGTCTACCTCACAGGAGGAGCAACACTCTGGAGAACAGACCACATAGGTCTACAATAAGGAAGAAGAAAAAGAAGAAAATCCGAGAAAGAAATTTCCAACTGGTGGGAGAAGAAAGCAGGAACTCCCGAGAAGGCGATACGTTAAAACACGCGCGTATTCGAATGCAACGTTGTGTCAAAATTTCAAAGCAATCGGTTAATAGCTTTCGGAGATTTAAGATTTCCATTTTTATTTATGTATATAGATACAAATAACGCTATTATCTCATTTTATTAATACTCGTATAAAAAATGACATCCGATTCCGAAACATGTTTGTGCAAAAAATGGCGTGAATCCACGGTACAAAGTGATGGAGAATGTAGGTAGGCACCTACAATATAAGAAATCCAGAGAGGTCGACTATAAACCGTCGTGCTTGCATGTTTATACCACTTAAGCGACTACCAGATTTGATTATCTGTCACCGCGGTCACGTGGGCCCGGCGATGGCGATGACGCAACACAAAGCGCCAGCGAATCGAGCGGAAAGTTATTACGTCACACAATAGAAATGTTCCCTATTAATCCGAGCGTAGGTACCGTCCGAATATCAGGTGGGGCTAACTGAGGCTATATAGTGCCACCTACACACAATGGTAGTTACCTACATACAATATGTATGTTACGACGCACGAGGCCTGGTACACTTGTGGACGGAATTCCATCTCTATAGCACTACTTCCTCACTCGGTCCCATCCTTACCAATATATGGGTGGTTTAGAATATTAATGGATCAAGTCCATCGATCCTGATTCTGAGATAATTAGACCTAAAGTTGAAAGACTTTTGTAAAATCCAGGAATGTTTTCACTGCAAACACCTAATTTATTTTGATAGTACCTACATGAATCAATTTAAATAAATAGACAACATATAAGATACACAAAGGCTTTATTCATATTAAAAGTACAAATATTAAGGTTGTTCAATCTGTATATGGACAAGTGTATGAAAGAACTTAAAGGTATAAATGCTGGTGCTAAGATGAGTGATCTGTCTGTAAACTGTCTGCTTTACGCGGACGATGCCGTTCTCGTTGCGGATAGTGCGGACGAATTACAAGTCTTGGTGTCGAGAATGTATGAGGTATGCAAGTCAAATAATTTAATGATGAATGTCGGAAAGTCAAAGGTGATGGTTTTCGAAAGGAAAGAGCAAATGACAGTTTGTAATATAATTGTGAACGAAGAGAACTTGGAACAGGTGAGGGAATTTGTGTATTTAGGTAGCATGTTCACAGCAGATGCCCGAACGGATAGTGACGTCGAAAGAAGGGTTGGTGCGGGTAACAAAGTGAATGGAGCTTTAAAAATAGTTATTGGAAACAAGAATTTATCAATGAAAGCGAAAACGGCCCTCACAATGGAGTTCTGGTCCCAACCTTAATGTATGGAAGCGAAGCATGGAACTGGCAGAAGAAGGATGAGAGTAGAATAAATGCGGTAGAGATGAGGTCCCTAAGACGTATGTGTGGTAGAACGATATACGACAGAATCTCAAATGCTGATATAAGAAAGGAATGTAGAGCGGAAGAAGGTATTATGAACAAAATTATGAAAGGATCGCTTCGTTGGTTCGGACATATGGAACGCATGGATAGAGAAAGAATGGTTAAGAAAGTATACGTTAATGATGTAAATGGGGTACGAAGTCGAAGGCAGACCGAGGAAAACATGGCATGACCAAATTAATCAAATTTTAAAGGTTGGTCATGTTAGAAGTCGGAGGAATCGACGTGCGTGTATGACTCGTTGTATGAATGTGGAGGAAGCTAGAGAGGTTTGCCAGGATAGAGTAGTGTGGCAGTCCATTCTCTCTGCCAACCCCTGCGGGGAAACGGCGTGATGTTTTTTTTTTTGTTTGTTAATAAAAGAAAAGAAAATGGACATGATTCACTATTATTCTGAAATTTTTCCTTACGCAAATGAAACACATTTAAAAAAAATCAAAATAGAGTAACACTAATCGTAAATATTAGAACTTCATCGTTTTCAAAACCTTCCTCACTTTGGTCATGGTCACTTGGTTCTGACTTCCCGGGTTTCACTTGTCACCGAATTTAGACTTGTTTTCTCCAAACACCTGTATAAACGCCCGACACTAATTTGTAAAGTCTCATCCACTGGACGAAGTAAAGTCTTCACCTGAACTCATTTTTAGCATTTAACAGTCAAAATAATATACCTCTGATGGTTAACGAGCTGTTGAAATGGACATGATTCACTAATATTCTGAAAGGTTTCAAATTTTGATCTCTAGTCAATAGTAGTATTGTCAGTTATGGAGAAAATTGAAAAGCTACTATTATGTTATTAACACACAACATAGAAATATGTTTTATCTACCTGTAGAAACATTAAACTCCAAATTTATAAAATTTGGACTTGATCCATTAATATTCTGACCCACGCATATGTCTGAAATAATTTTATCTTAGGCCATAAGTTTTTTATTATATAAATTTTATAATCATGTACCTACCTACCATGTTTAGCTCTGTTTTGTGAGATTGGGACATAGAAGAGAAAAATAAACTAGATTAAATGTGGCCTAAGGTACAGTTAACGTAATTTCCTCCATATTCGGGGGACGGGCCTAGGGATTGCATGAGCGAAGCTGACGGATGGGCGTCGCTGCGTCCTATAACAGCTTCGGGTAAGCGGTGGGTAACCTTCAATATACCTAACTAACTAACTAACTTACCATCATGCCGTCTCCCCGAAGGGGTAGGCAGAAAAAATGGACTGCCACACCTTTCTTTCCTGACATATTTCTCAATTCCCTTCCTCAACATTCAGACATCGTGTCATGCACGCGAGTCGATTTCTCTTTCATTTAATTTATATTTGATTTATTTGATGGTGCTACGTTTTCCTCGATCTTCCTCTGTTTCTAATTCCGTTTACATCGTTAACATAACTATACTTTATTTACCATTATTTCCATGTGTCCAAACTATTTTTAAAATCCTTTCATTATTTTGTTCATAAGACTTTGATTCGTACTGCATTCACTTCTTATATTTTATTAGACACTCTATCATCCATAGAATTTTTATACATTAGTCCAAGAGATCTAATTTCGACTGCATTTATTCTACATTCATCTTTATTTTGCCAGTTCCATGCATCACTTCCATGCACAAGGGTCGGTACGATAACACCATTCTAACCTGATATTTTCATTCTTAATTGGATTAGTTATACTATTTAATAAAATAATGTTACCTATCCCACCTGTGCCGAGGCAGCCTGAACGTATTGTGAAAATGGAAGACGCAGAAAAAATCCATTCCGTTATTCGTAAAGCGCGTGTCATCCGGCATTGTGAGTGTTGCCAACAAAGGGGAGAAAATAAACAATAAACATGAAGAATTAGTTTCATTTCCCCGATTATTCCCCGGCCGGAATAAAGGATTTTATTATTTTTTAGGCTGGAAACCCCGCCATCTTTCCTCGATGTGTTTTTGCCGCGCGTTCATTTGTCATTCCCGATGTTCGTATGTTTTTTATTTTATTTTATTCGTTGGGTAGGTACCTACCTACATGTGTTTTATTTCGTCTGGAATGAAAACCTTTTGGACTATAGACAGCGCCAGGGTGGCATTAGGGAGATTTTTTATTGCAATTTTAAATTGACACAAAAATAAAACATTTCCCTTTTTTATTTGATGTGTCCGCGTTCCACGTATTCTGTTGCAGCCACTTTTCAGTTCGCAATAGTGTCGACTTTATATACGAACTATTCAAACAATTTATTTCAAACTAATTTAAGAATATGTTATTACATTGATGACCTTCGTGGCAAGGTGATAAGAGCTCTGCCATACCGAAGGTCCCGGGTTCGATTCCCCGGCGATGGCAGTGTGATTGTCACACTTTCTTTGGTCTGTTGTAGAATTCACGTGACAATAAAGGAAAGCAAAGATAGAATTTATAAAATATGCAACAGACCCATAATGACATACGGAATCGAAGCAAGAGCAGACACTGTCAGAACCAAACATATCTTAAGAGTAACAGAAATGAGAACATTGCGACCTATTGTGGGGAGAACCCTTAGAAATAAGATACTCAATGAAGAAATTCGAAATCCTGCAAAATTGAAGACATAGTGAGATGGAGTAGGCAGAGAAAACGATTCCGGAGGGACCACATCGAGAGAATGGATCCAGCAAGAATTCCTAATATCGTGATGCACGAGACTCCAGAGGGCCGTCCACCCCCAGGACGACCAGCAAAGAGACGGAGAGAAGGCTGGTCGTCTTCATCACAGGAAGAAAGTTGATATCCTGCATAAACAGATCGTAAGATCTACAATCAGAAGAAGAATAAGAGAAACATTAAAATAGGATCCCTGAGATGGTTTGGACCAATAGTTTACAAATAAGGGATGGGTGCACACTTACCAATTTCTTCAGACTTATCAGGGGATTCTTTGAGAATTCCGTCATCTTGGAGGCTATCCATCTTTATGTTCCGGATGGTTCTCTTCGACAACGTCAGCACAGACTGTTTTATCTCCCAGCATGCAGAACCAACCTGATGCCGGTGGGGAGAGCAATCAAACTGCTGAACATGATCGCTTCGGAGATCGATGTCTTTCATATTCGTGAAAGTACGTTCAGAAGGCAAATACTCTTGACTTTGGAGAGTATCTTGTATTCCTAATGTCGAACCATCCCTCATGCGTTCCTGGTATTATATTATATATTTTTTATGTTTTACCTGTTCTCAATAGATGCCTTAAACTATAATTGTTGTTTGTAATATCTTTTGGGAAAATAAACTGATTTGATTTGATTTGATATGGAACGAATGGATGAGAGAAGTACAGTAAAAGTGTTGTTTACAAGCAATGTGAGTGGAAAGAGAAGCCGTGGAATACCAAGGCATGACCAAATTAATAAATTATTAATAGACGGCTACATTCGAAGTCGGAAAAATCGACGAGCGTGCAGTTACGATATACGAATGTAGGGGTATATCAGGACAGTTAGCTAGTTAAAATAAATGGTATAATGCGGCTAGACCGGACCAGTCCGACCCTCGCCGCTCGCCACATTGTGTATGATTTTGTATTCCCAGAACGAGCGAATGAGGTTAATTCATGCAATTGTCATTGTGTTTATCCTTTTTAATTTATAACCCCGATTGATGGATTCCTCGCCCGTTGTGCGCAGGTCATTACGGAGACCTTTGTGTTTCGTGTTCCATTTTTAATTTCATAAAACTTTATTCATCTCTTCCGTTTCTAAATTCATTAATTTATCGTTGGTTCAACAATCCTATATCGAGAAACCCGCACGTTTTCTAAAGGTTTAACTACATTTTAAGACTGCTTCCATTATGTTGACAAAACATCCTAGAATAATATTCTAAGTAAAATCTAAACCATAGCAAGTAGCTCTTCCATCTTTTGACCAATGAAAGATAACATTTTTGTCATTATTATTTAATTAATTATTACCCCAACCATACAAGTTTACAGACAAACAAAACAAATGGACATATCAGACCTGACCAAATATGAGACCTTAAAAATTGTACACAGAGTGACCATGGAAAATACAACAGGCAGCAGCTACAAATAACCTAAAAATTAAGACATACACAGACACTGGACCAGGAACTGTGACAGATATCACTTACCGAATGCACGAACTAAGACAGGACAATCAAGGATATTGAACAATGGACTGAAACTTTACAATGAACTACCAAAAGACACAAGGAGTCTCACTACAACTCAATATAAAATATATCTGAAACAATACATAATTAATATTAAGATCTAAAAATGTATCCATATAACTCAATTGGGTTTTAAAAAAAATAGATTAAATAAAAAAATAAAAAATAAAATAAAATAAAAAAAGTCATTTTACGAAAAATGGTCTTTGCATCTGTCTGCCTCTAAGGCACAGATATATTCTAAAATTATTTTATGTAAGTGACGTATTTTGCCTAAAGTCATCATCTTCTTCTTCTTCAGCCGGCCACAACTGGCAAGATGATGAATTGACATGGAATTAGGTAGAGAGGATGGACTGCCATATTCTCTGTCCTTACATACTTCTCCACATTCGTACATCGTAATATTTTCCGACTTCGAATGTGGCCGCCTTTTAGTATTTGATTAATTTGGTCATGCCACGCTTTCCTTGGTCTTCCACAGCTTCACTCACACTGCTTGTATACAACATTTTTACCATTCTTTTCTCATCCATTCGTTCCATATGTCCAAACCATCTCAGAGATCATTTTTTAATTTTACTTATGATGCAATCATCTGCCTTACATTTCTTTCTTATTTCGTCGTTTGGTATTCTATCATATATAGTTTTCCCGCACGTTCTACTCAGTGATTTCATATCTACTGCATTTATCCTACTTTGATCCTTTGGTTTGCCAGCTCCAAGCTTCCTTTTCATACATGATTTGGCACTAGAACTCCATTAGGTATGTATTGCCATCTTGGCTTAAGTCGATATATTTCTATTACTGTTAAAATTTAAAACACTTATAATATCACAATTTCTTTTTATTCACTGAGAGTGTCGCGACAGCTATTTCGCCAACCGGTGTTGACATCATCAGGTGTTACAATAAACTAGAAAAGTTTATAAGAAAAATACCGGTTTATTGTAACACCTGATGATGCCAACATCGGTTGGCGAAACAGCTGTCGCGAAACTCTCAGTAAATAAAAATAAATTGTGATATTATAACAGTGTTAGAAATTTTAACAGTAATAATGTTGAAGTATCACACTGTTTCGGCCAAAAAATAGACTATTTGATATATTTCTAATTCTATGAAACTTCCAAAATTCTCAAATTCTCACTTCCAAAATACCACAATGCCTCAAGACTAAAGTCTTCAACCAGTGCGTTTTGCCAGTCATGACGTACGGAGCCGATACGTGAACATTGACAAAAGGTCTAGTCTACAGATTCAAGGTTGCCCAGCGCGCCATGGAAAGAGCCATGCTTGGAATAACCTTGAGGGACAGATTTAGAACCGAATTTATTCGACAACAAACCAAGGTGACTGAGGTGGCTCTACGGATAGGCGGGCTGAAGTGGCGGTGGGCTGGCCATATCTGTCGGAGAACCGACAGCCGATGGGGAAGACGGGTTCTGGAGTGGAGACCGCGTACAGGATTCCGTAGAGTTGGACGTCCCCCTGCCCGCTGGACCGACGATCTGAAGAGGATTGCTGGACATGGATGGATGGGAGCGGCGATGGATAGGGGGCGGTGGCGGTCTTTGGGAGAGGCCTACATTCAGCAGTGCATGACAGACGGCTGATGATGATGATGATAATTCTATGAACATAATCGTTAAATATGTATTTATTCATAGAGATATGATATTATACACGGAGATTTGAGATAAGCCAAGAATGTTGTAAGATATTCCAAATATTTAGGTAAACATATCTCATAGGCACGTCGCCGGCTAATTTATGTAGGCTCGAGAGTGTTAAACTTATAAAAAAGGATATTTCTTTAAATATTTAGATAATAAACTTCAGAAATATTGCAACCCCTTCGAGCCCCGAGACCCCCCGCGGCCGGGGGGCTAACTAATATTTTGTTTATTTAATTATTACATTCCAAACATCTTTTATTGAGGATTCCTACCAAAGGAATTTTCTTTTTTATAATATAGATATATTATAGATACAAAGACACAATCAGCTTAGGTACTTAACAAATTACAGAAATTCTCGTTTCATTGGAAATAGGAAAAATTTTCAATGTCACATGTTTATTAATTATAAGATATCATAAATTGTGACAACAAGTACACAATGGTGTTATTGTACCAACCCTTATGCATGGAAGTGAAGCATGGAACTGCAAAAGAAGGATAAAAATAGTAGAAATGAAATCTCTTAGACGAATGTATGATAAATCTGTATATGATAAACTAACTAACTAACTAACTAACCATAACGCCATCTCCCCGGAGGGGTAGGCAAAAAGAATGGATCGCCACACCGCAGGACAAAAGTCCCGACATATTTCTCTCGCTTCCTTTACATTCATACATCTTGTCATGCACGCACGTCAATTTCTCCGACTTACACGTGACCGACATTCAATATTTGATTGATTTGATCGTGCTGCGTTTTCCTCGGCCTTCCTATATCTCTAGCTCCGTTCACGTCGTTTACATATAACTTCTTCACCATTCTCTCTTCACTCATTATTTCCATGCGTCCTAACCATCTTAACGACCCTATCATTATTTTGTTCATAACACTTTCATTCGCACCGCATTCACTTCTTATACTTGCATTTGACACTCTATCATATACAGATTTACCACATATTCATCTAAAAGAACTAATTTCTACTGCATTTATTCTACTCTCATCCTTTTTTGCCAGTTCCATACTTCACTTCCATACATAAGGGTCGGCACAAAAACACCATTATGCACTGCCATCCTAGCTTTTTTGGATAGGCTTTTGTTTGCGATGACAACTTTAAGTGCACCATTTACTCTGTTGCCTGCCCTAACCCTTCTTTCAATATCCTTCTCCACTCTCCCATCCTTTGTAAACATACTTCCTAAATAAACGAATTCATTCACTTGTTCCAGATTTTCACCATTCATACTAATGTTTTCTTCATTCTATGATAAGAGTGTCAAATGCAAATAAAAAGGTGAATGCAGTGCGAATGAAAGTGTTACGAACAAAATAACGAAAGCATCACTCACATGGTTTCGTCACATGGAAATAATGTATGATAAAATAATGGTAAAGTAGCGAGCACAGAAATGTTTTCACACTGAAAATATCGGTTTTTTGTAATTATATATATATTTTTTGTAATTCCTTGATTAATTATTACTAAGCAACACTGTTTAAAGATGATCTACAAGAAAAGTACCTTTTTAGGGATCAAAAATTTTTTTTTCTTAATTTTAGAGTTAATTTGTAGATTTTCGATTTTTTGCTACAAAAATTAAAAATGCTCACATAATTTAAATAAACACATATTTATTTCAAATAAAATTACATAGGTATATCACTAACAATTATCAAAAACCAACAAAATCAGTACTTTGTTGTTCTTCCTTTTTTTAAATAACTGCTTCAATACGTTTAGGCATGGATTTCACCAAATTATGTATGTAGTCTTGTTAAAAAAAATTATTCACAATTTTTCGATGATATTTTTAAGGTTTTCCTTTGATAGGGGCTTCAGTTTATTTATTTCAATTGCCATTTTATGCCACAAGTTTTCGATAGGATTTAGGTCAGGACTATTTCCGGGCCAATTCAGTGTTGGAATCCCATGAATTTTCATATATTCTTTGACCTAAAAATTATTTTGATAGTGTTATATTTTTTAAATATTGTTTTGTGAACATTATAAATCACAGTGTCAGAAAAAAAAAAGTTACAGTTTTTGCTCGGTGGCACAGTGCAAGCCAGAAGCTCAGATGAAAAGTGGACAAGAAGACTGCTGACTTGGAGACCGTGGACGGCGAAGAGGAGTGCAAGGCGACCGTAACTACGGTGGAAAGATGATATAAACAGACACGTCGGAATAACCTGGATGCAGTCTGCACAGGACAGAATGACATGGAAGCAAATAGAGGAGACCTTTGTCCAGGAGTGGACGGGAATAGGCTGAGGAAGAAGAAGAAGAAGAAAAAACAATAAATATCATACATCTATCTTGTTATGATCCTAACATTTGCTCACAATATACAAAAATACTTTATTAATAATCTACCATTCACAGTTAGAAAAATTTTTTTTTTTGAGGTTACTGGCTTTGCAAGTAGTGTCCTCATATACGAGTACATATAATTTATATATGTCATTAACACGCTATAAGAGTGGTTATGGAATTGTATATACCAGTATATACTAGTTTAAAGACATATTATATTTTTATTATTTATATCATTTATTTTTATTTGTTATTTTATTTTGTATTTTATTATTTTATCATTGTATTTTATATAATTAGTTTTAGATTTATTTTGTAGACGTTGGACGATCGAAGTGTGCGCGGGAGATGCCTATTGGTGGCGATGAGGTTCGCAACCCATCACACCGCGTCTCTCGCGGGGGCGAAAAGCGAAGGATGGAGTGCCGCATCGATTAAAGTGTGGCAGTCTATTCTTTCTGCCTACCCTCTCGGTGAGACGGCGTGATGGTTAGTTAGTTAGTTAGTCTATTGTATTGATTCTACCGCCGTCTTGGAGTGATGAATCTGGGCTTTGTAATCTTCGATCGATGTCTTCGCAATGGTGAAAAGCAAAGGCAAGTGTCTGGGTAGGTGAGAGATAATATAAAATATCGTAGTATGTAGGTAGGTAGGTACCTACTTGTTCAAACGCACCCCTTCCACTTGCCCGTGCTGGTTAGCCTCCCGCGGTGAAGGTATGCAGATCCTAACAGTTTGAAATATGGCGGGAAACAAATAAATTATTAATATTATTACACGCGCAAGAGTGAGGTAAAGTAAAAAAAACTATAAATTTAAACAAAACACCCATCGGAATGTTCACTTACGTAAATTACATCACAAGTATTATATTATAAGACACACATACACTTACACTTACACACTGGCTGAGAAACGTTTCTCTATGGAGTTTAATAAAGGCGGGATACGCCATCACCTCACTATTGATTTGTTCCATAGACCATTTTATAATCATTTAAATATAGGTATACCCTGAATGTTTCGGCTGATGTTTTCCATGGTTTCCTAAATGACTAAATGAATAAGTGCAGCGGCTCGTACTTTTCTCCTCTAAGCACATGACCCAGGTAGGACACCTTTCGGACCTTGATCCACACATACCCATTTCTTCAGACTTATCAGGGGATTCTTTGAGAATTCCATTATCTTGGAGGCTATCCATCTATATTATTATTATTTTGTTGAAAAAACTCCTTACATCATTACAGCGCGAGCCAAATCAGTGTAAAGGGTGAAAAAAAAGAATATCAAAGGAAATATACATAGAACCTTATGAATAGGAATATGCCAGTTATTTCCTTGCTGCCCTTACCGTAAGGGTATTCACGAATTCGCCATAATTGCATCCAAAGAGATCTAACTCTTTTGCAACCTCGTTTAAAAGACGAATCGTTTTCAATACAGGAGAATTATATACTAATTATATTTCAGATGGTTATCTTCGACAGCGTCAGCACAGACTGTTTTATCTCGCAACATGCAGAACTAACCTGCCTCTGGTGATGCCGGTGGGGAGAGCAATCAAAGTGCTGAACATGATCGCTTCGGAGATCGATGTCTTTCATATTCGTGAAAGTACGTTCAGAAGACAAATACTCTTGACATTGGAGAGTATCTTGTATTCCTAATCTCTCATGCGCTCCTGGTATTATTATTCTTATGTTTTACGTGTTCTCAATAGATGCCTTAAACTATTTGTTATTTGTAATATATTTTGAGAAAATAAACTGATTTGATTTGATTTTATCAGTCAGTAATTATCTATCTATTCTTGGTCCATGGATATTGGACATATCCTATTGGTCTACGATGTATCCACATCTCGAATGCCTCTAGCCTGTTCATAGTGCTGATTGTGAGGGTCCATGACTCCACTCCGTACAAAAGCACTGAACAAACATAACTCTTAACCATTCTTTGCCGGAACTTCAAATTAAGACTATCGTCGCAGAAGACCTTTCTCATTTTATGGAACGATGGACGTGCTGTCTCTATTCTGCATCTGATTTAAATTTCTGGGTCGATGTTTACAAGTAGAACTGCCGAGGTATTTAAATTTGACAACTCTTTCTATACTGGCACCATTTAAAGTTATTACATATGTTTTTTGTTACTGATTACAATTGATGCTTTGTTTGTATACAAGCAAAAAAATATAATAATAAAAAATACGACGCGTTTGTGATGAAGAGTGTTGTATAAACATAATAAATTGCATAGGTACACCGAATGCCTGATAATAGAAGTATCGACGTCTATTGGCCATAAAAAATATAACGAACGCCCTTGTTTACAATAATAAAAAGAAGGATATTTGGAATAAATTACACCTTCGTAATTATCAGTAACCATGCGGAGTGGATTAACATAAAGTTTGTATTAAAAAATCATCTGGGAATGAAAACACAATTTAATGTATTCAAATGTTCCGAGTCCAAAGCAAATGGATTGGTTGGCACAACATGATTCGTTTTTTGTTACTTTCTCAGACAAATATAATTTATTAATTTGTTTGAGCTCGTAAACATATATTTTCTAGTCTGCACACAAATACACTTATGCTCATCAGAAACAAATCTAACTAACTAACCATCACGCCGTCTCCCCGAAGGGGTAGGCAGAAAGAATGGACTGCCACACATTTCTTTCCTGTCATATTTCTCTCGCTTCCTCAACATTCATACATCGTGTCATGCAAGCGCGTCGATTTCTCTGACTCCTCACGTGGCCGACATTCAATATTTGATTTATTTGATCGTGCCACGTTTTCCTCGGTCTTCCTCTATTTCTGTTTCCATTTACATCGTTAACATATAATTTTTTAAATCATTTTTTCTTCATTCATTCTTTCCATATGTCCAAACCATCTTAATGATCCTTTCATTATTTTGTTCATAACACCATCATGCGCAACGCATTCACTTCTTATATTTTCATTCGACACTATCATACACAGAGTATCTACACATTTGTTTCTCTCATTTCTCATCTCATTTCTACTGCATTTTTTCTACTTCCATCCTTCTTTTGCCAGTTCCATGCTTCGCTTCCATACATAAGGGTCGATAGAAGAACACCATTGTGCACTGCCATTCTAGCTTTTTTGGATAGGTTTTTGTTTGCGATGACAACTTTAACTGCGCCTTTCACTTTGTTGCCTACCCCAACCCTTCTTTCAATATCCCTCTCCACACACCCATCTCTTGTAAACATTCTACCTAAATACACGAACTCATCTACCTGCTCCAAATTTTCACCATTCAAATATAATAATATATAATCTTTGGAAATTGTTTTCTAAGCTGCTGCTGGATATAATCCTGGTGCGATAAAGGAGGAGAATCCATCGCAAGGCTTATCACCCTGACACAGAAATCATGTCTCGTCGGAAGATGAGATCCAGCTGTCCCTTCATCTCTTAGGCGGTCTTCCAGGTGGGCGGTGTCCAGAGGGGATTTCATAAGCGGCTGTATATGCGAGTCTGTCACCATCCATTCGGGCTACATGGTTCCTCCAGTATCTTCTTCTGGATCTACTCTACTGAACGATATCCTCTATTTCGCAGGTTTTTCTTATGTCTACGTTGCGGACACGATCTCGGAGGGTTTTTCCAGTAATTGATCTTAGAAGAAGAAGAAGAAGAATTATCTGCTAAGGTACTTCACAGTTGTACCATGTCGCCGGCAGTGTGTATCGTGTATAGAAATCACACGTTGTTACCCAAAATCACACAAAACATATTGCTGCCAACCGTGAAAATCTACGCAACTATTTGACTAAAACATTAATATGATCTAAATTCGTTTCTTATGTATGATATTTAGTTGTATTGTATATCTTTAGGTAACGAAAAGAAACAAAAGCTCCGCATGGGATGTTATTAAATGGGTTATGTTTTATGTATTAATTGTAGATGGAAATACCCCCGGGCCAAAGGCTACCTGCTGACTCCCTCAGATCACGACCACTAACTAATCGAGAGCGCTCGGGGCGGAATACACCACATTATATTATTATATTATACTCGTATGTTACCTATTATGTGGGATTCATTATACTCATATTCCAACGTGCGGGCGTCAACGATGTCCAATAAACAATATACCTTCAATAATTAACTTTTTTCCTATTTAGTAGTAGAATAAATGCTGTAGAAATGAGATCTCTCAGACGGATGTGTTGTAAATCTGTTTATGATAGAGTGTCAAATACAAATATATTAAGTGAATGCAGTAAGAATGTAATAGTTATGAAATAATAAAAAGATCATTAAGATCAGTCAAGTGTTGGACACATAATAATAATAATGATTTTAAAAAAATGCTAACATTTAAAACCCCGTTTTTGTGATGTAATCACCTCAAGGGAGCATTAAGAATTGTTTTAAATCTAAAAATCTAAATAATGAACGCGAATGAAAACGTCTGTTTTAGAAGTTTTATTAACTAACTAACTAACCATCACGCCATTTCCCCGGAGGGGTAGGCAGAGAGGATGGATCGCCACACTGGCCTGTCCTGGCATACCTCTCGAGCTTCCTCTGCATCCATACATCTTACCATGCACACACGTCGATTGTTCCGACTTCGAATGTGGCCGCCTTTTAGTAATTGATTAATTTGGTCATGCCATGTTTTCCTCGGTCGTCCTCGGCTTCTTTTCCCACTCACGCTGCTTGTGTACAATTTTTTAACCATTCTACTCTCATCCATTCGTTCCATATGTCCGAACCACCTCAGGGATCCTTTTATTATATTATATATATTTTTTATTTTATTTTAATTTATATATTTACTTGAAATAGTACACATGTACACAACACATTTTCTAATAAAAACAATTAAACATTCAATTATAATAATAAGGTTACCATATAAGGTTACAATATAAGGGAATATATATTTATGGGAATGACATGTTTCGCCCTTCTAAGGCATTATCAAATCTTAGATGCCTTAGAAGGGCGAAACATGTCATTCACATAAAATATAATAAAACCCTCAAGAAACAATAAATAAAAATCTAAATATGATCGCTGCATCTAATAGTCATGGTCAGTTAGCAAATAATATATACAATATATAAAAAAAAAAAATATACAGGTATAACGACACATGGAAAGAACGAATGAAGAAATAACGTAAACGGAACTAGGAATAGAAGAAAACCGAGTTAAACGTGGCACGATCAAATCAATAAAATATTAAATGTCGAACATGTGAGGAGTCAGAGAAATCGACGTGCGTGCATGACACTATGCATAAATATTGAGGAAGCAAGAGAAGTATGTCAGGAAAGAACAATGTATATCATTTCTTCCTACCGCTTCGGAAAGACAACGTGATGGTAATTTAGTTAACGCAACTGGATAATGGAGTGAAATTATATTCGTCCGTACCGTGCCGCCAGCAGCATCTACGATACAATGAAATCTATCCTCGTGGAAATGGCGCGTGATTAGTTACCTGTGACCTCATCAGACGTGGCGTGGACAGAGGCGTGGACAAGAGGAGTTGCGAAAGAGCGCGTAGGAGTCAGTATTTCGGTACCTTATATTTACATGGAATTAATTAGTTTCACGTGTTTTGTAACTCCAGCGCATAAAACGTAGAATTGCCCATTTAAAACAGAGATTTTATTGCGGGAGAATGTCATATCTCTGGCCGTAGTTACAATGTTAAAAACTCGATTAAGAATCAGGGATGCCAACCAAGCATTTGAATAATGAAAACATTTTAGGCGAAGGAAGGTTTCCTCGGATTGTTTAGCTTCGTTGAGTGCAAGGTCGAAATGAAAGCTCGTACGAAATATTACCGAATCAGCAAAGCCTAATTATAGTCAACATTCCATTGTAGTTATTTTTCGTATCATTTAAAAGCTAGTTTTGTGTATGGCCAAGATTGTCCTTTGTAGTTTTGTAATGAAGTATTTTTAAAACGAAACACGAAAGAGCCATGCTACACGTAAGACTCTCAGATCGGATAAGAAATACTGAAATACGTAGAAGGTCGGGAGTAACAGATATCGTCGCAAGGGTAGCGAAGCTTAAATGGTCATTTGCGGGACATGTTGCCAGATCGGTAGACGATAGATGGATCAGAAGGGTGGTAGAGTGGAGACCCCGCGAAGATAAACGAAACAGAGGGAGACCCCCCACACGATGGTCCGATGACATTTCCAGAATTGCTGGCGATTGAATGCAAAAGGCACAAGACAGGGATACGTGGAGAAGTATGGGGGAGGCCTATGTCCAGCAGTGGACGACAACGGCTGTCTAAGTAAGTATTTTTAAAGATTTTTCTTATTCTAGTTGTTCCTCTCCTATCGGAGGTTGGACAGCATCATGGCTATTTCTACCCTTGAAACAGCAGCTCTAAACAGGGATGTTGTGCTGCAATTGAACCATTCTCCAAGGTTTGTCTAGCCGGGATTTTTTTTCTTCTAGAGACATATCGTTTTCCGTTAATTTTACTTTGGACAATCAGTTGCAGCACTTTGTATATATTTCTCAGAATGTGCCCGAAGTATTCCAGTTTCCTGCGCTTTACAGTCTTGACAATATTATTTTTCTTTCATGATTTGCCGCAGTACTTCCTAGTTTGTGACTCTCTCTGTCCATGATATTTTAAATATTTTACGATCCACATTTCAAAGGTGTCCAACTTTTTGGTGATAGCTTTTGTCAAGGTCCATTTTCCAAACCGTAGAACAAGACGGTTCCCGCAGTCAGCTTCAGCTCAACTTATAAGTGCTCGTTATAAGGGGAAGCTGGGTCATAGTACGGATCTCTTGGTTGGTCCTATTCCTCCAAGATCCCGCTGAAACACCGGGTCTGGGTCCCAGGATCATTCTAATATTCTATTCTCAAACCAGTATCTCTAATAAGTTGACCGCAAAATTACATATCTAATACGTTATTGCGATTAATGACTGGAAGATGGCAGCGAGCTACCAAAACCGATCAAAACATAAACTAAATATTGTAAATAGGTACTATAATTTTTTTTATATTCTTTATATCTAATACTTTGTTTCAAATTGAGGATTTAACATCATATATTAGTTATTTCAGCTTACGTGTATAAAAAGTAAACATATATTTGCAATTAGTACTGATTTAATTTGGTATTGGAGAGATGTATTACTATTTGCAATCCGCGCGGCCCTGCGGCATCCAATACAGTTCACGTGGATGTAGGCAGAGATCGCCGCTACCGGCCAGTACCAGTGGGCACCGTGGGCAGATGAGATCTGTGGACGTCGTCAAGGCGTTTGTTTATAGGCGCAATTAAAATAAACGCCGAATTTAGATGAAACTTGCTCGGGATGGCTTCTAACACCTTTGAGCCCGCTATTTGTTTACACAATGTGGAATTGTGAATTTATATTCGATTCCGATGATACAAAAGAAGCCAGTATAAGACAAAGGGTAAGACAGGGATGCTCTCTGTCACCTGTTCTTTTTGACGCCTATATACAGAGTGCGATTGACGACTTGAGAGAGAGAATGAGTCACAGAGAAGATGTAAAGATACACGGGCAAAAGGTGGATATGATAAGGTTTGCTGACGATATTGCTATGGTTGCTGAAAGTGAAGAAGAACTTGCAAGAAGCCTTAACAACTATGCAAAGCATTCTTCAAAATAACTACAACATTAAAATAAATAAAGACAAAACAAAGCTGCTGACTGTAGTCCGAACGCAACATCAGATGAGAGCAGTGATGTCAGGAGTTCCACTAAAGAACACCAATGAATTTGTCTACCTCGGGAGCAAAATAACATGGGACGGTCGGTCTAAGAGCGAGGTCGACAGCCGTATACATCAGGCTAGGCTTGCATTTAATAAAATGTCGAAAATAATATAATCGATTAATATAGACCTAAAACTGAGAATACTCCTCATCAATACCTATGTAAGGAGTATCTTGATGTACGGCTGCGAGACATGGTGCCTATCCGAAAGAGATAAACGGAGAGTACTTTTGAGATGTGGTCCTATAGAAGACTATTAGGAATTTCCTGGAGAGATCACATGACAAATGAGGAGGTCCTCCAAAGAATCAAAGGAGGAAGAACCTGCTCAGGACCTTGTCCGAAAGGCGTGCAAGATGGATCGGCCATGTAATACGACAAGAAGGCCTCTTGCATGCCATAATGGAGGGTATGACCGAGGGGACAAACTCTAGGGGACGCCCACGCCGAGGGTACCAGGAGGACCTGTTGGTGGACCTGCGCTGCTCATCATATGCAGATTTCAAAAGAGCCGCACAAGACAGGGAAGAATGGAAGAGAAGAATAGAGGAAATTGCTGCAAACCAATCGCAGGATTGAAACTAGAGAGATAGAGCATGTTGAAGGTGATATCATTGCGGTAGAGGATCTGAAGGTGTTGGTGTGCCGATGCGATATAAAAAATAACGTCGCGTGTCCCGCAGCGCGGTCTGCCGGGATTAGAATAATCCAATAAATAATATTCCCAGCAGAGTGGCGCCTGGCGAGCCATCCCGACCTCTGCCAGGGCCGCGCCACCGTAGGTCGGGGAGCCTAGATAGCTACTCGTACTTTCAATAACAACAACAAACCATCATGCCGTTTCTTCGAAGGTGTAGGCAGAGAGAATGGACCGCCACACCACTCTATCCTGACACATCTCTCTAGCTTCCATCATATTCATACAACGAAACTTCTTAGATGGCCAATCTTTAAAATTTGATTAATTTGGTCATGGCATGTTTTCCTCAGTCTACCTCGACTTCGTACTCCGTTTACATCGTTAACGTATACTTTCTTAACCATTCTGAGTGTCGAATGAAAATATATGAAGTGAATGCGGTGCGAATGATAGTGTCATGAACAAAATCATGAAAGGATCATTAAGATGGTTTGGATAAATAGAAAGAATGAATGAAGAAAGAATGGTAAAAAAGTATAGGTATGTTAACAATGTAAATGGAACTAAAAATGGAGGAAGACCGAGGAAAACGCGGCACGATCAAATATATCAAATATTAAATGTCGTCCACGCGAGAATGTTGAGGAAGCGAGAGAAATATGTTTGGAAAGAAAAGTGTGGCAGTCCATTTTTTCTGTTTACCCCTTCGGGAGTCGGCGTGATGGTTAGTTAGTTAGTTAGTTAAACCTCTAGTTAGGAGCGCCCACCGGTTGCACTCTGTAGCGAGCTTCATCAGGGCTATACACATATTGTTTGTGTATAGCTACAGAGTGAAACCGGTTGGCCCTATAAACCCGATAAATTGGTTTATAAGAAGTTATAAGTGTTTAATTTTATTTATTGTTTTTTGAACAATGATGTAAACTCCATATTAAATTATTAATATGTATGAAAAACGATAGTTTTCAAGGAGTTTTATTATAATATTCATGTATGAGATGTTTCGCCCTTCTAAATCATTTTCAAAATATTTTGAAAATGCCTTACAAGGGTGAAAAATGTCATACATAAATATTCTAATAAAACTCCTTGAAACTATCGTTTTTCATACATATTAATAAGTATTAATTGTATCTCAATAGAGACGAAGATGTTAATAATTTGGAAACAGAATATGGTAGTGGAAGCGTTTACAGGACTTATGACCTGTCATTGGTTGGGTTAAGCGATCGCTTTATGTTAACAACATTCCCCATTCCATTCGTCTCTATTGAGATACAATTAATCCTTAAAAAATGATTAACCCGCAATGGGTAAAAATCCAGTATTTGTCTACAAGTGTTTTTATAAAAAAAAATATTAATGATTGTTTAATTTTATTTTTAAACGAGTGTTTCATTACGCGATATTTACTACTCGCAATGTTTTATTTGAAATGGGGCTGGGGGTCTGGAATACGAATCGCATATAACGTAGTTTGTCGCCCCTGATTTCAGCTATTAACATAAACAAACATCTATTTGTCAAAAGGCCGGAGTATCTGTACTCCGTGGCATTATTCCAGCCCGAAATATGCAGCGGGTCAGCGGTTTGGGGACCGCATAATTAATGGACCCGAGCCAGGCCCAACGCAGGGTTATAATAGTACCTACTTTACTTTAGTACTTTAGGGTAGGCAGACAGAATAATACTCTATACATAGTGACTCATATACGCACGTGGATTCTTCCGACTTCTGACATGCCACTTTTCAAAATAAAATACTATATTATAACTCATGGTGATGATTTGGACATATGGAAAGAATGAATGAAGACAGAATGGTAAAAAATTATATGTTAACGATGTAAATGTAACCAGAAATAGAGGAAGACCGAGGAAAATGTAGCACGATCAAATGTGTCAGGAAAGAAAAGTGTGGCAGTCCATTCTTTCTGCCTACCCTTTCGGGGAGACGGCGTGATGGTTAGTTAGTTATATTATAACTCCCATCATGCCGTCTAGCTGAAGGGGCGGCGGAAAAAAATACTGTCACAATTTTCTTTACTGGCATTCTTCAACATTCATAATACAATAACCTCAATTTCTCCGACTCATCACGTGGGCGATATTTGATTGATTTGATCATGCCACGTTTTCCTCGATCTCACTCCATTTTTAGTTCCGTTTATGTCGTTAACATAAACATTCTTTATCACAAAGTAAAACTAACTAACCATCAATCACGCCATCTCCACGAAAAGGTAGGCAGAATGAATAGACAAGCACACTTTTCTTTCCTGACACACATCTCTCGATTCCTCAATATTCGACGACCTTCGTGGCAGAGTGGTGAGAGCTCTGATTTCCATTCCGAAGGTTCTGGGTTCGATTCCCGGCGACGGCAGTGTGATTGTCACACTGTCTTTGGTCTGGCGTAGAATTCTTCTAGACAGAATCTCAAATGCTGATATAAGAAAGGAATGTAGAGCGGAAGAAGGTATTATGAACAAAATTATGAAAGGATCGCTGTGTTGGTTCGGACATATGGAACGCATGGATGGAGAAAGAATGGTTTAGAAAAGTATACGTTAATGATGTAAATGGGGTACGAAGTCGAGGCAGACCGAGGAAAACATGGCATGACCAAATTAATCTAATTTTAAAGGTTGGTCATGTAAGAAGTCGGAGGAATCGACGTGCGTGTATGATTCGTTGTATGAATGTGGAGGAAGCTAGAGAGGTTTGCCAGGATAGAGTAGTGTGGCGGTCCATTCTTTCTGCCTACCCCTGCGGGGAAACGGCGTGATGGTTTGTTTGTTTGGATTGTAAATATAAATGATATAACATAATAATTCCTCGCTCCGGCTCTGGGCCCTCGGAGGAACAAGCAAAGTATTGAAACGTCCCGTCTCGTCCCGGAGTCGGATATTATTATAAAATGGTAAGAGCTGCCCTGTGTTTCGACAAATGGACGAGTCGCACCATCGATTATACTCGTATTATATTAGAGGAATTTTAATTATACGCATACCTCGGGGGAAGCCAGCAGGAGGTGCGAATGCCCGTTTATTTTACTTCGTTTAACTACTTATTTATATTCTTTATTTATAAAAACAGTCCCGTCCCCTCCAAGATGTCATTACATTTACACATAGCACTGTCCTCATTATATGGTACTCTTACTTCACTTTCAGACGATGTCGTCTGGTGCTGGACACAGGCCTCCCTCATACTTCTCCACAGATTCTATCCTAACTAACTAACTAACTCTCCCGGGTAGGCAGAAAGAATGGACTGCCACACTTTACTTTCCTGACATATTCTCTCGCTTCCTCAACATTCATACATCGTGTCATGCACGCGCGTTGATTTCTCTGACTCCTCACACGGTCGACATTCAATATTTGATTTATTTGATCGTGCCACTTTTTCCTCGGTCTTCCTCTATTTCTGTTTCCATTTACATCATTAACATATAATTTTTTTACCATTCTTTCTTTCCATGCGTCCAAACCATCTAAATGATCCTTTCATTATTTTGTTAATACACCATCATTCGCATCGCATTCACTTCTTGTATTTTCATTTGACACTCTATCATACACAGAGTATCCACACATTCGTCTAAGAGATCTCAATTCTACTGCATTTATTCTACTTTCATCCTTCTTTTGCCAGTTCCATGCTTCGCTTCCATACGTAAGGGTCGGTAGAAGAACACCATTGTGCACTGCCATTCTAGCTTTTTTGGATAGGTTTTTGTTTGCGATGACAACTTTAAGTGCACCATTCACTTTGTTGCCTGCCCCGACCCTTCTTTCTATATCCCTCTCCACTCGCCCATCTCTTGTAAACATACTACCTAAATACACGAACTCAACTACTTGCTCCAAATTTTCACCATTCACGCTAATGTTGCAGACTGTCATGGTTTCTTCCTTTTCAAAAATCATTACCTTGGACTTATTAACATCCTAATATTATGATATTCTAAACTCATTCTAGGATAATCAATTAATCATCGTCAAGCCACATATGCCCTACTGATGTATCAGAGAGGTAAACTATTTTATGATTTATGTATGGATACCTATCTTAATTTTAAAAATTATGAATAGACCGCCATTCTTAATACACGACACTGAAACCATAAAATAATTAACCATAAAAAATAGTTTAAAAACACCGTGATCTGACTAGAAGATGGCACCGTACTGTCGAAACCGGTCGAAGCCGTTAACCTAAGTGGAACTTAACTAAATATATTCAATAACATATAGCGTTGAAGCAAGGGCAGACACAGTAAGCACCAGACAACTTTTGAGGACTTCCGAGATGAAGACACTGAGGATGATAGCATACAAGACACCGAGAGACCGCGTGAGGAACACCAGAATAAGAGAGATGTGTGAGGTTGAGGATATTATAAGATGGAGCAGACCGCGAAAAGGGACTGGTAGGTACTGTCATGTTCAAAGAATGGACACCACCAGACTGCCCCATATTGTATTGCATAATCAACCTCGCGGGACTCGACCTCGTGGAAGACCTCCTAAAAGATGGAAGGACAGCTGGGAATCTACCTCGCAGGAGGAGCAACACTCTGGAGAACAGACCACATAGGTCGACAACAAGGAAGAAGAAGATAAAAACGATTTTTTTTTTTTTAAATTATTATTATTATTGACAGCTCGCTGCCATATTCTGGGTCTGGGACCGAGCTGCCGTAACCGGACGAAGCCATAACCCATGGTGGAATTCAATTAAATATACCAAGTAGGTACCTATAATATTTAAAAAAATATATTATTTATTTCCATTATTATTACAACGAACCTCTACCATGAAATTTCAAATAACAATATTATTATATTATTTTTTAATTTAACTATGGTTTTCTTCTACCGACCCTTATGTATGGAAGGGAAGCATGGAACTGGCAAAAGAAGGATGAAAGTAGAATAAATGAAGTAGAAATGAGATCTCTTAGACGAATGTGTGGATACTCTGTGTATGATAGAGCGTCGAATGTAAATATAAGAAGTGAATGCGGTGCGAATGATGGTGTTATGAACAAAATAATGAAAGGATCATTAAGATGGTTTGGACATAGGGAAAGAATGAATGAAGAAAGAATGGTAAAAAAATTATATGTTAACGATGTAAATGGAACTAGAAATAGAGGAAGACCGAGGAAAACGTGGCACGATCAAATAAATCAAATATTGAATGTCGGCCATGTGAGGAGTCAGAGAAATCGACGCGCGTGCATGACACGATGTATGAATGTTGAGGAAGTGAGAGAATATGTCAGGAAAGAAAAGTGTGGCAGTCCATTCTCTCTGCCTACCCTTTCGGAGAGACGGCGTGATGGTAAGTTAGTTAGTTAGTTAAATTTAACAAACTAATTAACCATTACACCGTCTCATTACTACAGTGTAGCCGCTATGATCTGAGTCTTGGGGCCATAAATCATTTCCCTATGTCTATCTCGCTTGCACTTACGGGCCTTATGGAGCGGTTTAGGGATGGGCTTAACAATAAAATACATATATCGATAAGTAACGTTTATTGTATCTTGTTCATAAACTTTAACGAGTTAACAAAGTTTTAATATTAAACTTTATTTACTGGTTTTATGTGCGTTTAAATTCGTATGAAATTTGTGACTACAAGATACTAAATTAAATACCAGCATAAACCGAAATTTTTTAAAATTTTTAAAATTGTATACCGTATGTCTATAAACACAGAAAGAAAGTTAAGTATAAGAAAGTAGATCATATTGTGGCCCTTAAAAGTCCACTGTCGCTCTACTCACACCACAAATAAACGCGGCCATTTCACGTGGTTTGTTGAAATTAAGAGAAGCCATTTTATTCGGATCACTTTTCAATTCATTGACAAACAGGAATACGTTGTGAATCACTGTTCGAGTTTGAGGGCTAATATCGCCATGTAATTTCTTCAAATCAACGATAGAAAATAAACTATCCATAGTGCGCAACGAGTGGTGACACACGAATATATTTATTTAATTGCTGTAAACACATCTATAGCAAAAAAACACGCACTGCAATTGCATTTGGTAAAGACCAATCATTAGTGACTCATCGTACATATCATAACGTACAGATCATTATAAGATCATTATAGTCGATTGTATCGTATATCGATCGATGAAAAAACGGTCCCGGCGCTCTTCCCATCCTTATCTCTATTGACATTTATGGCCTCAAGACTCAGTTCTAAACGGCTCTAGTATAGAGATTACCGCGGATTAGTTAAAATTAAACAATACATATTTTATGCATTATAAAAGACTGGCAAATTGAAAACAAGAAGCCAAGGACAGTCGAGGAAAACATGGCATGACCAAATTAATCAATTAAGCAAAGGTGGTCACATTTAAAGTCGAAAAATTGACGTGAGTGCGTGTTACGATGTATGATAATAGAGGAATCTCAGGATATAGAAGTGTGGCGGTCCATCCTCGTGATGGTTAGCTAGTTAGTTATTTAGAATAATTGTAACGTGTATAAATCCGCCCCTTAGAACATGCGTCTCCCCTACCTAGTCCAGCGCAGTCCCGGGTAGGACCTTCTCACGAACAAAGGCCCAAATGAGTGACTATGTTTCTATAATATAATGACGGCGGCCTATTCAGGTGATGAATGATTGTCTGATTCCTTGTACAAGCTTGTTTCTGTTCCACTATGGGAGTACATGACAGTTTTCAAGTTACAGCGATGGATAAAAGTTCGTCATGAAACTGTATAATATCTGCTGACTTCTCTACTAAGTCTAAATATGTGAATTTCTTCTTCCTTATTGTAGACCTATGTGGTCTGTTCTCCAGAGTGTTGCTCCTCCTGTGAGGTAGATTCCCAGCTGTCCTTCCATCTTTTTGGAGGTCTTCCACGAGGAGGAGTCCCATGAGGCTGATTATGCAATGCAATATAGGGGAGTCCCTTTTTCGCCATCTGCTCAATCTTATAATATCCTCAAACTCACATATCTCTCTTATTCTGGTGTTCCTCATGCGATCCCTCAGTGTCTTGCCTGCTATCGTCCTCGGTGTCTTCATTTCGGAAGTCCTCAAAACTTGTTTGGTCCTTACTGTGTCTGCCCTTGCTTCGACGCCATATGTTATTATTGGTCTTACGCATGCTTTATAGATTCTCATCTTACTCTTAATGGCCATGTCTTTGTTTATCCATATTGTGGATTTTGGAGCCCCCAGAGATTGCAGCTGCCTTATTTACTTGGGCTTGTATTTCTTCTCGCAGATCAGCTCCCCCCCCCAGGTCTATGCCTAGATACTTGAAGGTCCTGACCTGTTCTATGGGTTGATTTTCTATAACCAGGTTACATGTTTTGGGTGTTTTGGAAAAGGTAATGTGAATTTGATACTCTCAAAAGTATCCAGTCGATCTGCGGATTTTGCTGTCATAGTCCATGTCTAGTCCATGTCCAGTCCTCACACCATGGGTTACCGCTGTTCGGATGGTTGGCTTTTATACAGTGTCATTTTGGTTTTCCTGTTTACGCTTCTTGATTTGAGCACCGGCAATAGAGAGTAGGTGGTATATGGTCATAGTAGTGCTAAATGTTGTGTTGCGCCGTTCTCTCGATAATCCACGTGGCATTACATGGATACGTGATACCCAATTGGAACATTCAGATTACGCTGACGACCTCTGTCTGCTTTCGATAAACCGGGTGAATGCAGAACAGAAACTGTGTAGACTTCAAGACGAAGCAGCAAAAGTGGGCCCCAAAATTAACATGTCCAAGACAGTAGACCTACGAGTGTCCACAAATGATTCCACCCCAATCTTGCTCGACGGTGTTCCTCTTATGACCACGACCAGCTTTTGTTACCTCGGCAGTATGATAGCGGGCTCAAGTAGCGGGTACGGAAGAGGATCCAGCAGACTCAATAAGGCAAGAGTAGCTTTCGCAATGCTTCGTCCTATGTAGCGAGAAAGCGAAAGCTCCAAATATTTAACAGAAGCGTACTGATGTATGGTTGTGAGACTTGGAAATCTACCACGCACGTTATGGGAAAACTTCAGGTGTTTATAAATAAATGCCTTCGCTCAATATTAAATATTTTTTGGCCCCAAACAGTGTCAAATGCCGTTTTCTGGACCATGGCGAAACGTAGGCGAAGGGCTAATCAGAGAACAAGTCGCAAGACGTAAATGGCTGTGGATCAGTCACACCCTGAGATGGAACCCAGATTGCATCGCTCAGGGCGCACTAGACTGGTCCCCTATGGGTGGAAAGAGGAAGCGAGGCAGACCTAGAGCCACCTGGGGAACAATCCTGCAGGACGTGGTTAAAGCAGCAGGCCTCACTTGGTCACACTATTCCAAACTGATTCTTAAGTCAAAATATATAACCTATGACCCTTGCACCAGGAACTGCGGTCTGCGAGTTCGGCCGTCACCCTTACAGGTGTACAAACATAAGCCCACGAAATAACATTTAAATTAAGGAGTGGATTTGTTCCTTTTTTGTAGTTAATTGTGTGCACATAACTTAGCCGGGGTTCCCGGAATCCGAACACCTTTCCCGTTGAATAATAGCCGAAATTAAATATTTCTAGGAATTGAATTATTGCATTCGAAACGGCGGGTGCCCGAATGCATTTCTTTAATGGATGCAGAGCGAATTTGTCTCGCACGTGTCCCGCCCATTGTGCCACGTGGAGCATGTGGCCAGCGGTGTGTGTTCAATGATATAAAAAACATCAAAATTAACTCCAACATACCTAGAAACATCCATACGGGAACAGTATTAATAACAAATGCCCACAATAGACGAGAAGTTGGAGAAAGAAATGTTTTTTGCTAGAAACAAAGTGAGCGGTGTAATCAAAGTCACCCCTGCTTCTTCTTCTTCGAATCAACGGCTAGCTTTTATTTTTAACTTTTACACACGGATTTAAATCAATGATATTAGGGTTTATTTTACAATCTTCAATTTGAGCAGAAAATAGCTCATTATTATGAAGAAAGAACATCGTTGTCCAGGTTTAAATCAATGTCCCCTGGATCAGAAGCCAAGCATTCTATCCCTAAGACCCTAGTCTAATAAATAAAAAAATTGAAAAAAAAAAATAATCTTCTACATTCGCCTTATTTTTGTGTTGTGGTTTACATTTGAATAATTAGAAAAACATAATGTTTTTTATTATGTTTTGGTCCTTTTTCATTTTAAAATTTGAATGATTTTTAATGAAATTTGATTCGAATTTCAGGTGGGATGTAAAGTGTCTGTGGGGGGTGTTTCAGTGGAACAGGTGGAAAAATTTAGATATCTGGGTGTGGACTTGTGTGGGAAAACGGATCTACCGTGTGAAGTGATGGGGAAAATAAAAAAGGCTGCGGTCATTTCATGATGCTTTAAGAATTCAATTAGGAAAAACCCTGACATGAAGATCAGCAGCAAAGTGAGAATCTATAAGACTTGTGTGCGACCTATCATGACATATGGGATCGAGTGCAGGGCGGACACCACAATCACAAAATATGCGCTCAGAGTGTCAGAAATGAAGACGCTCAGATATATATCTGGCAAGACACTGCAAGAAAGGATAAGGAATACACGGATAAGGGAGATACTGGTATTCTCCTCACGTGTGATACTGGTATGCACACGTGAGGAGAATGGATCCATCCAGACTCCCCTTCATTGTGTTGCACGGCCAGCCCCAAGGTAGACTACCCCCGAGCAGACCACCAAAGAGATGGATCGAAAGCTGGGAGTCGACTTCGCAGGAGCCAATTCCTCTTAAGAAACAAGCCACTAGGCCTACACTAAGACTAAAAAGAAGAAGAGAAGTTATTTATATTATTAACGTATAAACTTATCTTTATTACACGAATGATCTTTTTCAATAAGATGATTAGTGAATTTAACAAATGTGTAAATTTTAAAAGCATTATCGAGAAAGCTTAAATATATATATTAGGGGTTACATAGAATCAGATACAGCAGTCTCCTGCTCTATCGGTACGCTTCAAATAATCTAAATCCCCATAAAAACCCTTTTAAAAAATAGAATAGCAAGTAATGTCCCACCAATCGCCGGTAGCCTTTACGATCGAGTATTTAAAACGATTACACCATATTTAAAAAGGTTCCAGATTCGAATCGCCAAATGGAATAGCCGATAGTATTATCCTGAGCCGTGATTGGTCGAACCCGCTCCGGAGTATTCGCTTTGTATCGTGTTCCACATCGGGAGGAATCTAATTCGTCGGAACAATGCGCGGGAGATCTGTGAGATTGCCGCCGAAAGATAGACGCGGTGTGGCAGCCACCCGGCTTTCTACTGTATGTATTCCTAAATCACATGTCAGGACAAGCTTATAGTTAGAGGCAAAACACTTTTTAATTATTGTAGTAACTAACTAAACAAAACAAATAAATATCCGGCAAGACACTAAATAACTAACCATCACGCCGTCTCCCCGAAGGGATAGACAACATTCATACATCGTGTCATGCACGAACGTTGATTTCTACGACTCCTCGCATGGCCAACATTCAATATTTGATTTATTTGATCGTGCCGCGTTTTCCTCGGTCTTCCTCTATTTATAGTTCCATTTACATCGATAACATATTTTTTATTAAACTTTCTTTCTTCATTCATTTTTTCCATGTGTCCAAACCATCTTAATGATCCTTTCATTATTTTGTTCATAATACCATCATTCGCACCGCATTCACTTCTTATATTTTCACACATTTTGTATCCACACATTCGTCCAAGAGATCTAATTTCTACTGTATTTATTCTACTTTCATCATTCTTTTGCCCGTTCCATGCTTCACTTCCATACATAATAGTCGGTTCAAGAACGCCATTGTGCACTGTCATTTTAGCTTTTTTGGATAGGTTTTTGTTTGCGATGACAACTTTAAGTGCACCATTTCCTTTGTTGCCTGCTCCAATCCTTTTTTCAATATCCCTCTCCACTCGCCCATCTTTTGTACACATACTCGTACTACCCAAATACACTTGAACTTGGACTTGGATCTTCTGGCTTACAGAGGTTCAGCTCTAATGGCTATTCCTCTTACGTCTGTAGGAAACATTGGCGGAATGCGATTTGGTAGTTGTTTTATGATGGGGCTAAATGTATGGCCCGGAGTGTCCCTCCGAAAGAGGGCGAGGGGGGATTTAGAAGAAGGGTTGGGGCAGGCAACAGAATAAATGGTGCACTTAAAGTTGTCATCGCAAAAAAAGCCTATCCAAAAAAGCTAGGATGGCAGTGCACAATGGTGTTCTTGTGCCGACCCTAATGTATGGAAGTGAAGCATGGAACTGGCAAAAGAAGGATGAAAGTAGAATAAATGCAGTAGAAATGAGATCTCTAAGGCGAATGTGTGGCAAATCTGTTTATGATAGAGTGACAAATGCAAGTATAAGAAGTGAATGTGGTGCGAATGAAAGTGTTATGAACAAAATAAGGAAAGGGTCATTAAGATGGTTTGGACACATGGAAAGAATGAGTGAAGACAGAATGGTAAAGAAGGTATATGTAAACGGCGTGAACGGAGCTAGAAATAGAGGAAGGCCGAGGAAAACGTGGCACGATCAAATCAATCAAATATTGAATGTCGGTCACGTGAGAAGTCGGAAAAATCGACGTGCGTGCATGACAAGATGTATGAATGTAGAGGAAGCGAGAGACGTATGTCAGGACAGAACAGTGTGGCGTTCCATTCTTTCTGCCTACCCCTCCGGATGGTAAGTTAGTTAGTTAGTTTCTTACATTATTGTCAATGTAACAAATTAAACCAATTAATCCAATTTAAACCTGTACATACCATTCCAAATTAGTTCATACGAATACACGAACTCTTCTACTTGTTCCAAATTTTCACCATTCACGCTCATGTTGCAAACCGTCATGCTTTTTATATATGTTACCCTAAATAAAAAAAAATCAATAAATAACAGTGTACATACACCGTTGAAAAATATTAATTTAAATGTAATGTTAGAATTGTGTAATTTTTTTATTATGAGTTCACGATACTTTCTTTATAGATGAAAAACGGCGAAGTCCGTCAGAGAGGCCGCCACAGTGTGTTGACAGTGGTCGCGGGATTTGGACTATTTAGATAGGTGTGATTATTAAAGTTTAATTGGGCCGCCGTCCGCGTCCTCCCGCGTCCCTTTGTCCCTTTGGCCGGCCCGCATCCACAAAGTACGGCGGTGAAAAATACATTTAAATGAAATAGGCGGCGGGTAGGTACCTACCTCCACCGCGACACTCGACACTGCCCACATTCTAATTCGTGATGCGTCGATTCTCATTTCGAAATTGAGTCGTGACCATGCAAAATGACACTTGGTTTTTGTCGCTTTATCTATGGTCGGTTAGTGTGACAGACGCATTGGATTCAAGGATATTTTCTTGAACTAGGATTTATTTTTAAAGAACAAGTTCGATTAATCCTTAAAAAAAACGTTGAAAACAAAAATAACTCATAGAAAACGCATGTTTTCCTCAATATTACGTTCTTTATATGGAAATAAACGAAACACTTAAATACCCTGTTTTAACCCTTAACTGACCGACTGACTGACTGAAATTACTGAAAGAGTCCAGAAAGAATCCAGTATAAACTCTGCTGGACAGTCTTCAAAGCGCTACATGGAATGGCTCCAAATTATATATCCGAACTATGTACTCGTATAACGGACAGCCTAAATACAAGGAAATCCACACTTCACTCGAACTCCTCGGCAATAGGAAGATTAGTTGAGCCAAAGCGTTGCCCTAGTAAAAATATCGGGATTGAGCGTTTGAGGTAGCCAGTCCATCAGCTTGGAACAATCTTCCTTCACACCTCAGATGCATAAATGATCCGACAGATTTCAGATCTAAGCTGAAAACCCACCCCATTGTTCATATTTTGTCCCCAATTTAAAACTTGCATTTTTGTTCTATTATACTTTCTAATCGATCGCGAATATCAATCAGATGAAGCGTTCACATTTAGATTTAAAACACGTCTAAATGCGCCCCTGAGATGATTACATCACAAAAACAGCGCTTTAAATATAAGCATATTATTATTATTATTATTATTATTATTATTATTATTAACGGACGTAAGTCACCTCTGACGGGACAACAGAACTTAGTCGCTGCGGTCGTATGGCAAATGAGAGGTGACACGATGAATCTTGTTGTCTTTGGAATATGCGCGTGATTTCTTTGTCATTTGAAATTACCAATGGAACGATTAACATACACAGTGCCTTTTTAAAATGTAAAATCGATAGAATAACAAATACAAAAAGATACAAAAGCTAGCGTGCGATAAGGGTTAATAATTAATATGAATGAAAACGTTTGTTTACTATAAGTTTTATTATATTTCATGGAATTGACGTTTTCGAAGTTTTGCATTTTCAGTAAGGACCAAATAAGTTTTGAGGACCTCAGAGATGAAGACACTGAAGATGATAACAGGCAAGACACTGAGAGATTACGAAAGGAACACCAGAATAAGAGAGATATGTGAGGTTAAGGATATTATAAGATGGAGCAGACAGCGAAAAAGGGACTGGTACGGTCATGTTTAAAGAATGGATACCACCAGACTCCCCTATATTGCATTGCATAATCAGTCTCAAGGGACTCGTCCTCGTAGAAGACCTCCTAAAAGATGGAAGGACAGCTGGGAGTCTACCCCACAGGATGAGCAACACTCTGGAGAACAGACCACATAGGTCCACAACAAGGAAGAAGAAGAAGTTTTGCCTAATTGAGACATTATCAAATGTTTGCTTTTAACCCTTAACGTACCGTGTTCAAAACAAAACGCTCGCTCCCATGTGGTCAATTCAGTTTACCGCTAACTTTATCTAAATATCAAGCATATGACTCGATGAATCAAAATTTAATTTATGTCATCTTGTAGGGAATTTCATTAGGAATAGATCGATATCTATAACATACATGGATTATTTGAAAAACATATCATTATTAATTTTTTCTGGAACCATGCGATTTCTGATATGTAATGCGTCACAGCATACGAGCGACTGGACATCAGGTATAAACTTGTCTGCGCGCCGCGGCCGGCGGGGCGAGGATAAAGGCACCTAGGCAAAATGTATAGTACGTTCAAGACAACGAGTACGTATTAATATTTGTCCCTTTTGGTAAAGTGTTAATATTTTCACAGTTCTGATATTATTAAGTTACGTGCTGCGTTTCCATCCAGTCGGTATTATTACGTACCTATTGAAAAGGTCAAAGATATAATTTATAATACGTTCAAAACAGCGAGTAAGTATTTGTCACTTTTGATAAAGCTGTAAATATTAGCAAAACAAATTCTACCTTAACACGAATGAAGGTGAGGGCAGTCTTAGAAAATATTTTTTTTTGGGATGAAGGAAGTAATTTTTTGCTTTTTTTTTTATTACGAAATATTGAGAACACTTCAATGGAGGATTACAATTTTTTTTATAATATTAGGGTCCATAGGTTTTAAGAAAATCAACTTTAAATTGGCAGTGGAAACTCAATTGACCACATGGCAACGCGACGGACAAAACATTGATTTATATTAAATAACATTGAGCTTCTTCGGGGTAATAAACATATTCACTTTGTTTTGTTACCTGCATAAAGCTCCACAGTAAAAAAACACAACGATTTGGTAGAACAAATAAAAACATATATTAGATATAATTTTTTCACTTCGGGGAGAATATTTGCAATAGTATGAGTAACACCTAAATTGCTTAGAGAAAGCTATCCGATTAGTTCCTGGGTCTAAATAGACGGAGCGCACGAAATTAGTTCCTAAAATACTAGGTGATTAGGATATTACTACTATGTCAAAATTATGAACAAAAGTGTTAGGAGCATTAAGATGGTTTAGACACATGAATGAAGAAAGAATGGTTAAAAAGGTATATCGCACCTCCGGTAAAACAAGGACATAATTGTTAAAAATTCTCAAAATGAGTTAAGTATGCCAATGTATTTTAAAACATCCCTTTATCTGGAGGAACAAACTCGCTCATTAAGTTCAGTCTCATTTAGCCAGAGGGCGATAGTGTATGATCAATATAGCCACAATAACACCATATTATTCTTCAAAAATCTTAAAATGTCTAATGAAAAATTACAAAACGTGCAATTGTGCCCTCGTCTTACCGAAGGTACGATAAGTTAATGATGTCAATGAAACTAGAAGAAGAGGAAGACCGGGGAAAGCGTGGCACGATCAAATAAATCAAATATTGAATGTCGGCAACTTAGTCGGAGAAATCGACGTGCGTGTACGACTCGCTGTAAGAATGTTAAGGAATCTAGAAAGTTAAGTCAGGATAGAGTAGTGTGGCGGTTTAATTTCTCTGTCTACCTTTCCTCCTTTCTTTGCAGAACGATGTACGACAGAATCTCAAATGCTGATATTAGGAAGGAATGTAGAGCGAAAGAAGGTATTATGAACAAAATTATGAAAGTTTCGCTGCGTTGGTTTGGACACATGGAGCGCATGGGTGAAGAAAGAATGGTTAAAAAAGTATACGTTAACAATGTAAATGGAGTAAGGAGTCGAGATAGACCAAGGAAAACATGGCATGACCAGATTAATCAAATATTAAAAGTTGGTCATGTCAGAAGCCGGAAGAATCGACGTGCGTGTATGACTCGCTGTATGAATGTGGAGGAAGCTAGAGAAGTGTGCCAGGATAGAGTAGTGTGGCGGTCCATTCTCTCTGCCTACCCCTGCGAGGAAACGGCGTGATGGTTTGTTGTTGTTGTTGTTGTTGTCTACCTTTCCAGAGAAACAGCGCGGCGTGATGGGTTGTCATTGTAGTGTGTATCGCGTGTAATATAATAAATTCGAAGCGCAGTTATCTACCCCTCTGCGGATAATGGTATTTATGGTTGTTTTCGTTAACAAAACAATTGTATCCAATTAGGTGGCGGCAGATCCGAGATGGCCCAATCTATCAGAGATGTGTATCTCGGATTAGTGCGATACTTGTACGTATAACGACGTCTATCCGGCCCCCGGTACGCGCGGCAGGAAGCGAGCAGCCCCGCGGACAATTCACCCAATCAGGGGACAGTAATTGCACTTGTCGCTAATTTGTCTATAGTCCTCTTCGGATACAGTGGCGGCGGCCAATGCCGTCTCGAAATCACTGTTTATCAGGCCGTCATGATGAATTAAATGTGGGGCCGCACACTGGATCCATTTGGCAAAAACATGGACTTAGGGGTCGAACTACGAATTTTACCCTGATTTTTTTAAATTAGGTTCTTTGTGTGATTCCAAACCACTTTTACATTTGAACTTTTCTTGATATAACTGCTAATTTCCAAGAAAAAAAAGGTTGTTGTTTTTTTGTATGAAACCAAACTGATTTTTTCAATTATTTCGGAATCAGATGGATACGTGAAAACCAAACTTAGTAAGGATTATAGAGGGCAAAATCTTCTACATTACTTGTTACGACATCTACTTCATATCTCTGCCCGTTTAAAAGCAGCAGACATTATAAATTTTAATTAATTGTTACGAGTATAAAGTGGTTTCGGATTTTTTGTTAGATGCATAAATATGCTAAAATCACTCCATTCTTGTGTAAAGGAACGCGATGATCATTTATGCAAGCTGCCGAAACCGGTCGACGATAAACACAAGTGGAAGCACACTGAATACATAATAATAAAGAAATTTTGCATAATTATTTTTTTGTTTTAATTTAAAATGAACTTCTACCAAGAAATTTCAATTAAAAATATTGATTATTTAAAAAGTATATGTTAACGATGTAAATGAAACTAGAAATAGAGGAAGACGCGTGGTATCGGAAAAATCGACGTGCGTGCATGATACGATGTATAAATGTTGAATGATGTCGGGAAAGAACAGTGCGACGGTCCTTTGGTCCTTTGGAAATAAACATAGTGTAAAATTTTGTTTGTCTTACCTGTAAAATCTTCTTCGTCTTTTTATTTCTAGCCTTGTCCCATTTCCTTGGAGTCGGCTCTTCTTGTATATCGTCTCCAGGTCCTGGGTTGCATCTGGTGGAAGCCGTTCTCTTTTGGGGCCGGCTTTTTTCTTACCTGTAAAATATTTAAGTAAATCCAAATAAAGTGAATATACTCGTAGTATTGCGCTATTGATGAATATTTAAAATACAAAGTTGTCAGCATTAATATTATATATTAGAGAAGGATAACTTAAATACTAAATTTAATATTTTCTTCTTCTTCAAGTGCCCTGTCGGGTCCCCCCAACGTTGGCGATCACCTCGGCGAACCTGTCCCTGTCCTGCGCCGCTCGGAACAGCCTCTCCACACTTCGGATGCCGGTCCACTCCCTCACGTTTCAGTCAGTACATCTGTCTCCTACTGGGCCCTCGGCGTCCTTCAATTTTTCCCTCCAATATCAGTTGGAAAAGGTTTTTTCCCCACGCAGTGCATGACCCAGATGTGAAATCTTCCGAACCTTGATAGTTGATAACAGCTCCCTGTCAACTCTAGCTCGCCTCAATACTTCGGTATTGGAAAAATATCACCTCTTCCGGCTGAGCAAGATGGAGGATATGGTAGAAAGCAATTATCCTGGTTGGGGAATATAAGGGATTGGACAGGAATGAGGAGAGTTGAAAGCCTGTTTCAAGTAGCGCAGGACAGAGATACTTCCGCTGCAGTGGTTGCCAAAGTTGGGGGAACCTGACATGGCACCAGAAGAGGAATTGTTTGCATTGGAAAAAGGGCACCCTCCGCCACTGGCGCGTGCCCAATCCTATCAATTTCATCGAGCCCCCTTGACACAACTGGCCTAATGAAGCTGGCTACAGATGAGAGCAGTCGCCGTACTAACTGGCGGCGGGGAAGGGCGAGGGGAGGTCTATTTATCCGCGAGATAACTTAATAAAGCGACACAAGAATCAAAATATAGACTAAAAAAAAGATGAACCCACTTTTCGAACTTGGTTATTACGAGGATTGATTGAATAATGTAGTGTAGTTCAAACGTCATCCTAAAGATGCCACCCGTGCTACATGACAAATGTTACATAAACAGTTTTTTCTCCATTTCTTTGTTTTATGTTTAAATCTTATGTATGACCCTTATGTATCGAAGCGAAGCATGGAACTGGCAAAATAAAGATGAAACTACGAGTAGAATAAAATGCAGTAGAAATGAGATCTCTTAGACGAATGTGTGGATACTCTGTGTATGATAGAGTGTCGAATGATAATATAGTAAGTGAATGCGGTGCGAATGATTGTGTTAGTATGAACAAAATAATGAAAGGATCATTAAGATGGTTTGGACGTATGGAAAGAATGAATGAAGAAAGAATGGTAAAAAAATGATATGTTAACGATGTAAATGGAACCAGAAATAGAGAAAGGCCGAGGAAAACGTGGCACGATCAAATAAATCAAATATTGAATGTCGGCCATGTGAGGAGTCAGAGAAATCGACGCGCGTGCATGAAACGATGTATGAATGTTGAGGAATCGAGAGAGTTATGTCAGGAAAGAAGTGTGGCAGTCCATTCTTTCTGCTTACCCCTTCAAGGAGACGGCGTGATGGTTAGTTAGTTAGCTAGTTAGATATTATTGCAACAGTCGTTTTCTATAAGATTTACTAAATTATATGGGAATGACACATTTCGCCTAAGTATTGCATCATCAAATATACATCTACAAAACAAAAATTTTCATCAATATTTAATATGGAGTTTAACATCGGTGTTCATAACACAATAGATAATGTTTTCTGCTTTAAACTGTTAAATTAAATAACTTTGTTTTTTGTATCACAACTGTATTTTATTTTACGCGACAGCTGTTTCATCAACCTATGTGTTATTTTTAAATTCATTACCTATGTTATACCTATGTTATATATCAAATGTTAAATTTTCGTGATTTTTCGAATCTTTATGTGTATTTGTTGCTATGTCAATTTGAATTAATTCTTTGATATAATTTTTAAGTTCTTGCTGAAATTGAGTTAGGCACTTAAATATTTTAAATGTTTTAAATATTCTAAATATTATATTATTGTAACACCTGATGATGTCAACATAGGTTGATGAAACAGCTGTCGCGTAAAATAAAATACATTTTTTTTAAAGACTAACATCAAGGATTGTAAATCAATAATATTGGAATTTATCTTACAATCTTCAATGTGAGCAGAAAATAGCTCATTATTATGAAGAAGGAATCTGGTCGTGTCCAGGCTTGAACCCATGTCCTCTGGATCAGGAGCCAAGCGTTCTATCCCCTAGACCACCACCCGCTTGTGATACAATAAACAAAGTTGTTTAATTTAACAGTTTAAAATGTTAAGGTAGCATAGTGTTTCGGCCAAAATGGACTATTTAATATGTTCTGTATTTCCTTGTAGTTTATTTCTCGAATATATGAACCTCTCCTCCCAGGTTCTCCTCGGGACAAAGTGGGCGCCCTCGAGTGAGTTATCTGGCTAACGAAGTAACCTGCAGCCATCATGCCGAGTGCTTCTCTTAATTCACCCTGCTGGGCTAGCGGAAGTAAACACACAATCTGTCTTCAAACATTGATCGCTACTTCCCTCGACAGATACCTATTATATTATCAGGACCTCATAAGATATTACAGGCTCCAAAGTATAAACAGCCTTCTTCTAGGGTCATACATTCCGGAGGCATACATGTAAACCTTAACAGTATTTCGATATGACTTAAAAAAGAAGAAGAAAAAAATAAGCTCAAATTGAATGCGACTAAAATAAAATTCACGAATGTTGGAAATAAAAGAACAACTTATTTATTGTTTCTTGAACAATGATGTAAAACTCCATATTAAATAATTAATACGAATGAAAACGTCAGTTTTCTAGAAGTTTTATTATATTTTATGGGAATGACAAGTTTCGCAAGAGAAACACTTTCCAATATTTCTGGACCTACTCAAATAATTATTTGTTTAAAATGTATAAAGTCACATCAATTTTTGTTAATAACCATATTCTGCTCCATTTATGTACTAGTGTATTGACTGCAACGAGTTGAAGTTTCGTCACATTTGATAATGCCTTAGAAGGGCGAAACTTGTCATTCCCATAAAACACAGGTTTCCAATCTTTTCTGGGCCACCGCCCCCTTTACAAGAAAAATAAACGTTCAACGCCCCCCTCCCATAAAAGTTATTCGAAATATGGGAAAACGATTACAATACATACTCTAACAAAATAAACCAAAATGTAAGTTTAATTTGCTTTATTAGTACCTACGTGATTAGCGTGTTTTTTTGTTGTTGTCTTTTTAGACTAGGTATATTTTTTTTATCTACCAAGTTCTCTATTTTTTCTGGGTCTTTTACTGCCCCCCTGAAAGTCTCAAAACGCCCACAAGGGGGCGCTATCGCCAAGGCCATGAAATATAATAAAACTTCGAGAAAACTGACGTTTTCATTCGTATTAATTGAAAGAACAACTGTTGCGCCAACATTGATGATAGATGATGAAATTATAGAAGAAATATACTAATTAAAATATCTGGGTACCGTTATAGATGATCATAAACAGAGCTAACCAACTCACAAGCACGGACCTTCCGTCAGATTTGGAAATTGTAAATGAATTTGTCTATCTTGGATCACAGATAACTAAATCAAATATTAAATGTCGGCCACGCGAGGAGTTGGAGAAATCGACGAGTGTGCATGAGGAAGCGAGAAAAGAAAAGGAAAGTATGGCACTCCATTATTTCTGCCTACCCCTTCGCCGATACGATGGCTAGTTAGTTAGTTTTTTGAATTAATAAAACTAAATCTTTTGTGTAAAAATCTGAGAGTTGTTCTTCACGCATTAGAAATTTAATTCGTTTTATATACCTTATAGTTTTATATAATAGACTTTTCATTAGGTAGACAGTAGACCTACGAGTATCCACAAATGACTCCACCCCAATCTTGCTCCACGGTGTCCCCCTTGTGACCACGACCAGCTTTTGCTACCTCGGTAGTATGATAGCAGGCTCGGGAGGTACGGAGGAAGATGTACCCAGCAGACTCAACAAGGTAAGGGGAGCTTTCGCTATGCTTCGCCCTGTATGGCGTTCCAGTATCATTTCGAGAAAGCTCAAGCTCCAAATAATCAGCAGAAGCGTTCAAAGCGTACTGCTGTACGGATGTGAGACTTGGAACGCGGACGTTATTGGAAAACTCCAGGTCTTTATAAATAGGTGCCTTCGCTCAATATTCAATATCTATTGGCCCCAAACAGTGTCAAATGCAGTTCTCTGGACCATGGCAGGCGAAAAGTCAATTAGAAAACAAGTCGCTAGACGCAAATGGCAGTGGATCTGTCACACTCCGCTCAGGACGCACTAGACTGGTCCCCTATGGGGAGAAAGAGGAAGCGAGGCAAACCTCGAGCCACCTGGAGAAGAGCCCTGCAGGACGAGGCTTAGGCAGCAGGCCTCACTGGATGATGTTAGACTTCAGGCTTGCGATAGAATCGGGTGGAGAAGGTTCCTTGAGGCCCTATGCACCATGGAAGTGTGACAGGACAAAAATAAGAAGAAGAATTATAATAGTTTTTACGCGAGTTGTATGTTATAAAAGGCCAACACTTCCTCGCTGACGTAAAAATATAGAATTATGTATTTTTGTGAAGTATTCAGGAATGAAATTAACATAAAAACTTTTTTTAATCGCCTTGAGGATCGGTACCAAGCACAGTAAAATAGATATACCTACGTACTTATTGACAATATAAATATGACGGGCGTGTTTTTTAGCTATGAGATTTATCGATGCTTGAAAATTGCAATCAGAATCGAAAACAACTCAACGTCCTGGCGGTGGCCGGTAGGTCTGGATCGAGTCTCGAGGGCATCGCTCCGTTCCTCGGCGTCCTACCGTATTCCGTGCGCGAACAGGTTCCGGGGCCCTAATTGGGAGCGAGGATTTATGTGGCTAGCTGTAATTATAATGCCATCGCTGGCGACTCCGCCCCCGCCCCCGCCCGCGACTGCGGACCAATCCGGCGGCGGGGCGTGGCCGCGGGTACTTCTCTCGTGGCAAGACCTCATATCTCAAAGTCCTGGTGACGAATTGACTTTTTTGTTTCAAAGTATGCGATGAAACTAACTACAACGTGTATGCTGGAACGGCAAGAAAACAAGACTCTTTCTTCTTCTTCTTCAAGTGCCCTCCGGGTCACCCAAACGTTGGCGATCACCTCGGCGAACCTGTCCCTGTCCTGCGCCGCTCGGAACAGCTCCTCCACACTTCGGATGCCGGTCCACACTCAGTTTTCCCCTCCAATATCAGTTGGAGAAGGTGGTACTTTTCCCCACGCAGTATATGACCCAGATGTGAGATCTTTCGAACCTTGATAGTTGATAACAGTTCCCTGTCAACTCTAGCCCGCCTCAGGACTTCGGTATTGGTAACCATGTCTGTCCAGGGAACTCTGAGCATTCGGCGTTGGAGCCACATTTCAAATGCTTCCAGTCTGTTCATTGAATTAACTTTCAAGGTCCAAGTTTCACACCCGTGCAATAAAACATACCACATAGCATTTGATCATTCTCTGGCGGAGTTTCAAGTTTACGTTATCATTGCAGAAGAGTGATTTCATTTTATTAAACGGAGCTCTTGCTGCCTCAATTCTCAATTCAAAACAGGACTGACAACCTTATAAATTATAATTATGATCTTGGAAAAATCAGTTAACCATTATTCGACATGGATGCGTTTTCCCCATTGTCGACAGATAGGCAGAGGCTTAAATTATATATAAAGAAGTGGACGGCTACAGACTGATGAAATACATAACTTCCCCAAAAGCGCTACAATCTGCTGTAATAGACGTTCTCCACCGGTATCGATTCACTGCTGTATCTTTATGTTTTAACACCCGTCTATCCATCACGGCTTTGGTCTACCTACATTTCTGAACCGGACTGGGTTTCCGGTTGGGTTTAGTATCCTTCTTCTTCCTTGCCATAGATCTAAGTGATCTGTTCTCCAGAAGGTTGCTCCTACTGTGAAATGGAATCCTAGCTGTCTTTCCATCTTTTAGGAGGTCTTATACGAGAAGGTGTCCCGTGAGGCTGATTCTTCTTCTCTGGTTTAAATCCTGGGATTGGTTTGCAGCAATTTCCTCCATTATTCTCTTCCATTTTTCCCTGTCTTGTGCGGCTCTTTTGAGATCTGCATATGATGAGCAGCGTACGTCCACCAACAGGTCCTCCAGGTACTCTCGGCGTGGGCGTCCCCTAGAGTTTGTCCCCTCGATCATACCCTCCATTATGGCATGCAAGAGACCTTCTTGACGTATTACATAGCCGATCCATCTTGCACGCCTTTCGGACAAGGTCCTGAGCAGGTGCCTTCCTCCTTCGATTCCTTGAAGAACTTCCTCATTCGTGATGTGGTCTCTCCAGGAAATTCCAAAGAGTCTTCTATAGGACCACATCTCAAAAGCCTCTAGTCTCCGCTTATCCCTTTCGGATAGGCACCATGTCTCACAGCCGTACATCAAGACACTCCATACATAGGTCTTGATGAGGAGTATTCTCAGTTTTAGGTCTATATTATTTGACTCTATTATTTTCGACCGTTTATTAAATGCAAGCCTAGCCTGATGTATACGGCTATCGACCTCGCTCTTAGACCGACCGTCCCATGTTATTTTGCTCCCGAGGTAGACAAACTCCTTGGTGTTCTTTAGTGGAACTCCTGACATCACTACTCTCATCTGATGTTGCGTTCGGCCTACATTCAGCAGCTTTGTTTTGTCCTTATTTATCTTCATGTTGTAGCTATCTTGAAGAATGTCTTGCAAAGTATCTAAGGCCTCCTGCAGTTCCTCCTCACTTTCAGCAACCATAGCAATATCGTCAGCAAACCTTATCATGTCTATCTTTTGCCCGTGTATCCTTACACCTTCTCTGTGACTCATTCTCTCTCTCTCAAGTCGTCAATCGCATTCTGTATGTAAACGTTAAAAAGAGCAGGTGACAGAGAGCATCCCTGTCTTACCCCTTGTCTTATACTGGCTTCCTTTGTACCCTCGTCACATCTGATTATGGCTGATTATATAGTGCAATATAGGGCAGTCTGGTGGTGTCCATTCTTTGGACATCAAATCAAATCAAATCAGTTTATTAACTCAAAAGACATTACAAACAGGAACATGTTTAAGGCATCTATTGAGTACAGGTCAAATATTATAAAAATACAACAAAGTACCAGGAACGCATTAGAGATGGTTAGACATTAGGAAGACAACATACTTTCTAAAGTCAAGAGTATTTGTCCCCTGAACGTACCTTCACTAATATAAAAGACGTCGATCTCCGAGGAGACCGCGTTCAGCAGACTAATTGCTCTTCCCACCGGTGTCACCAGAGGCAGATTGGTTCTGGTGGCCGGTTGGTAAAACAATCTGTGCTGTCGGAGAAATCTATCAGGGACAAAAAGACCAACACCCTCTAGCACGGCCGAGTTCTCGAAATATCCCCTGATTAATTTAAAGAAATGGGTTGTGAGATGCCCATCTCTTCGAAGCTGTAAAGACATGACCGTACTAGTCTCTCCTTTACTGCCTACTCCAACTTATAATATCCTCAGCCTCACGTATCTCTCCAATTCTGGTGTTCGTCACGCGATTTCTTAGTGTCTTGCGTGCCATCATCCTCAATGTCTTCATTTCAGAGGCTTTAAATCTTGTTTGGTCCTGAATGTGTTAGAGGTAAACTCTATCCTTGCACAAGCTGGATCTTGTAAGCTTTTAAGCCAAGATCTTTCCGCAAAATCTTCCACAAAGTGGATGGGCACAGCTCCAATTGCTGTGCACGATGGCGAATCGACTCATTCGGATTCTCCTCAACACTACGCTCCACAGCAGCATTAACTTCTTCTGTGCGCACTGTTTGTCGTCTTTGTGGATGCGTATTATCCAGTAGACTGTACGTGGTGTAAAAACGATCCATGATCTTCCGAATAACTTGCTCGGATGGACGATTATGTCGACCGTAAAATGGACGTAGCACACGATAAGTTTGGCGAACCGAACCATGATTTTTAAAATAAATATGCATAATTTGCAAGCGCTGTTCTGACGTCAGTCTATTCATGGTGAAATGGCAAAACGTGCTGATTACAAATCAACTATCAACTGTCAAATTGACAGTCTGTAGAAACAATGTTGCCAGTTTAAAAACCAAACCTCTAAAAAAAACATCCTATATTATGCGTGCTTTATAGATTCTCATCTTACTCTTAGCACCCATAGTACAAAAATAAATGCATACCTTCATTTGTATTACTGTATTTTCCGATTTGAAAATAAATGAAACTTTTATTGTCTCTAAGACACAGGTGAGCCGCTTGTGTCATGCGCAATGAGAGTTTGAAATGTTATATCTAACTCGAGATGAGTTCACTTCAGTCTGGACCTCCAATCACAGGCAGATTGAATATAATTACCTGCTATCATCCCGCACTCACAATCCACATGGCACGGGGCCGGCCGCACCTGATGTTTCACAGATGCACCGTCCGCAGGGCGCCGACTATACGAATCCGATCTTCATATATCTGATTGAAGTTGAGACAGCGGGCTTCTTGAGCATCAGGCGCATTATTCAGTGAGGTGGAGTAGGGTCCAAGAACCACAGAGGCCCTATGCACTGCGCAGCTGTAAAAAGACAATAATAAATAGAACGTGAACGACTTTAAGGGTTTGATTAATTTAAATTGTTCACGTATATACGCATATAAATAAAGTAGAAAATGTTACTATTAGAAAAATGATTAAATTTTAAGAGGAAGCACTCATTTTGTGATTGTACACTTATAATTTATAAATAAAATAAGAAACATTTTGTATTTAACTATGTGGCAATATGGCAATTATAATTGAAGTAAGTTAGTTTCGTTTATACCCAAGCTTCATCAGGGAAATATAAGAATTTTACTCGTTTATGTGTTACTATAGCTGCAGCCTCCTTGCGAACGTTCCTAAAGTCCAAGCATCTATCCAGAAACACCAGCCTGCGTATTTATAACGCCATCATCAAGCCAGTGGTGACATATGATTCTGAGTCATGGACAATGACTCTAATAGAACAAAAAAGAATGTACTGGTTTGAGAATAAAATACTTAGAATTATCCTGGGATCCAGACCCGGTATTGCATCGGGAACTTGGAGGCATATGACCAACCAAGAGTTCCGTACGATGACCCAGCAGCCCCTTATAACGAGCACCGTGAGAGCCGGTCGCCTAGCATGGATTGGGCACGTATGCCGAGCCGAAGAGACCAGACCAATCAAGACCCTGTACGCGTCTAGACCGACTGGAGTTAGACCTCTAGGAAGGCCTAGACAGCGCCTAATGGACAATGTTCTGGCTGACCTGGCTAGGTTGGGCGAATCGGACTGCTGGGAGCAAAAGGCGCAGGATCGAGGAGCTTAGCGAAAAATCATCAAGGAGGCTAAACTCTTCAAGAGTTGTATGGCCATAGGAAGTAACTAAGTATGTGTTACTATGTTGATGCATGGTTTCAAATCATCGACTTAAGTTTTTTATATTTGTAATGTCTATTTGGATTAAAAAAAGAAATTTTAATTTAAATAAATGTAAATGTTGAAACCCAAGTGAGTTGCCATCATCTGGTGACGAGAATCGTAGGATTAATAGGTCGGTACTTCAAAGAAAAAACCAAAAATATTTATTCGTTAATTCTCAATTCAATTTTATGTATTCTATATTAGCCTTCACTGTGTTTTGTGGATTCACATTTGAATACATAGAATTACTCTTTGAATTTTCACAACATTTTTTTGTACTTTTCGGAGACATGTTTTGGTTGTGACACAATCTTTCGATACACAAATTTTAACTTAAAATTAACTTTGTACATCGAAAAATATGTAATTCTATTAATCCAATTCAATGTATAAGTGTGTTTCTTCAGTATTATCAATAATGGACTGATAAAATCATTTCTGTTCGACATGGAATAAAAATGTTGAAAATATATCACGCTGTCTGATGTTGTAGTAAGAAAGGGGTTACAGGCGGTCGTGCCGGGCCTGCGCCGTGCACTCCCATTGAGGTGGCGGTGCTAGGACCATTACGCCGCATTACCCTTTGATTCCCCGCGCCATTGTGGGCGCCGCAATCACCGGTGACTTAATGATGACCATTGTTGGGGAAGCCGCGCCCAGGGTCGGACAGGCGCCTCGCAGCGCTAACCCGGTGTGAACTAAACCGATACCTAACCCACAACATCCGCGGAAACTCTTTTAGAACATCATATTCTTTACATGTATTTCCTGGGATCTCGGGTATAGGTATCTATGTCTCATAAGCAACATTTCTTAGATCGTTACAGACTCCACTTTCAGGGGGGACTCCTCTTTCGCTCCACTGAAGATGGAGTGAAAGAGGATACCATGAGATAAGGACGTACCCAAGAACTCAGGAAATATTATTCTATCAACCTTTACAAAAAAGCTTCCTTGATGCCATTCTTCTCCATTATTAATTTATAATAGTAAACACGATTGTTAAGTGGTTTTACTTGGATTAAATTTATATAAATTGTGACAAATTTTGTTTCGCCTTGCGAGGGCATTCTCAAACAGTTCGAGAATGCCCTCGCAAGGTGAAACAAATCCGTCACAATTTATATTAATTAAATCCAAGAAAATCACTAAACAATCGCGTTTACTATTATAAATTAATAAGCTTTCTATTTAATTCATCGATGGGATACGTAGTCTTTACCCAGATTATTTGAAATATTGAGAATGTTGGACGTCTTCATCACAGGACCAAAATTGATATCCTCTCTGATCAGATCGCAAGATCTATAAAAAGAAGAATAAAAATGTGTATTTTTGTTTAAATCTGTGTTATTTATTCCCTTTTTAATTCATTTATTGTTTCTTGAACAATGACGTACAACTCCATATTAAATAATTAATACGAATGAAAACTTCTAAGGCATTATCAACCTACGACATTTGTTATCATCAACCTTAGAAGGGCGAAACGTGTCATTCCCATAAAATATAATAAAACTTCTAAAAAAACTGACGTATTCATTCGTAATAACCCTTTTTAATTGATTATTTTGTCTCTTTTTATATAAATTTAAAAATAAAACTTATATTATAGTGTAATACAAAATAAAATATTTCGTATATTTGATATTACCAAATACCATTATATTTTTTATAAAGAATGTAAACGAAAGGCGAAACGAAAAAGTATTAATATAATAATAATAATGTTAAAATTGCACATAAAATACTGCCAGAGTCGTCAAAAAACATATACAGGTAACCATGCTTAAACTCCGTTGCAGAGCGTAAACTGTATTTTATATAGGTTTATACGCCATACATTTAATAAAATGAAATCACTCTTCTGCATTGATAACGTAAACTTGAAACTCCGCCAGAGAGTGATCAAATGCTATGTGTGGACTGTTTTATTGTACGGATGTGAAACGTGGACCTTGAAAGTTAACTCAATGAACAGACTGGAAGCATTTGAAATGTGGCTCCATCGCCGAATGCTCAGAGTTCCCTGGACAGACATGGTTACCAATACCGAAGTCCTGAGGCGAGCTAGAGTTGACAGGGAACTGTTATCAACTATCAAGGTTCGAAAGATTTCACATCTGGTTCATATACTGCGTGGGGAAAAGTACCATCTTCTCCAACTGATATTGGAGGGGAAATTTGAAGGACGCCGAGGGCCCGGAAGGAGACAAATGTTCTGGCTGCGAAACGTGAGGGAGTGGACCGGCATTCGAAGTATGGAGGAGCTGTTCCGAGCGGCGCAGGACAGGGACAGGTTCGCCGAGGTGATCGCCAACGTTGGGGGGACCCGATGGGCACTTGAAGAAGAAGAAGATATGCCATAGGAGTTTAGTAAAGAAATAAAGAAATAATATATAAAGTATATACACGCGCAGTTTGCTGTTTTTCTAGTTACCCTTGGCAAATAGAAAAGCGCCTCTCATTGAACAGAACCACTTTGAGTAATTGATCGATCAAGGGCGTCATAATCCCCTGATCCGGGCGCGTATTCTCGCATTGCCGATGTAATTAAAATAGTAATTAAGTGCACAATGGCCGCGGTCCCTGTGAAGGCGGCCACAATAATTGATAATTGCTCCAACCCAATCCTTCTGTTCCGACACCTTCACCTTCCTCTCTCTGCACCGGCCAGCCACACGAGCCTAATGACAGGCCTTAACCTGGATATCTTTAAAACTATTGCATTTATTCAACTTCTTCGGTCAAGTATTACTTACTTTACTTTGCGTATGGCGGCAATTTTTTTTTTTTTTTTCTGGGCCATTGGGCCGCGTCACAGGCGAAGATCCAGACCCTCCATCCACTTCACTGCTCCTGGCGTGGCTCTGTGAAGGTCATCAAGGCCAGGAGGGTATCTTCTGGTGGGGCAATCCTCCACAATGTGCCGGATAGTCTGGCTCTCCGCCCCGCAGTCACATCCAGGAGATGGAGTAAGTCCCCATCTATGCATGAGGAAGCCGCATCGTCCCTGCTCTGTTCGGATCCTATTTAGGGTCGTCCACAGCCCCCTTGGGAGACTGAAACCTGGCGCCTCCTGGTGTGGTACAGCAACTAGTTGGTGATTTTTCACGGCGTGCTCCTCCCATATGGACTTCCAATTTGCCTCAACATCCCTACAGCGATCATCAACCGTCCAGATGGGGTTTCTAGACTTGAGACGCTTATCAGGGTGTTGGAATATGTCCTTGAAAGCAGGAAGAAGCGGGTTGCTACGCACTCTATCAACCATCTTGATTGATGCCAGGGATCTACGCAGAGGTGGAGGAGTGATATTAGACAGGACTGGGAGCCACTGGACTGGTGTAGACCTAACGGTTCCTGTGATGGTGCGCATTGATTTGTTGAGCTCCACGTCCAGCTTCCCGCAGTGGTCACTGCGAGCCCAGACAGGTGCACAGTATTCCGCCGCACTGTACACCAGAGCCATTGCCGAAGTCCTCAAGGTCCTGGCGCCACTACCCCATGTAGTACCGGCTAGTTTTGAAATAATATTGTTCCGGGTTTTTACCTTTCCTTTTGTGGCTTCAATATGGCTTCTAAATGTCAGCGCTCGGTCCAGCTTAACGCCCAAATATTTGGGAGCAGGCTCAGGAGGAATAGTGTGACCGCACATTTCAACCTTCAAGTTCCTCTTAGCTTCCCGGTTGTTGAGGTGAAACGCAATTGAGGCTGACTTTGATGGATTCGGGGTGAGGTGCCATGTTTTGAAATACTCAGAGAGTATTTCAAGATCACCGTTGAGCGTTCCTTCCATTTTGCCAAAGCATCTGTCTTGCGTCACCAGAGCAATGTCATCTGCGTAGATGAATTTGCGGGAGCTTGTTTGTGGAATGTCCGAGGTATAGAGGTTGAAAAGAGTGGGGGACAAAACCGATCCCTGCGGTAGTCCGTTCTGTAGGATGCGGTGTTTGCTTATCTTGTCGTTCAGGCAGACTTTGATTTTTCTGTTGGAAAGCATTTGTTCCAGGAGCTTGGTTGTTGCCTTGCACTGAATTACTTTAGCAAACTTCAGGAGGAGTCCTTGCTTCCACACAGTGTCATACGCCGCTGACAGATCGAGAAGCACAACTCCACTCTTGTGTTGTGTCTGGAAACCGTTTTCGATATGTGTTGTCAGTGACAGAACCTGTTCACCTGTGCTTCTTCCCTCTCTAAACCCGGCCTGTTCAACGGGTAAAACTTTGTCGATTATAGGGTTTATTCTACATACTATAACTCGTTCAAATAATTTATAAATCACAGAGAGTAAAGAGATGGGGCGGTAATTTTTAGGTTCATTTGATGGTTTTCCAGGTTTTAAGATCGCTATTACCCTAGCTTCTAGCCAAGCCTTTGGGAGTCTACCGTTATTGAGTATGTCAGTGAAAAAGTTTCCAAGCCATTCTTGTGCTTTCTTACCGAGATGAATTAGGAACTCGGGCATGACTCCGTCAGCACCAGTAGCTTTTCCAGCTTTTAGGGACTTAATGGCTGCGGTCATCTCATTGACTGTTACCTTATCACATAACGCTGATTTTTCAACACAGTTCTTGAGTACATCCTTGATTTGGTTTTTGACTTTCATTTTCTCACATTATTATTATTCAAGTATTGTATTGTAGATACGGCTGCGGTCATCTCAGGATGTTTGAAAAACTGAATATGGAAAAACCCTGACATGAATATCATCAGCAAAGGGTCTATAAAAATTGTATGCGATCCATCATGACACGACGACCTTCGTGGCCGAGTGGTAAGTGCATTGACTGCAACCCCGAAGGTTCCGAGTTCGATTCCCGGCGAGGGTAGTGTGATTGTCACACTGTCTATGGTCTGGTGTAGAATTCACGTGACAATAAAATGGAGATAGATTAGCTACCTATCACATGTCACGAGAATCACTATGATAGCTATAATACCCTTTACATCGATTTGGCTCATGCTGTCATGATGTAAAGAGCGATTCAACAAAATAATAATAATAATGTAATAGAATGAAAAGCGGACCCCGCGATTTAAATAAAAACGCCCTCAGACATTCGGGAACATATCTAGCAAGACAATGACAATAAAAATAACGTATTGAACTTTTTTTCATTTGGTAAAACAACACTTTATTTGAAAATTTACTAACCATCACGCCGTATCCCCGAAGGGGTGGGCAGAATGAATGGACTGCAACACTTTAGCCAATGCGGCACTCCATCTTTCTCTTTTCGCCCCCGCGGGAGACGCGCTGTGGTGGGTTTGCGAACCTCATTGACACTAATAGGCATCTCCCGCGCACACTTCGATCGTCCAACGTCCACAAAATAAATCTAAAATAAATCATTTATAATAGGTACAATGATATAAAAATCCCTTATATTCCAAATATATGTTATTGAATATATTTACCCACCCAAAACATGTAACCTGGTTATAGAAAATCTACCCATAGAACATGTCAGGACCTTCAAGTATCTATTTACAAGCCCAAGTAAACAAAGGCAGCTGCAATCTCTGGGGCTCTAAAATCCTCAATATGGAAAAACAAAGACATGGCCATTAAGAGTAAGATGAGAATCTATAAAGCATGCGTAAGACCAAAAATAACATAGGTATGGCGTCAAAGCATGGGCAGACACTGTAAGGACCAAACAAGTTTTGAGGACTTCCGGAACGAAGACACTGAGGATGATACTATAGCTCCTCTAACTAACTAACTAACTAACCATCACGCCGTCTCCCCGAAGGGGTAGGCAGAAAGAATGGACTGCCACACCTTTCTTTCCTGACATATTTCTCTCGCTTCCTCAACATTCATACATCGTGTCATGCACGCGCGTCGATTTCTCTGACTCCTCACATGGCCGACATTCAATATTTGATTTATTTGATCGTGCCACGTTTTCCTTGGTCTTCCTCTATTTCTGGTACCATTAACATCATTAACATATAATTTTTTTACCATTCTTTCTTCATTCATTCTTTCCATATGTCCAAACCATCTTAATGATCCTTTCATTATTTTGTTCATGACACCATCATTCGCACCGCATTCACTTCTTATATTTTCATTCGACACTCTATCATACACAGAATATCCACACATTCGTCTAAGAGATCTCATTTCTACTGCATTTATTCTACTTTCATCCTTCCTTTGCCAGTTCCATGCTTCGCTTCCATACATAAGGGTCGGTAGAAGAACACCATTGTGCACTGCCATTCTAGCTTTTTGGATAGGTTTTTGTTTGCGATGACAACTTTAAGTGCACCATTCACTTTGTTGCCTGCCCCAACCCTTCTTTCAATATCCCTCTCCACTCTCCCATCTCTTGTAAACATACTACCTAAATACACAAACTCAACTACTTGCTCCAAGTTTTCACCATTCACGCTAATGTTGCAGACTGTCGTGGTTTCTTCCTTTTCAAAAATCATTACCTTGGACTTATTAACATTCATCATCAGATCATTTCGCATGCATACCTCATACATACAATTCACCAGGACTTGTAGTTCATGCTCGTTGTCAGCAAGTAGGACAGCGTCATCCGCATACAAGAGACAGCTTACTGACACTCCGCTCATTTTGGCACCTACATCCAACCCTTTCAGCTCTCTCATACAATTGTCCATATACAGATTAAATAACCACGGGGACATTACGCAACCTTGTTTGACACCTTTATTGATATCAAACCAGGCTGTAAGATCTCCATTTACTCTGACACTAGCAGTGCTTTCCGTGTATAGCGACTTAATGGCCGTGATCAGTTTTGTACTTATTCCATATTCAGACAATATTTTCCACAACTTTTCTCTATTAACGTAATCATATGCTTTTTGTAAGTCGACAAATGCACAGAAAAGTTTGCGATTTTTGGCCAGAAACTTCTCTGTCAATTTAATGCAATATAGCTCCTCTATATTGCATTAAATATGGCCGAGCCATAGAGGGCTCCCTCCGCTTACCCGAAGCTGTTATAGGCGCAGCGGCGCCTTTCGTCAGCTTCACTCGTGCACTCTCTAGGCCCGTCCCCCGTCCATGCGGGACTTACCTTAAAAAAAATGTTAATAATATATGTATATTTGCAACCAAGGGGGACCCAGACCACATTTAAGCTATGCTACCCTCCCTCGATGTCCCGCCGTACACACATAGCAATACAACAGCAAAAGCAAATACACAATTATATCTATATTGCATTGCATAATCAGTCTCATGGGACTCGTCCTCGTGGAAGACCTCTTAAAAGATGGAAGGACAGCTGGGAATCTACCTCACAGGAAGAGCCACACTCTGGATAACAGACCACATTAGTTTACAATAAGGAAGAAGAATAATAATAATATATTTAGTTAAATTCCACTTAAGTTTATGGTTTCGGCAGCACGCTGCCATTTTCTAGTCTCCACATCACAGTGTTTTTAAACATTTGTTTTTAAATAAGAATCAGCGTCGTGTATTAAGCATGGCGGTCTATTTGTTCTGCCTACCCCTTCGGGGAGAAGGGGTAGGCAGTTAAGTTTGTTAGTTGCGTTTTGATACTCGTACCTAAGGCCCGGTGAGGTTAGAGAAGTGCGAGGTGATGTCAAATTTCAGGCGCGAACGCGAAATGTAAAGTCTCGCCTAATGAAGGAATAAATCAGCCATCCTCAACGCGACTCGGCAAGATGGCGAAATAATTAAAAGCTTGTAATTTTTTGCCCCCTCCTCACCCCTCAGGGGCGTCTTAATTAAAAGGAAATTAATATTTACGATGGCATCTAAGCTGTAAATTCTCCATTTACCAAAACGTGAATTTTACGCTGTCCCCTCTAAGGCGAGATTTTACCTCACCGCATAAAGCCGTTCTATTATATTCCAAATTTATTTGATTTAAATTACATTGATAATAAATAATGACCGAACATTAATAAACATTTTAAAATAAATTTAATGAAATACAAACAATTGAAGTGTAAAAATAATTTTTTTATTTGTTCCAACGACAATTTGAATAATTTCTTCAAAATTATATTAATGTTCTTGCTGGTGTTGGTTTGTTTTGAGTGCCTAATTACTGCTAATTTAAAAAAAACTGTGGATACATAGAACATAAATTAAATAGACAATATGTGCACCATCTAAAAATAACATTTTGAGTTTCCATTTAATTTATTTTAATATTTTATTTTATGTCAATGTATTTTATATTATTTATTTATAGATTTGTTTGTCGATGTTGGACGATCGAAATGTGCGCGGGATATGCCTATTGGTGGCGACGAGGTTCGCAACCCATCACACCGCGTCTCCCGCGGGGCGAAAGGAGAAGGATCGGCCGCATCGGTTAAAGTGTGACAGTCCATTATTTCTGCCTAACCTTTCGAGGAGACGGCGTGATGGTCAGTGAGTTAGTTAAAAATATATATTATATAGTATATATTATGTATACTGAATTTTTTTGGTAGAAATTCATTGAAAATAATGAAAATAAAACATTCCTTTATAATATATATTTAGTTTAAGTAGATATAATTAGGGTATCATGGGACTTGGTTATAAAATGGGCTGCAAAACTGTGAACGTCGTTTGATATGCATAAGACACCGCGTTAATATCTAAATCTGAAATTGACTGCAAAGAATTTTGTAAGAATTCCTCACAGCATCACAAAGGCTAAATATGGCTATATCGGTCAAACAAAAAGTCTCACAATATCCAGACAACCTACGAGGTGAACCTAGGCTGACTGTTGATGATACCTGTGGAGCAAGTAATGAGCTTCAGATATTTGGAAGTAGAGATCTGCAGCCGTAATGATCGTTATACCGAAGTGCGAGAATAAGACAATAAAGCCTCTGCCGTATCAGAGTGTCTGGATAATCTGGTCTGGAAGAACAAGTACCTGGAAGAACAAACGGGGCTTTCATTTCTTGGTTTGATATCACAAAGGGAGTCAAACAGGGTTGTGTAAAACCCCCGTGGTTGTTTAATCTATACATGGACAAGTGTATGAAAGAATTAGATGGCATAAACGCTAGTGTGAAAATGAACGACATGTCCATCAGCTGTTTGCTATATTTATGCAGACGACGCAGTTTTAATCGCTGACAGCATGGACGATCTACAAGTCCTAGTGTCAAGACAGTACGAAGTATGCAATAAGTATGACCTTGTGATGAACGTGTCAAAGTCTAAAGTTATGGTATTTGAAAAGGAAGAATGTATGACGGATTGTGACATAAGTGCGAACGGTGAGAAATTAAAGCATGTTACCGAATTTGTCTACGAGAAAGATATCGGAATAAGGGTTGGAGCTGGAAACAAAATAAATGGTGCACTCAAAGTCATTACCGCAAATAGAAATATATCGACTGAAGCAAAGATGGCAGTGCACAATGGAGTTCTAGTGCCGACCTTTATGTATGGAAGTGAAGCTTGGAGTTGATTTAATTATACTGGGTTCTTTCAGGACACTTGAGCCAGTGAAGATCTTTTAAATGATGTGAAATATGCGAGTTTTTTGGAACACCTATTATAAGTCGTGATGTTACACTTATACATATTTTTTAAAAATGTCAAGGCCACTTGAATAATACGAAAATAAGAATCATATAGAATGAAAGAGCCTTAATGTAATCAGGTTTGAACTCCCTTCTCTAGGATCAAGAGACATTATTTATTAGATTACATTTATAGTATAATTAAAATTAAAATTATTTGGTAGCAAAAGTTTAAAGATATAAAATATAATTATTGGTGAATATCCATAAATAAAATAGTTTAATGAATATAACTTGCGTGTATCCATAGAATTTAATTTCTTCAATTAAGATGTATAGATACAATGTGTATTCTATAATTAGTAAAGTTGCTATCTATCAGTCTCCGTCAGCCGGGCGTAATGGCGGCATTATGGACAATTGATTGATTTCGGAAATGGAGCCCATTGGCCAACTAATCATCTTTCGCCCAATATCGGGCAAACTTGACATTTATGAACGCATCTGCCGCGCGAGATGGTATCTCGTCGTGTTATTTGATCTTCCAATTAAAATCGGCCGCGTCTAATCACGAGGTTCTTCAACTAAAAAATATTAATTAGATAATTTACTTTAATGTAGTACTAAAAATAAAATGTTGATATGTAGAAATATTCAGAATTGATATTTTGGTACCTATATTCGATTGGGCCGTAAAAAACTGACTAATAAGCTCATGTTAGGTACTAGAGACGACAACTCTTACAGCAAAAAGTGTCTACAGGCTCAAGTGTACACAGAGGTCCATGGAAAGACAGATACTTGGTGTGAGCTTGCGTGACCGCATAAGAAATGAAGAAATCAGACACCGCACCAGAGTTGCTGACGTCATGGACCGAGTGGCAAAATTGAAATGGCAATGGGCTGGACACTTGGCTAGACAGGGTGGCAACAGATGGGCACCCAGGATACTCAGTTGGAGACCATGGGAAAATAGGCGAAGTGTCGGAAGGCCACCGATGAGATGGACCGATGATATTGTCAAAAGGGTTGTAAAATCTTGGATACAAAGGGGGCAGGATAGAGACGAGTGGAGGAAATTGGAAGAGGCCTATATGCAGCAGTGGAGGGAAGAAGGCTAGCAAAGAAGAAGAAGAAGGTAATGAGTTTTACTATGCTAGGCAGCTTTAGAAAAATGACATACCATAGGTAGGTACATTAAAAACAACAACACGTCAAGCCATCACGTCGTTTTACCGAAAGAGTAGGCAGAGCGAATGGACCGCCACACCACTCTATCCTGACACACCTCTCTAGATTCCTCTACATTCATACAGCGAGTCTTACACGCACCTCTAACATGGCCGACTGATTTGATCATGCCATGTTTTCCTTGGTCTTCCTCGACTCCGTACCCCATTCACATTTTTAAAAAATACGAATAATATCGATTAACCTGAAGAGAAAAATGCGTGAACTGTGAGTTCTGCCGATAGCCTTTCTAAGTAAATATCTTTGTCTTTTGACAAATTAAAACATTGCTGTGGTATTAGTACAAAGTAATTTTATAACTTATTAAAATACCATTTCAAAACTAAACGTTGTTCTTAAAATGTCCATGTTTTGGGGGAGAAAACAACTAATGAAAACGTGTTAATTAAATGATTCATCTTCCACAAATTTCCCCATCTGCAGAGTTTATTTTTAATTAATTTATGGCCCATTACCCGGCCCTTCGCGGTCCAAATCAGCCATAGATCACACGCCCCCGCCTTTGTCTGCTCTTTCAGATGTAAACACTCCATAGAATCATACAATAATTACTCAATCCTCCAGAGATGCAGCGGGCGCCCGAAAATTTTTTTTGCCTCGCCTGTTTGTTTGGGAAGGTGTAAATAAATCAGCGTATTTTTCAAAACGCTAGATACGAGATGGTATCTACGCGTCACAGGAAGAGAGAATTATTTTTACTAACTTATAGCCATGCCACACTGTTTTAAACAAGCTCTCCACATCGGTCTCCACCGGCGGTTTAAAACTGTGTGGACACTTGTTTGAAACCAAAATTTGTTGACGGACGCGCATAGTATGCGTGTGCATCCACAGTTGTAAACACGCATTCCACAGTTGGCGCTCCACATTCCACCAGTCAAGGTCACTTGCATAGCGGCATCGGTGGAGTGCGGATGTATGAACGAAAATGGTGTCTACGCGAGAAAAAGTAGTGATCAGTGAAATTATTGAACTGTATAGGGACATGCCCATGTCTTTGGGATCTAGTCGACAACACACTGAGGTGGGAGCCTTGTTTTCAATAGTGTGGACGCCACACCAACCGTGGGCTCCACATCGCTCCACAAAGATGACCCCTGTGGAGAGCTTGTTTAAAACAGTATGAGGACGCTACACCAACCGTGGGCTCCACAGCTCTCCACCAATGTCACCCCTGTGGAAAGCTTGTTTCAAACAGTGTGGCACGGCCTTAACTAACTAACCATCAGGGTTCATCGCAGGGCTAATCACTCTGCATGGTAAAAAAAGAACAGGATTACGAAAACTAACACAATGGCCTTTATTGAACAACGCTTTAGGCATAAGCATAAGAACCAACGATGATTGTTGAACTGTGGAAGATTTTGTAAGTCTCAACGCCTACGGTGGGCTGGCCATGTGGGAAGAATGCCAGAGGGTAGAACATCACAAATTATATCCAGATGGGTGCCCCGCGAAAAGAGACCAAGAGGCAGATCGAGGAAAAGATGGGCGGATTGCGTGGAACAAGATTGAGAGAAAATGGAAGGAGCTGGGGAATGGAGAGAGATGACCAGAGACAGAAGTCGGTGGAGGACCGTTGTGGAGGAGGCCAAGTCCCACACCGGGATGTAGCGCCGAGAAATGAACTAACTAACCATCACGCCGTCTCACTGAAGGGGTAGGTAGAAAGAATGGACCGCCATTCTTCTTTCCTGAGATACGTCACGCACGCACGTCGATGCATGCTACGATGTATGAATGTTACGCAACATTAGCGTTAATGGTGAGAATCTGGACCAAGAAGATGAGTTTGTATATTTAGGTAGTATGTTAACAAAGGATGGGCGAGTGGAGAGGAAAAAAGTTTATCCAAAAAAGCTAAAATGGCAGTGACCCTTATGTATGGGAGCGAAGCATGGAACTGGCAAAAGAAGGATGAAAGTTTAAAAAATACAGTAGCAATGAGATCTCTCAGACGAATGTGTGCATACTTTGTTATCTGTTAATGTTGTCATCGCAAGCAAAAGCTTATCGAAAAAAGCTTAAATGTCAGTCCACAATGTTCTTGTACCTGTACTATGTTTGCAAGTGAATCATGAAACTAGCAAAATAAGGATGAATGTAAAATAATTGCAGTAGAAATGAGATCTCTTAGAAGAATATGTAGATAATCTGTGAGTAATAATAAGCAAAATAATGAAAGGATCGTTAAGATGATTTGCATTTGCAAATAATAAATGATGAAAGAATGGTCAAAAAGTATGTGTTAACGATGTAAACGGATCTATAAATAGAGGAAGATAAAGGAAAACCTGACACGATCATAAATCAAGGATTGAATGTAGGCCAGGAGTCGAGAAATCGACGTTCGTGAATGATTCGAGTTTGAATGTTGAGGAATCGAGTGAAGTATGTCAGGAAAAAACAGTGTGGCGGTCCATTATTTCTGCTTAGCCCTTCGGGGAGACGACGTGTTACTTAGTTTTAACAATAACGCTCTTTATTCTAGGAAATTCTTATTTTTCTTAACGTCAGACCACTAATGTCCCAAATAATAACACTAAACTGAATATTAAGAATCCTGCACCTAGATGTAACAAACGAATCAAAACAAATGTCAAATTCTACATTCGTTTTGATTCGTTCGATACACCTATTCTTAATAGATGGCGCTAGTGTAGATTGAACTAGTGACGTGTGAAGTGTGGTGCAACATAGTGGCATATATACTTCCAAAAATTTGTCAGACGTGGTGTGTTCGTGAGAAGGGCGCAATGGGGAATGGTGTTAACATAAAGCGATCGCTTAACCCAACCAATGACAGGTCATAAGTCCTGTAAGCGCCTCGACCACCATATTCTGTTTCCAAAAAACACAAAACTGAAAACAATTTAAATTATTTATTTTTTGTCCACAAAAGACTATGCTATACCTTACTAGCGACTATTAATATGAAGCTAGTTGTGAAGTTTTTCCATAAATCTCTTTAAGAAAAGTTAATTAACCCTTGTGAGCACTAATTCAGTGGAGGGTCTCTCCGGAGGGAATATTTCCGAAGGAATTACTCATTGTACGGCCGTAATAATAATACGGAATATAATGAAATATAATAAAGGAATATATGGAGCAATATGTTAGCGCCCCGCTGCTCGACCAAGTTCTCTTGTGCGTAGGTACCCCCCTTAAATAAATTTCTTTTCAGACGGCACCCCGCGGCCAGGGGAGGGGGATACAGCAGTACCTACTACTAACTCCGGGTAGGTACCTACCCGTGCACTCTCTCTCCGTGTGTCCCGCGGTGGAAAAAATCTTCAACACTAAGAAGCACTTTTTGTTGTTTCACCTATATCGATAGCGTAATATCAAAAACTAATATAATAAAAAAAAAAGATTTCCCAGTGTCTGGAACGCAAAATGTATTATCAATGGATACTTCCAGTACCGACATATGGAGCAGAAACGCTAACCCTCACCATGTCGACCATAAGGAAACTCCGTGTAGCACAGAGGAAACACGAAAGAGCCATGATACACGTAAGACTCTCAGACCGGATAAGAAATACAGAAATACGTCGAAGGTCGGGAGTAACAGATGTCGTCGCAAGGGTAGCGAAACTTAAATGGTCATTTGCGGGACATGCCAGATTGGTAGACGATATATGGACCAAAAGCATGGTAGAGTGGAGACCCCGCGAAGACAAACGAAACAGAGGGAGACCCCCCACACGATGGTCCGATGACATTAGAAGAATTGCTGGGGATTGGGTGCAGAAGGCACAAGACAGGGATACGTGGAGAAGTATGGGGGAGGCCTATGTCCAGCAGTGGACGACAACGGCTGTCTAAGTAAGTAAGTAATATAAAAAACTCTTAAAAGTCATTTCACATAAAGCAAATAGAGTAACTTACTAACTAACCGTCACGCCGATTCCCTGGAGGGGTGAGTAGAGAGGATGGACTGCCACTGAAGACGCCGATGTTTGAAGACGAAAAAATCGACTAACGCACGTGTTCCGGTGTATGAAAGTGAGCTAGAGAGGGGGGAAGTGTGGCGAGGCACCCTCTCCTTCAAGATATGATCATAAAAAATAATTTGCGAGTCCAACATGACCAGTTTCGGGAAATAACTGTTTCCCTAATCGGTTAATAAGAAGAGCCGACCCCAAGTAAATGGGACATTGTCTAGAAATAAGAAATTATATAGATTCCTCCCTTTAAAACATTACTTATTCTTCTTCCTTGCATAGACTTATGTGGTCTGTTCTCCAGAGGGTTGCTCCTCTTGTGAGGTGGATTCCCAGCTGTCCTTCCATCTTTTAGGAGGTCTTCCAGGAGGACGAGTTCCGTAAGGCTGATTATATAGTGCAACAAAAGGTGGTTACTATTCTTTGACATGACCATACAAGTCCCTCCTTGACTGTCTATCTCCTAAAATATCTATATTTCTTTCTCTATAACATATCTATGTCGGCCACATAAGAATAGGAGAAATCGACGTGCGTGCATGACACGACGTATGAACGTAGAGGAATCGAGAGAAGTATGTCATGATAGAAAAGTGTGGTAGTCCATCCATTTTGCCTATTCCTTTGGGAGACGGTGAGATGGTTAGTTATTTAGTATTCCCATATAACACAACATCTCAAAGAACTTCACTGGCTTAAGAGTCCAGAAAGAATCCAGTAAAAATTCTGCTGGACAATCTTCAAAGCACTACATGGAATGGCTCCAAATTATATATCCGAACTCTGTATAACGGACAGCCTAAATACAAGGAAATCCACACTTCGCTCGGCGAACTCCTCGGCAATAGGAAGATTAGTTAAGCCAAAGCGTTGCCCTAGTACAAATTTCGGGGATCGAGCGTTTGCGTTAGCCTGCCCTTCAACAATCTTCCTTCACATCTCAGATGCAAAAATGATCCGACAGACTTCAGATCTAAGCTGAAACCCCGTCTTTTTCATATTTCATACTCAATTAACCTGCATATTTTTTTCTATTATACTATCTAATTATTCGCGAATATCAATCAGATGCAGCATTCACATTTAGATTTAAAACAGGTCTTAATGCGCCTTTCAGGTGTTACATCACAAAAACGGCGCTTTAAAAGTTAGCATATTTTTTATATACAGACAAACAAACAAACCATCACACCGTTTCCCCAAAGGGGTAGGCAGAGAGAATGGACTGCCTCACTACTCTATTCTGGCAAACCTCTCTAGATTCCTCCAAAGAGTCGTACACGCACGTCAACTCCTCCGACTTCTAACATGACCAATCTTTAAAATTTTATTAATTTGGTCAAGTCATGTTTTCCTCGGTCTGCCTCGACTCCGTACTCCATTTACATCATTAACGTACACTTTCTTAGCCATTCTTTCTCCATCCATGCGTTCCATATGTCCGAACCATCGCATCGATCCTTTCATAATACCTTCTTCCGCTCTACATTCCTTTCCTTATATCAGCATTTGAGATTCTGTCGTATATCGTTCTACCACACATACGTCTTAGGGACCTCATCTCCACCGCAATTAATCTGCACTCATCTTTATCTGCCAGTTCCATGCTTCGCTTCCATACATTAGTGCTGGGACCAGAACTTTATTGTGAACGGCCATTTTCGCTTTCATTGATTATTATTATTATTGTTTCCAACAACTATTTTTAAAGCTCCATTCACTTTGTTACCATTCCATTCACTTCTTTCAATATCACGTTCGGCCATCCGCTGTGAACATGCTACATAAATACACAAATTCCCTCACCTGTTCTAAGTTCTCTTCGTTCACACTTATATTACAAACTGTCAAAAACCGTCACCTTTGACTTACCGACATTCATCATTAAATCATTTGACTTGCATACCTCATACATTCTCGACACCAAGACTTGTATTTCGTCCGCACTATCCGCAACGAGAACGGCATCGTCCGCGTAAAGCAGACAATTTACAGACAGATCACTCATCTTAGCACCAGCATTTATACCTTTACATGCTATCTTCCTCAGCATCTTCACCTCGGAAGTCCTCGGAACTTGTTTGGTTCTGACTGTGTCTGCCCTTGCATTAACACCTTATGTTATTATTAAAATGTCGACATTGAAGACGTCATAAAAAGCTCGCCGTTAACTATCCGTGTACATAAAATATTCTATAATATAAAATGTGAGAGATCTTAAATTACATATACGCACGTTATTTGCCATGTTCTTACCGGTACAGCTGTCTGTGTTATTTTTAATAATGAAGCGTTAATTGGACAGGCAGTGAACTTATTCGTTAATTATTCTAAACGGTACACCTGAAAGTAATTAATTAACTTGTATATTTATATATTAAAAAAAAACATTTTAATTAAATTAAACAATTACATTGTTAGCGCAAGCATAAACATCTAATTATCATATTTATGTAAAGTGTAGTCTCTTTGTCTTCATTTTTAAAAGGTTAAAAGTTCAAGAAATATTTTTAATTAGGTATATTTTTATTTTAAACTGTTAAATAAAATGACTTTGTTTGTTGTATCACAATTGTATATTATTTTAATTTAATCCTTTAATAATTAATCCTTTCCTATTAATGTAATCTATGTACCTACTTCCTGATAATATTTATCGTTTTTAATTTATTATGTTTTATCGTTTTTGACTTGATTGAAGACTACAGAGGAAAAACAAGGAATGTCAGTAGAAGGTTAATTTGAATAAATTGAGAATAAAGCTAATCAAAGTCTATATAGTTCTTAGCAATTAGCAATCGATTATCTGGCCATAGTCGATGACACACATGATTTTTGAATATGAAAATTTTACTGTGGATAGATACGTACAAATGCCGCTAGATGGCATTATTACATTTTTTTTTTTACGTATACAACAGGTTGCTTGAACCCAATTACAGTACACATTTTTTTTTTTTTTTTTAAGCTGATATATTGATTCTCGTGACATGTGACAGGTAGCCAATCTATCGCCATTTTATTGTCACGTGAATACTACGCCAGACCATAGACAATGTGACAATCACACTGCCATCGCCGGGAATCGAACCCAGAACCTTCGGAATGGGAATCGGAGCTCTTACCACTCTGCCACGAAGGTCGTCTTTTGAATTTTAACTGACATTCCTTGTTTTTCCCCTGTAGTCTTCAATTGTTCCTTCTAATAACTGTTTTATTGTTATTATTGTTATTATTATTATTATATTTTCCACTTTTAATATTTTCTCCTATAAAGTAACTAACCGTTCTTTTAATAAAAATATTTAGGCACCTAACTCAATTTCAGCAATAATTTCAAAATTATATCAAAGAAATTATTGAAATTGACTTAGGAACAAATACCCATAAAGATTCGAAAAATCGACATTTCATATATTATTGTAACACCTGATAATGTCAACATAGGTTGATGAAACAGCTGTCGCATAAAATAAAATATAATTGTGATACAAAAAACAAAGTTTTTTAATTTAACAGTTTAAATGTTAAGGTATCATAGTGTTTCGGCCAAAACAATGGACTGTATATTTTTATTTGACTAACCTATCTCAAAAATGGTCAAAAAATTATCCGAAAAATTGTCTTTAATACCAAAGATGGCAGTGAACTCACGGGTTCTCATATCGACCCCTGAACTGGTAAAATAAAGGTGAAAGGAAAAATTTCGGTGGAAATTAGATATATTGGAAAAGCGGCCCTCAAAGAGTGCTCCGCGGAGCCCTGGGACTCCACAAGTACTCAGTGAGGGCTCCGCTGCGACAAGCAGCATAATAAATCTACAATAATGCTACGATAACTAAATGCAAACAAAACAATTTAGCTTGTACAGGTAGTTATGTGTCTTAGTCGACACTCATTACTACACACCCACGCCCACGTAGCGGATGCACTATTTTCATTAAATCTCTTCTTCTTTTTCAGCCTGTTGCGGCCGTCCACTCCTGGACGCAAGCCTCATCTGGTATTTTCCAGTTCCTTCTATCGCATCCAGGCACTTCCCGCACTCTTCAGGATATCGTTGCAATCTAACGTCCTCGGGCACCAGCACAGCAGTCACCTTGTCCACTTTTCATCTGGGTCGCGGCGACGTGTCTCGCCCAACGACACTCAAGGGTTGCGGCCAACTTGATGACATCGAAGACTTTTGTCTTGTTGAATAGTTCATTTAATAATTATAATTAAATATTCTTCTTCTTATTCTTCCTTGTTGCAGACCTATGTGGTCTGTTCCCCAGAGTGTTGCTACACCTGTGAGGTAGACTCTCAGCTGTCCTTCTATATTTTAGGAGGTCTACCACGAGGACGATTCCCATGAGGCTGATTATGCAATGCAATATAGGGGAGTCTGGTGGTGTCCATTAATTGAACATGACCGTACCAGTCCCTTTTTCGATGTCTGCTTCCAACTTATAATATCCTCAATCTCATATATCTCTCTTATTCTGGTGTTCCTCACGCGATCTCTCAGTGTCTCAGTAGTTTTGATTATTTTAGAGCTCCGTAAAATATCAGTGTTTTAAAAAGGTGTTTGAGAACCGCTGTCTTAGACGAATTTGTGATAAATATTTAAATTATAGAGTGCTAATTACATATAAACGAAATGAATGCAGTACAAATGAATGCGCTATAAACAAAATAATGAAAGGTTGATTAAGATGGTTTGGAAATATGGATATAAAGGATAGTAAAGAAAGTACAGTAGAACCTGGATAATTGGCATCCCAAGGGCCTACGATGGTCAATTAATCAGGTTTTACAATTATCCAGTTTTTCATGTATCCAGGTCCAGATTGTGCTTCTGGTTTTTAAACCAGGTTCTGTAACCACATAAACAGAAAAACAATTCTTGGATTGATGCATAAAACAATCAATAAAAATGTAACAAAAGTTTAATACGTGAATGATACAAACAATACATTTAATTATTGTGACTTCAAAAAATCAGTTATATGGGCCTGTTTCACTCGCTAAAAATGTTGCACAACTCTTCGCGAGATATACCGGCGTCAAATACTTGGATTAGTTTTAGTTTCGAGCTCAAATCAAGGCCGTTATATTTACGTTTGTGAAACATTGCGATCTAAAATGGATCACCTTCGATGAGTACAGAACAAAAACTGAGGAGTGATCAGTTTACAGAGAACGAGAAGGCAGTGCTTTCCAATTACAGTTGTACTCTCCGATCAATTACAGAGGCCGAGAAGGCAGTCCTCTTCAATTACAGAGGTTTATGGCCCGAATGTCGAGTTAAATTAAACAGTTTTCTTTTTTCAAGAGGTTTTGGTGCTCCAAGGGGGTGGGACCGAAACTTTTCTGTCAATTATAGATTTTTGTCAATTAACCAGGTTCCAATTATCCAGGTTCTACTGTATACGTTTACGATATGCATTGTACAAGAAAAAAACATTTTTTCAAAAACAACACTGCAATAATCAGCTGATATTATTATAAGCATCTTCTACATACATGATTGTAAATATCTCAATAGAGACGAAGACATAAACTGTTTTTTGGAAACAGAATATGGTGGTCGAGGCGTTTACAGGACTTATGACCTGTCATTGGTTGGGTTAAGCGATCGCTTTAAGTAATACGACATTCCCCATTCCTCCCTTCTTACGACCACCACGTCTGACAAATTTTTGAAAGATGTATATATGCTACAATGTTGAGGAACACTTCACATATTTTAGTTCAATCTACACTAGCGCCATTTATTAAGATTAGGTGTAAGCATTAAGCAGAAAATCTTTATTAGTGCAATGTAAAAGGCTGCGCTATTATCTTCATAAGAATGTTGTATTACTTAAAGCGATCGCTTAACCCAACCAATGACATGTCATAAGTCCTGTAAATGCCTCGACCACCATATTCTGTTTCCAAAAAACAATTTACATCTTCGTCTCTATTGAGATACAATTAATGTATGATTAACCCGCAATGGGTTAAATCCAGTATTTGTCTACAAGTATTTATATACTCGTACATTCAAATTGTTGTTCTACATACATGATTGTACGATTGTGTTGAATATTTTCTATAGAACGCAGAATTAACACATAAAAAACATTTAAAATAATTTCGACAACAATACGTTGTAACACATTCCTCAATTATGTTGAAATACAGGTATAATAGGGCGTAGATTCTCAGCCGTTAGGCCGTCAGCACTGCATTACGGATCAGATCCGCAATCAAAGATGGCAATCCGACCAAAAGCAACGTAAAAAACATTCGGCGACAACGTCGATTTACTTTTACGATGTTTTCATCCGCAAATTGGACGTTGGACGAAGAAAAATGGCATAAAAATCAACGCGAGACGATATGATGGCGCCCCGCCGCGAGGGAATGCAAGGAGCTCGCGGGTAGCGCGCTTCCGGTCGGTTTCGAATTTCAAAATTTGCGTTCTATGGCCATTATTCTCTTTTAGCATTATTCGGCGTTCATTAATTGTGACTTCGGCCAGGTCGAGGCGGGTACCTACCTACGCGACATAGGGGGGTCATATTGAATAAAGTAAATGTAACGAATTGAAGCAATAATATTTTCAGCAAACGGTCTCGTCGCTTATGCGATGGAAACTATGACCCTCACCAAGAGAAATGTAAAGAGATTAAGAGTCACGCAGCGTTCCATGGAAAGACATACGCTCGGCGTCAGTCTCCGAGATAAAATAAGTCAGAAATGAGGAGATTAGACGCCGAACAAAAATAACGGACATCATGGAACGACTAGCGAGACTGAAGTGGCAATGGGCGGGTCATGTGGCGAGACAGAGTGAGGATAGATGGACCCAGAAAATAATAATAAGGTGGAGACCATGGGAGAATAGGAGTAGCGTCGGCAGGCCGCAAAAAAGGTGGGCCGACGACATTGCTGCCGTGGCTGCGGCTGGCAGGAGATAGAGACGAGTGGAAGGGAAGGGAAGAGGCGTATGTCCAGCAGTGGACCGATGAAGGCTGACGAAGAAGAAGGTGTCGTCGCTATTCTTACTGTTATTAGTATTCAAAATGTATTGAAACATCGGTTTTATAAAAGCTATATATATTAAATAATCTAATGTTCTAGCAAGGGGGTTTGAATGGATGGTTAGGACTTTGAGGAGACATACCATGCTGGAAGGTTTGTGTAAAAGTAAATGCCATGAAACGCCATACATAGTTGCATAACATCAGCAATGTAGTGTGAGCTAGTCCGACTCTCTGGCGTTCACGTGTGATTTTTATGATCCCGCAAACCCTGGGTGTGGTATATTGGACGTACTCGTATGTTGATGTGCCACAGCTAATAGAGAGAGGGCGAATGGCGATTTTCGGTGCCACAAAATCGGTCACCCCAACTAAGGGAAGGAACACCCCTACAGAAAAACCCTGGTGCTCCTAGTAATGGGGTTGCGCGTTAGGCCAACAACCGTAAAACAACCAACGGCAACGTTACGAACACTTCAAGATATTCTTTTCTTGGAGGAGGCTAAGACCCACTAAGGGTTATAGCGCCGGAGAAAAAAAAAGTTCTAGCAAGGCGAAACATGTCACTTCCATATACTATCATAATGCTTTTATAAAATATTAATGTTGTTAATTATAATTTCTTTGTAAAGAAAAATTCATTGTAAATAATGAAACTAAAAAATGAATAATGTTTTAATACGTTTATTTTACAATGTGTTTTTAGTTGGATTCCACTTGATTTTTCTTCGACCGGTTTCGGCAGCTTGCTGCCATCTCCTGGTAGGTACCTACATCTACATGATTTTATAAAACTGGCGTTTCCACCAATCAGATACTTATGGAGATCATTGTTCACGAAATAACAAGCAAGTTACAGTTTTGACAGACCTGTTAATTATTGAAAATATATCGAAATAGTGCGTGTGGAAATTTTTTGGATGATAGAATAGAATGGAAATACTCGTAAAATAAGTGAATGCAGTGCGAATGAAAGTGTTATGAACAAAATAATGAAAGGATCATTTAGATGATTTAGACACATGGAAAGAATGAATAAAATAAATAATAAAGTATATATGTTAACGATGTGAATCGAACTAAAAATAGACGTAAACTGAAAAAAATGTGGCACTATCAAATAAATCAAATATTGAATGTCGGCCACGTGAGCAGTCGGAGAAATCGACATGCGTGCATGACACAATGTATGAATCATAGAAAAGTGTGGTAGTCCATTCATTCTGCATATTCCTTCGGAGAGACAGCGTGGTGGTTAGTTTAAACGTCTAGAAAAAAGACGTTTTCATTCATATTATGTTATGTACCTAACCACCCGTTCCCACGAATCACTTTCCTACGTCTATATTTTGAATCAAGATTTGTTTATATTATATTAAGTTAACATTTGGGGATTCACGAGACTGATTGAAGGTTTGTTTATATTATTAATATTTTTGTAAACATAAGGGCTCGAACGCGAGAACGTTTTATTGATCTGTTCCCACAGGTACACGTGTCATCAAACAAAGAAATGCACACTATTTAAGCTGAACCGCATCACGGATCAAATTAGATACAATTGCAACTCCTTAATAGTAACAAGTCTAGATACAATTGCAACTCCTTAACCCTTAACGTACCGCGTTCAAAACAAAACGCTCGCTCCCATGTGGTCAATTCAGTTTACCGCTAACTTTATCTAAATATCAAGCATATGACTCGATGAATCAAAATTTAATTTATGTCATCTTGTAGGGAATTTCATTAGGAATAGATCGATATCTATAACATACATGGATTATTTGAAAAACATATCATTATTAATTTTTTCTGGAACCATGCGATTTCTGATATGGAATGCGTCACAGCATACGAGCAACTGGACACCAAGTATAAACTTGTCTCGCGCCGCGGCCGGCGGGGCGAGACTTTACGTATGATAAAGGCACCTAGGCAAAATGTATAGTACGTTCAAGACAACGAGGACGTATTAATATTTGTCCCTTTTGGTAAAGTGTTAATATTTTCACAGTTCTGATATTATTAAGTTGCGTGCTGCGTTTCCGTCCACAGTCAGTATTATTACGTACCTATGAAAAGGCCAAACATATAATTTATAATACGTTCAAAACAGCGAGTAAGTATTTGTCACTTTTGATAAAGTTGTAAATATTAGCAAAACAAATTCTACCTTAACACGAATGAAGGTGAGGGCAGTCTTAGAAAATATTTTTTTTTGGGATGAAGGAAGTAATTTTTTGCTTTTTTTTATTACGAAATATTGAGAACACTTCAATGGAGGATTACAATTTTTTTTATAATATTAGGGTCCATAGGTTTTAAGAAAATCAACTTTAAATTGGCAGTGGAAACTCAATTGACCACATGGCAACGCGACGGTTAATAGTAACAAGCCTAGATACAATTCCAACTCCTTACTTGTAACACATCTTTATATCATTGTAACATCGTCTTAAATAAAGTTCTCTACTTAAAAATTTAATCGTGTTGGAAGTTATTCCATCCCAAAAATCCTCACCCGAAGGATAAAACATAAAATTGGTGTCAAAGTGGCGAGACTATTTAAAAACATAAAAATGTATTGTTATTCGTATTATTATAGAGCCGTACTATAATACTAGGTAAGTACTTGCGGCATTTCTCCCACTGTGTTCACTCACCGAGGCGAGGGGAAGAAGTTTCGTTAGCTTTTCTCTTTGAATGCTCCGATTCTTATAAATTTGTTAGAACGTTTAACCTGTGATTACTGTATTTAGGGCAACGGGATAGCTCCGAGCGGAGAAGGAACAATGCCGGGGAGGAATAATGGCGGGAGAAGAAAGGAGAGAGACGTCGAGGTCGGAGGAGGGCCGCCCGGCAAGTGTGGGAATGCGAGGGCCTTTTTGCGGAATTACTTCGTTTTGCCATTCAATTACTATGATTATTGAGCACAATACTTCTGCTGATCTGATAGCCTACTCCGTGTGAAGTTTAACCGTCTTCGCCAATATTTTAGAGAGGTACATTATAATTTATATATTGAAATAAATAATGAATGGAGAAACGTCTATTGACTAGAATTATTATTATATTTTAAGGGAGTGACTGACTAACTAAATAACTAACCATCACGCCAATTCCAAAGCAGAGAGGATGGATCGCCACAATGCTCTGTCCTGGCATACCTCTCGGGATTCCTCTACATTCATACATCGTACCATGCACGCACGTCGAATATTCCGACTTCGAATGTGACCGCCTTTTAGTAATTGATTAATTTGGTCATGCCATGTTTTCCTCGGACGTTCTCGGCTTCCTTTTCCACTCACGCTGCTTGTGTACAACTTTTTAACCATTCTACTCTCATCCATTCATTTCATATGTCCAAACCATCCCAGGGATCCTTTTTTAATTTTATCCATGATGTAGCCATCTGCCTTACATTTCTTTATTATTTCATTCTATCATACAACGTTTTCCCGCACACTCTTCTCAGTGATCTTATTTCTACGGTGTTTATCCTGCTTTCATCCTTCTTTTGCCAGCTCCAGCCCAGCGCACTTATATCACAAATCGTCTTACATTCTTCTTTCTCGAAAACCATCACTTTAGATTTAGACACATTCATCACCAAGTCACTCTTTTTGCATGCCTCACACATCCTTGACACTAAGACTTAAGGGAGTGCAAATCAAAAAAAGTCATTCCCATAAAATAAATATTATTTATAATAAAAATTCTAAAAAAAATACGTTTTCATACGTAAGAAATAAGTTAATTTTATTCGCCTCTAGACCATGTGTGGTAAATCGACGAGTATGATAGTGTCAAATGCAAATATAAGAAGTGAATGCTAACTAACTAACCATCACGCCGTCTCACCGAAGGGGTAGGCAGAAAGAATGGACCGCCACACTTTTCTCTCCTGATATATTTCTCTTGCTTCTACAACATTCATACATCGTGTCATGCACGCGCGTCGACTCACGTGGTCGACATTCAATATTTATTTATTTAATCTTGCCACGTTCTCCTAGGTCTTCCTCTATTTCTGGTTCCATTTACATCGTTAACATAGAATTTTTTACCATTCTTTCTTCATTCATTCTTTCCTCATATCCAAACCATCTTAATGATTATTTCATTATTTTGTTCATAACACCATCATTCGCACCACATTCACTTCTTATATTTTCATTCGACACTCTATCATACACAGAGTATCCACACATTCGTCTTAGAGATCTCATTTCTACTGTATTTATTTTACTTTCATCCTTCTTTTGCTAGTTCCTTGCTTCGCTTCCATACATAAGGGTCGGTAGAAGAACACCATTGTGCACTGCCATTCTAGCTTTTTAGGATAGAAGTAAATGCAGTGCGGATAAAATTGTTATGAACAGAATGAAGAAACGGCCATGAAGATGGTTAGGACACATGAAAATAATGAATAAATGATAAAATAGTGTACGATGTAAAAATACCAAGAAATAGAGGAAGACCGCGGAAAACGTGACACGATCAAACCAATCAAATATTAAATTTCGACCACGTGAGGTGTCGGATAAATCGATGTGTGTGCATGACACGATGTATGTCAGAAAATAACAGTGTGGCGGTGCATTATTTCTGTCTAGTCCTTCGGAGAGACGGCGTGATGGTTAGTTTTATACCAGAAGTAGTCGGAATGGAAGAAAAAATCGACCAAAAAATGAGGAATATCTAAAAAAAATTGTGATGTAAGTCCGTTCATCTCAATGCCGCCGCCATTTAACCTTTACCACTCCTTTGTCGAATGCTAGCCGACATCGCTATATGTACAATACAACTCGTTGTCGGCTGGCGGCCGACAAGATAAGACTTCGTCTGGCGGCCGACAAGATTATTCGTTAAAAAAAATTTTTTTCACGTTTTAATAAGATTTTGACTTTTTTCCGTTTTTTTTTTTACTATAAAATAACCCTTGCAAATTAACATAACCTAAAACGGAGGGAATTTCGCGTGATACGTCATGCAGAGGAGCGATTAGAGTACAAGCCCCACTTCATTGCGAGACTGGATAAAGGTTCTAAGGGACTGTAAAGGGTGCAGTAACTAAAAAATTCCAGGGGAAGATGGGAAACAGTGTAGTTTTGTGAGACCTGTTCCAGAAAACCTGGTCTCCTTCCTGGAAATTGTAAAAAAGTACCATACTATGCAAAACTATAAGTAGCCCATAATGTTTTTTGTAAATTGTTTTTTATTTGATGAATAAATCATTACAAATGAATTTTTATTTTTTGCAACTACCTATCAATAAATTAATATTATGACATTATTTAAATTAGAGTTGGCTGACAAACAAAATAAAAAAATAATGGAGTGGTAAGGGTTAAGAATCGGACTTATGTCCCTTGGACTATGAACCTAGAAGAACAAGTATTTTCGAAACACTAGTCCTAATATAACAGCTGTTATTGCATATTCATACGCATTTAACATTAGTACGTAACCCATTTCATATTATATTTTAGAAGTACAAACGAAATAATTAAAAAAGTAATAAAAGAGAACAGCTACTTGGCGAGTAATTAATTACGACTCCTAATTAAATTTGAGCGCAGACTCTCGTATTATACGAGTATTATAGTTGTGCGCAATAAACAGAACATTAAAGTAATAATAAAAATTCAACTGCTTGGAACCGTTGCGCCTGCTATTGTGTACACACTCTACACTCCACAGTACATTCTGGGAGACAAAAGTCTTTGTCCCGCGGCTACTTTCTAAATATGTCTTTCTTCTTTGTGCTTACCCCTATTACATTCTTATCCAAAGACTTAGTTCGGAAGGAGACTTGTTCAAAAAATATTATATACATTTTAATTAAAAACTATACGTTAACGACGGCCTCCGTGGCAGAGTGACAACATCCTGGCAGAAAGAATCCAGTATAAACTCTGCTGGACAGTCTTCAAAGCGCTACATGGAATGGCTCCAAATTATATATCCGAACTCTGTATAACGGACAGCCTAAATACAAGGAAATCCACACTTCGCTCGGCGAACTCCTCAGCAATAGGAAGATTAGTTGAGCCGAAGCGTTGCCCTAGTACAAATTTCGGGGATCGAGCGTTTGCGGTAGCCGGCCCATCAGCTTGGAACAATCTTCCTTCACACTTCAAATGCATAAATGATCCGACAGACTTCAGATCTAAGCTGAAAACCCATCTTTGTTATATTTCACACCCAATTTAAAACCTGCATATTTTGTTCCATTATACTAGTACTTTCTAATCGATCGCGAATATCAATCAGATGCAGCGTTCATATTTAGATTTAAAATACGTCTTAATGCACCCTTGAGGTGATTAATTCACAAAAACGGCGGTTAAAAAGTTAACATGTTGTTATTATAATGATTATTATTATTATTATTATTATTATTACTATTATTATCCATTACAACCATAACGAAGGTCCCGGATTCTATTCTCGGCGGTGACGGCAAATAACTCACGCTATCTTTGGTCTGATAAAATTCACGTGACAATAAAATGGCGATGGATTAGCTTCTTATCCCATGTCATGAAAATCAATAGCTAAAAAGTTGTACCTATATTGTAATTTATTTCGAATAACCTGCTGTATACAAATGTGGAAATCAACGGGAATCTTCGTGACGAAAAAGTGTCAGTTCAATATTTCAGTCTACCCGTTCGGGGACACTGCGTGATGGTTAGTTAATTAGTTTTTATCTTTATAATCGTGCACCAGATGTAAAATCTTTCAAAATGTGTAAAAAAACAGTGATTTAATTCGTTCAAAAAATAAATGAAATAAAAAAGTGATCTGAATATTTTTCGACTACCCGATTGAATGATTTGGACAGAATCCAGTTGAAATAAAGTCGTACAATGATATTTAAGCGCTGTAAGGACAAAGGGGGCATGTCGCGATATCCCGCCGCGAACAATGGAGGGGCCTCTTTGCAATAGGATTGCGTTTAGCGACTTTTGGACTTATTCAGCGAGGAATCGGAACATATTTCCAACCCCTTCCCGTGTCTACACTTGTACCGCGGCGGGGCGCGCACTCTGCAGCCTGCCGAGGGAAGGTGACGGACGCTAGACTCGAGGACTGCTCCGGGAGATTGAATCCTAAAGGGCTTCTCACTTACCGCGTTAGTCTCGTTACAGTTACTCAGAATAACGAATGTTTCCTGGAAAAATATAGAAGCTGCTTCGAGCTGCCAGAGACAGAAAGTCTACTCTCAAATTATAGTCAACGTCGCGTCGGGGGACCTGAGTTAGAGAGGGATCAGAAAAAAATCTAACTGTTTTCTCTACGCATCGCAGCAGCAAGACTCATTAAAGGCATTTCAAAAAAGTCCCATATAACACAACATCTCAAAGAACTTCACTGGCTTAAAAGTCCAGAAAGAATCCAGTATAAACTCTGCTTGACAGTCTTCAAAGCGCTACATGGAATGGCACCAAGTTATATATCTGAACTCTGTATAACGGACAGCCTAAATACCAGGAAATCTACACTTCCCTCGGCGAACTCCTCGGCAATAGGAAGATTAGTTGAGCCGAAGCGTTGCCCCAGTACAAATTTCGGGGATCGAGCGTTCGCGGTAGCCGGTCCATCAGCTTGGAACAATCTCCCTTCACACCTCCGATGCATAAATGATCCGACAGATTTCAGATCTAAACTGAAAACCCATCTTTTTCATATTTCATACCCAATTTAAAATTTATACTTTGTTCCACTATACTTTTTAACCGATCGCGAAAATTTAGATTTTTAGATTTAAAACACGTCTTAATGCGCCCTTGAGGTGATTACATCACAAAAACGGCAGTATAAAAGTTAGCATATTATTATTATTATCGCATTCTTTGTCGACGTTTTGAATAATATGCTAACTCTTAAAATGACATGCCAGACGGAACAGATAGAAATGCACCCAGAGTCTTGAGGTGGAATCCATGGGAAAGAAAATTGGCTTCGGTCGACTCCAAATGATGACATAATTGGAGTCGGGAGGATGAAGAAGGATGAGTGTCGTCCGGACCGGAAGAGTTTTCAGGGATCATCATGTGCTCAGAGTCCTATACAACGCATTGGTTCTGTGATTTAGAGTCCTCACGAGGTGAGATATTCCGTTATGCTAGAGAAGGTTCAGAAAAAAATTCTGAGGTATCTCTACACGAGGGAGTAAGGTAGCTATGCTTGGCTCTATCCCACGGCATTTTCTATTGGGAATGCCGGGGACCAAGCCTCTGCAGCTACGAAAAGTTGGGCATCTCATAATCCATTTCTTTAGATTAATCAGGGGATATTTCGAGAACTCGGCCGTGCTGGAGGATGTTGGTCTTTTTGTCCCTGATAGATATCTCCGACAGCGACAGCGCAATTATTGTATATAATAATAAACGCGATCGTTTAATGGTTTTAATTGATTTAATTCATCTAATTACTTATATAAATATCAGTTACAAATTTGTTTCGCCTCGCGAGGGCATTTTCAAACTGAAATAGGAAACTAGGTTCAGTTTGAAAATGCCCTCGCAAGGCGAAACGAATTTGTAACTGCTATTTATATAAGTAATTAGATGAATTAAATCAAGTAAAACCATTAAACAATCGCGTTTATTATTATATACAATAATTATAATGAAGTTTTACAAAATAAAAACCTCAACCATCAATATAGCGACAGCACAGATAGTTTTACCTACCAGCCGCCAGAACCAATCTGCATCTGGTGACACCGGTGGGAAGAGCAATTAATCTGCTGAAGGCGGTTTCCTCTGAGATCGACGTCTTTCATATTATTGAAAGTACGTTTAGAACACAAATACTCTTGACATTAGAGAGTATCTTGTCTTCCCAACGTCGAACCATTTTCTTGGTATTATATATTACGAGTATATTTTACATGTACTCAATAGATGCCTTATACATTTATATTGTTTGTAATGTCTGTTGAGAAAATAAACTTATTTGATTTGATTTGACATGACACTGAAAGAAAAAGTGCGATATCTCCTCAACAATGATCTTTTAAGCGCAGAATGCACGTCTCATGCAAGGGACACGCTCCAAAGATTTCAAGGTACAAATATTTTTAGTATAACGATGGAGATCGATGTCAATCGATGAGGAAATCACGTTTTTTTTTAGTTTCAATCCGCACCTTTTTCTCTCAGCTTTGTCTTATCTCTTTGTCTATCTCCACATCTCATACAACAACAACAAACCATCACGCCGTTTCCCCGCAGGGGTAGGCAGAGAGAATGGACCGCCACACTACTCTATCCTGGCACACCTCTCTAGCTTCTTCCATATTCATACATCGAGTCATACACGAACGTCGATTCTTCCGACTTCTGACAAGACCAACCTTTAATATTTGATTGATTTGGTCATGCCATGTTTTTTTCTCGGTCTACCTCGACTCCACTCCATTTACATCGTTAACGTATACTTTTTTAACCATTCTTTCTTCATCCATGCGCTCCATATGTCCGAACCAACGCAACGCAGCGAACCTTTCATAATTTTGTTCATAATACCTTCTTTCGCTCTACATTCCTTCCTAATATCAGCATTTGAGATTCTGTCGTACATCGTTCTACCACACATACGTCTTAGGGACCTCATCTCTACCGCATTTATTCTGCTCTCATCTTTCTTCTGCCAGTTCCTCTGCAGTGTCCCAAATGCCCACATCTCATTATCATATTAATTATCACAGATCACATTAGATTATCTTATCATTCGATGTTATCTCTGTATAATTGTCTTTAAATGTTCAAATATTTTACATATGTCCCTGAATGAGTAACGCAACCTTACGGGAATATAATGCCATTTTTTCTATTATCTTGTAATCCCCTATACCTCCATATTCTTGGTGGTCTTCCGGGGGGACGGTAGCCGGCAGGAATCTGATGCTTCTGGTGGGATCCATCCTCTGCACGAGCGCATTCCAGTATCTTTTGCGTTGTCTGCCCCATCTCACGACATCTTCCACCTTGCAGATTTCGCGGATAGCCGTGTTCCTCGCCCTATTTCGTAGAGTATTTCCTGCTATCATCCTCAGCGTTCTCATCTCTGCCACCCGCACTTTAGCCTTCGTTCTTGTGGTATCCGCTCTGGTCTCAATGCTATGTCAGTATAGGCCTAAAGCAGGTATTAACGCAGGTTCTATTGTATGTAAATAAAATAAAAATTATCAAATATTTTTCATCATCCTGTTGTTGCCTTCCAATCCTGGACGTAGGCCTCCTCTACTATTTTCCACTCTGTTCTATCTTGAACGATCTGCATCCCGGCATTTCCCGCACTCTTCCGAGAATTCCGGAAATTAACTAACTAACTAACCATCACGCCGTCTCCCCGAAGGGGTAGGCAGAAAGAATGGACTGCCACACTTTTCTTTCCTGACATATTTCTCTCGCATCCTCAACATTCATACATCATGTCATGCACCCGCGTCGATTTCTCTGACTCCTCACACGGCCGACATTCAATATTTGATTTATTTTATCGTGCCACGTTTTCCTCGGTCTTCCTCTATTTCGTCTTCCATTTACATCATTAACATATAATTTTTTTACCATTCTTTCTTTGTTCATTCTTTCCATATGTCCAAACCATCTTAATGATCCTTTCATTATTTTATTCATGGCACCATTATTCGCACCGCATTCACTTATTATATTTACATTCGACACTCTATCATACACAGAGTATCCACACATTCGTCTAAGAGATGCCGGAAATACTCAAATTAATAATGTTTAATACCAATCGGTCTGCAATACCCAATTTCTACAGAATTTTCGATAATTTGGGGTGTTGTAAGAATACTATTGTTCACCGACATCTTAACATAATGTTATACGTCCGTTATTCATACTCTTCTCTGATGGAGCGCACTCGAGAGGGAGAACTCCGCATGGGTGATAAGGCCACTCGATCGACTGGGAGTCGCCTCGGCGCGTGCTGGGAGCCTTTCACAGCGCGGGACATCTGTCACCGCTTCTCTGCATACTCCGGAAGGTGGGGCCCGGGCCCCCGCTGTCTCGGGAGGACCCCCGAGGGCGTGCGCCCCTCGCCCTTGCCTTCTGTGAACGTTGTCATAACTACCGCCTTTATGTGTAATACAAGAATACTCCCCTTTCAAGAGTCTTTGTACACTTTTTAGTATCATTGTTTGTGCAAATTATCAATTGAATTAAGGGGATTACATTAGTAAACCTATCATGACGTATGCTGTAGGGACGCGGGCCGACACTGTACGAACCAAGGGTCTGTTAAGAACATCTGAGATAAGTCCTAAGATCCATACTGGAAAAACTCTCCGAGATCTTGTCCGTAACGCAGACATAACTTGCGAAATAGATGATATCGTTCGATGGAGTAGATCCAGAAAAAGATACTGGAGGGACCATGTAGCCAGAATGGATAGTGAGACTCGCATATACAGCCGCTTACGAAATCAATTCCGGACACCGTCCATCTGGAAGACCACTTAAGATATGGAATGACAGCTGGACCTCATCATCCTAGGAGACATGATCTCTGTGCCACAGATCGTCAGATTTCTTAAAAGAAGAAGATGTCATGAACTAATGTTAGTATAGTAAAAATGATCCCTTAACAGCCTGGTTGTGATTTATCGTCTATCAGAATCTCAGGAAAGACGCTATTGAAATGGGGTGTACTGAATGTCTTCGACATGTGTATACCTACTGCCCATATTGACATACGGACTAGAGACGACAACTCTTACAGCAAAAAGTGTCCACAGGCTCAAGTGCACACAGAGGTCCATGGAAAGACAGATAATTGGTGTGAGCTTGCGTGACCGCATAAGGAATGAAGAAATCAGACGCCGCACCAGGGTTGCTAACGTCATGGACCGAGTGGCAAAATTGAAATGGCAATGGGCTGGACATTTGGCTAGACAGGGTGGCAACAGATGGGCAACCAGGATACTCAGTTGGAGACCATGGGCAAATGCGAAGTGTCGGAAGGCCACCGATGAGATGGACCGATGATATTGTCAAAAGGGTTGGAAAATCTTGGAAACAAAGGGGGCAGGACAAAGACGAGTGGAGGAAATTGGAAGAGGCCTATATCCAGCAGTGGAGGGAAGAAGGCTAACAAAGAAGAAGAAGTACTGAATACATTAATAATACATAATTATAAATCATCATTATCATAAGAACGAGAGCCAAGAGTGGGCCTTGGTTGAATCCAGTAGTCTCCTCCATTCTTGTCTGTCTGGTGCCTTTGTTCTCCGGTTTATAATGTGTAATGTAGATGTGTCAGTCAACCCATCGCATCTTGGGCCTTCCTGGCCTTCTTCGTCCTTGTGGCGTGGAGAGAGTGAAGCGTTTTATAGAGTTGTCACCATCCATTATTATTATGAGACTATTATTATATCGTCGGTTCAAAGGTAAAACTCGTTAAGTGACATTTCAATTTTTTCTCCTTTTCTTGCAACTTCCGCATCAGACTTGTGAATTCTACGTCAGAAAACAATCACCAAGTGTATTTATTAAAGAATAACAGTTATCTATATAAATAAAAGGCGATCTTCCGGGTGTGTGTGGACTATTTCTGAGGTTATTCCTGAGCTGATCATTTTCCAAGTTATACACTTCCTTAATAGATAGACATAGGTGGGCATAGGCATATTTTTGTTATTAATCGAGCTCTAATTAACTTTGTAAATTTATAAATTTTCGTAGTGCGAGCGAGTATAGACCTTCATGTTCGTATCACCTGAGTATCGATCTTTAGAGTCTATATTCGCTTGGCGTGATAAGATGCAAATTAGTAGCTTTTTTGACTCTTTGCGTGCTCAGATATGAAATTAGTCGCTCCTTTGAACTGAAAAATATACGCACGTATAGGGATGGGCAAAACGACTCATCTCAGGGATCTGATCTGAACGGTTCCGCTCAGCAAAGTGAGCCGACTCTTTTTAACGATCCACGGTTCACCATTTTGAGTCGTTCAAAGTTTGAAATTATTTTAGTGACCTTTTTTTTTGCTCCTCGACCAAAAAAGTTGATTCCGGTAAAAAAAAAAAAAATCACCAGGATAAATTTTTTGTCGATGAGCTAAAAAAATAATTCACAACGACAAACAACTTTTTTGACAAACGACTCGATAATTATCAAGAAGAATCGGCTCACTTTACTGAGCGGAACCATTCAGCTCAGATCCCTTAAAGAGATCACTAAAAATAGTCGACTCTTTTGCAATAATATACGATTCACCGAGCGCAGAGGTCGGCAAAATGCGGCTCCGGAGCCGCTCGATAATTATCAAGAAGAATCGGCTCACTTTACTGAGCGGAAAGCGCAGAGGTCGGCGAAATGCGGCTCCGGAGCCGAAGGGGTTTGTTGAAAGAAAAAATAATCGCGAGATACTTGCTTACCATCGCATCATTCATCAAGAACGCTCTGTCCGCAGACATTTCCAGAAGAAATTTGTAAAGTTATGGAATTGGTGACTACGAAGTCGTCTTATTGATGAGAACATGGAATTGTGCCTAAAATTAAGAATAACAACAAACAAACATGCATCAGGTCCATAATAACATACGGAATCAAAGCAAGAACAGACACTGTCAGAACCAGACTGCGACCTATTGTGGGGAGAACCGTTAGAGATAGGATACCCAACGAATAAATTCGCAAATCCTGCAACATTGAAGACATAGTGAGATGGAGTAGGCAGAGACATCGAGAGAATGGATCCAGCAAGAATTCCTAATATCGTGATGCAAGAGACTCCAGAGGGCCGTCGACCACCAGGATGACCACCAAAGAGATGGAGAGAAGGCTGGTCGCCTTCATCACAGGAAGAAGTATGAAATAATGTTTTATTCAGTGTACCCGTAATTGAATGAAGTGCAAAAATTATAATAAAGGTTATCTAAATCAATAAACATATTTGGCTCTCAATTTTTTTTTAAATCGTTGTAAAGTACGCATTTGGCTCTTTGGCTAATAATTTTGCCGACCCCCCTGACCTAGCGGATCATTGAGCTGCCGCTCTTTTTTTTATGGATCATCGCTCACCCGCTCACCAAAAAGATTCGAATCTTTGAGTCGACTCGTGAGCGGATTGCCCATCCCTATCTCTGAAATGTCAAATTTAAATTGCGTGTTAGTTTCGTAAGTAAAATATTTATATTTCTAATTCATATATATCTTCAGTTTATTCTATTTTGCCGTTGAAATGAATACAGATTATATTTCCGCATTACATATTTCAAAGTTTTAGTTCTAAATTATATCGAATTTATATAGATAGAAATGAAATTACATACCTATCGTTTTACTTACGTATTATTTTAGGTTATGTTATGAATACATGGAAAAACGTTAAATTCTAAGTAACAATTCTATGAATTGGTATAATCTATTTTAATAATGTTATTTTATTGTGGGGAGAACCGTTAGAGATAGGATACCCAACGAATAAATTCGCAAATCCTGCAAGGAATCTGGTTCTGGTTCTGATTTAAAAAAAAATATTTGATTCATGTGGTGCTCCTGTCAATTTGGAGATATTTCCTGTATAAGTGAATTGTTTTGGTCAATTTGATTGTTGCCGCACTTTGTGATAGTTATTTGTGACACGAAATACGTTTTCACTCTTCTGATGTTAAAATAATACAAGTTTTTTCGTTTATAAAAAGAATTTTGACAGGTGTAAAAATAAATTTTTCATTTGTTCCAATGACAATTTGAATAAATTCTTCAATCAAATTTTCAAGTTTTTGCTGGTGTTGGATTGTTTTAAGTGCCTAATTAAAATTAAAACAGTGGAATAAAAAATTAAATAAACACAAATGTCCGGATCGTCCAGCTGACGACAAGTGCACCATCTAAAAGAACATTATGTGTTAAATTATTTTTATGTGTTATTTAATTTTATATCATTGTATTTTGTATAATTTGTTTTAGATTTATTATGTAGACGTTGAATGATTGAAGTGTGCGCGGGAGATGCCTATTGGTGGCGATGAGGTTCGCAACCCATCACACCGCGTCTCTCGCGTTGGCGAAAAGAGAAGAATGGAGTGCAGCATCGATTAAAATGTTGCAGTCCATTCTTTCTGTCTACCCTTTCGGGGAAACGGCGTGATGGTTAGTTAGTTAGTTAGTTATTTTAATGTAAAATTGTTCTGGCAGGGCGATAACCTATAATATCTTTTGGATTAGACGATTTACTTCAGCTGTTTTAGTTTTTCTCTGTTATGCTGTGATAGGTAAACATATCCTTACATACAGCATTAGCTGCCTCAGTTGGAAAAATCCACTAATATAACATTTCCAAATGGTCTGATGTTCCCACGCCAATCTTACAATGATCGAGTGTTTTTTTTTTAAATATACTGCTCATTTTAATATAATTATTTGATTTTTGCAGAGATGCCGACGCTAAGGATGATACCAGGAAAGACTCTTTGAGATAGGGTGAGGAACACGGCTATCCACGATATCTCCAAGGTGGAAGATGTCGTGAGATGGGGCACGCAACGCAAGATACTGGCATGTATGGATCCCACACCCGATTGTTATATTTATGAACTAATTTTGAAATGGTATGTACAGGTTGGATTAATTGGTTTAATTCCACTATTAGAGGCAGAACAGGAGTGTCGGACATCATCGGAAGAGTGGCAGCGCTAAAATGGCATGCCGCTCGCAGCCCTGATGATAGATGAACTGCAACCCGAAACCCAGGACGTCCTCAACTTCGATGGAGGGACGACATTGGATGCGTTTTTCCCAGGATCGACAGACATTGAATCAGATGGAGGAGGCCTACGCCCAGGAAGATTGTTATATTTATGAACTAATTTTGAAATGGTATGTACAGGTTGGATTAATTGGTTTAATTCCACTATTAGAGGCAGAACAGGAGTGTCGGACATCATCGGAAGAGTGGCAGCGCTAAAATGGCATGCCGCTCGCAGCCCTGATGATAGATGAACTGCAACCCGAAACCCAGGACGTCCTCAACTTCGATGGAGGGACGACATTGGATGCGTTTTGCCCAGGATCGACAGACATTGAATCAGATGGAGGAGGCCTACGCCCAGGAGTGAACGGATATAGGCTCATGATGATGATGATACAAAACATTGAAACACCTACATGCAACATTTTAAATATTTCTGGAATGGGTAAAATTCTGCAACAATGAAAGTTCATTGTATGGAATGAATGCTTTAAATTATCAACTGATTTCTGTAGAATCACACTCCAAAGGAGAATTGATTCAATGTATATTTCCAGACATCACACAAATTTACAAATTTCGTCATTGGTTAAGTGAATGTGCATTATTAGCTTCATCTAATGGACATCAAAATCAAGGGTTTTGTTTCTCTAAACATTGTATTTCTAAGAGCATTATTATGACCTTGAATGGTATATGTATGAATGTTTCATGCAAATGTGATATAGTATATTTATTTGTTTTTTTAATTTCACTTAAAATATTAAGGAAAAAAATTAAGACTGGACGTTTAATGGTTTAAACATTAAGCTGAAAAAGATATATATTAACTTTTTTTTGGGTGGCATCTTTAGGGTAACATTTGAACTACACTATATTAATTTAATATTTTTCCTTTTATTTCTAGGTAACATGAAACGGTGAAATCTGCAAGCTGAAGGATGTCATGAGATGAGGCAGACAACCCAGAAGATAATGGAATGCGCGTGTGCAGAGGATGGATCCCACACCTCGATATATGCGTAGATGAAGTGCAACCCGAAACCCAGGACGTCCTCAACTTCGATGGAGGGACGACATTGGATGCGTGTTGCCCAGGATCGACAGACATTGAAGCAGATGGAGGAGGCCTACGCCCAGGAGTGAACGGATATGAATTGTATATGTATGAATGTTTTATGCAAATGTGATATAGTATATTTATTTGTTTTTTTAATTTCACTTAAAATATTGAGGAAAAAAATTAAGACTGGACGTTTAATGGTTTAAACATAAAGCTGAAAAAGATATATATAAACTTTTTTTTGGGTGGCATCTTTAGGGTAACGTTTGAACTACACTATATTATTAAATCATAACGCGCTTTTGCACAGCTATGTTTAAGACCAATTGGCATCAAAAACTCATTTCAGACTTTTTGCAAACTTGCCACCTTGGTAATGCCCAGCCTTCAATTGTTCAATTCACATTAGTATTATTCAAGTTCACAGCAAGTTTGCTTGGATTAAACAAATGTTTTAAAGATATGAACTGAATTAGGATACACACATTCTTGCACCTATACACATGTCATTTTATCCAATAAAATAATTGATATTGAACTTTCATTGTATTTCTTTAATATATATTGGGTGTATTTATATACTCTAATATAGCAATAGCGAAGCGTTGCCGGGTCAGCTAGTTCTTTAATAAAAACACTTGGTGATTACTTTCTGACGTAGAATTCACAAGTCTGATACAGAAATTGCAAAAAAAAAAAAAATTAAAATGTCACTTAGTGAGTTTTACCTTTGAAGTGACGATATGATATAGCTCCCTGTTTTATCGACGAGGCCACCCATTATAATCTCTCACAAGGCCATAGACATAGACTGTTCCGAGGATCCTTCTTTCAAATGCTGCAATGGATCCCTCTAGAATATTCGTTATTACACAGGTTTCGGAGGTGTTTGTCAGGATTGGTTTAATCTATGTAGGGACCTACATTGAACATTATATATCAAATCTATTTAAAAAAATGCTAACTTTTAAAGCGCCGTTTTTGTGATTACCTCAAGGGCGCATTAATACATGTTTTAAATCTAAAAATCTAAATATGAAAGCTGCATCTGATATTCGCGATCGGTTAGAAAATATTATTATAATATTATAAATTCACAAGTTGGGTTTTAATTTGGGTTGAAATATGAAGATGGTGGTACATTAAACGTTAAACCATCAATTCTTGAATATTCAAAAACAAACTTATGATTAATTAAAACGAATGAAACCGTATGTTTTCTTGAGCGAAATCGGTTGAAAAAACAAGTTGAAAAGTGTTTGAACTTATTTTTTATAATACCACACCACAAATTATAACCGTCATACGAAAGTACAGTCTATGAGATTGACATGTTTCTTTCTAAGGTATTATCAAACCTCTACCATGAATAATAATATGTAGGTAGTTTTACTTCCTTGTTCAAGAAACATCAAATAAAAACTTAGAAAAAAAATCGAGGTGCGTGCATGACAAGATGTATTAATGTAGGAAGCGAGAGAAGTATGTCAGGACAGAACAGTGTGGCGTTCAAATCATCTAAGTGTACCTTTCTTCATTTTACTCAGGCTGACACCACTAGATCTAAGAATCACAGAAATGAGGACTCTCCAATACATTGCGAGAAGGACACTCCGAGACATTCTGAAATTATGAAGATTTGCGTACCCAGTTGAAGATTTTGTGCGTTGGGGAAGACTGAGAAGACGTTCCTGCATTGGAGATCATGTGAAGAGAACGTGTTCTGAAAGAGTGATAAGCAAAGTGACAAACCAAGTCGGGCAACGGGCAGCCGACCTCCAGGAAGACCGCTCAAAAGATGGCGAGAGAAGATGGTGTAGGCGAGCTGAACACCTACACCCCAGGAACAGGCTCGGAGAAATATCAGGACAGTCCTGAAAAAAACAGAAGAAAAAAAATTAGGTTCCTTATTTCTTCAGGCGGCACTCTAACATATAGGTACGTTTTATAGTACATACGTTCATTTGTTTTACTTTCATCCTTATTTTGCTACTCCAAGCGTCACTCCCATAGGTGAGGGTTGGCACTGGAATCCTATTATGTACTCAATTTTTAACTTTGTAACTTTGATATAACCAATATTTTTTCCTCCACATCCTTTTTATGATATTCTTTTAGACTCCAATATTCGAGTGGAAAAGGTTAAATGAATTCCGTAATTTGCTCGTACTTATTGCCGTTCACACTTATATCACAATCCGTCATAGATTCTTCCAATCCAAATACCATAACTTTATACTTAGACGCATCCATCACGTCAATTTATGCAAAACTAATAACAAACTATAAATAATATAGTTACTAAGATGCCGTAGACATGAGATCACTGAGAAGAATGTACAGGGAAAAGATTTAAGATATCTACAATACCGAAATAAGAAAGAAATGTAAGGCAGATGATTGCATCATAAGTAAAATTAAACAATGATACCTGAGATGGTTTGAATATATGGAACAAATAGACGAAAGAAGAATGGTTAAAATGTTGTATACAAGCAGTGTGAGTGGAAAGAGAAACCGTGCAAGACCAAGGAAAGCATGGCATGGCATTCGAAGTCGGAAAAATCGACGAGCGTGCATGTTACGATGTATCAATGTAGAAGAATCTAGAGAGGTATGTCAGGACAGAGCAGTATGGCGGTCCATCCTCTCTGCCTACCCTATATGGTTAATTAGTTAGTTATATAATTACTATAATTACATAATTACTATTTAAGCATGAAACTGGAAGAAGAAGGATGAGAGCGGTAGAGATGAGGTCCCTTAGATGTATGTGCGGTAGAATGATGTAGGTACGACATAATTTCAAATGCTGATATAAGAAAGGAATGTAGAGCGGAAGAAGGTATTATGAAAGGATCGCTGCGTTGGTTCGGAAATATGGAGCGCATGGATGGAGAAAGAATGGTTAAGAAAGTATAAGTAAAACCGAGGAAAACATGGCATGACCAAATAAATAAAATTTTAAAGGTTGGTCATGAAAGAAGTCCGAAGAATCGACGTGCGTGTATGACTCGTTGTATCGCAGTGGCGGTACTCCCATAGAAGCCCAGAAGCCCGGCTTGCGTAAGAAATTTTGAATTAAAACCTTTTCTGGCTTACAGAGGTTCAGCTATTATGGCTATTCCTCTTACGTCTGATGGGAACATTGTTGGAAGGTGGTTTGGTGGGTTGTTGGTTTAGGCGGGTGCATGATTACTTAGATTTGGGAGTTTTGATTCAAAATTTATTATGCAAGCCGGGTTTCTGAGCTTCTTTGGGAGTACCGCCACTGGTTGTATGAATTTGGAGGAAGCTAGATAGGTGTGTCAAGATAGATAAGTGTGGTGGTCCATTCCCTCTGCCTACCCCTGCGGCAAAACGGCGTGAAGGTTAGTTAGTTAGAAAATTACTATATAATGTATTAAATTACAGTAGGCTGTGGACATTTCATTCCTTTGCTAGTCGATGACAGCAAAAATGTTTCGAGTTCTTTATGGCCCAGTTTAGAATGCTCAGTGCGTGATTATCTGATTACAGGCAATCCGCTGTAGGTACCTACCGGCCCATCAACTGTCAGCTTTGAATTTGGAAGAGCTTCCAGGTGTGGACGCGCGCCATTTTGTGACCGCCCGCCGGCCGGCCCCCCGCCATCTTGTCGATAACAATAAACAGCGCAGAAAAACATTATTCCGATAATCAAATGCCACCGCGGCGAGTCGGTTTTGATAATAATCATACAGACTTTCGGCGAGGGGTTGGAATGGGAGCCATAATGACGTTTCTGTGTTTGTTCGTTAATGCACTCGACAATGTGAATTCTGTGTATTCGCTTTTCAAATCGGATCATAAATGAACACGTTGAATGATATTACATAACCGGGGTTAGTAGGTGCAAAACACGTGTACATAGGTTGGGTACTAAGTACCTACCTACTTGTTATTCTATTGTACAGTGTTTTAACAATCGTTGGGGAAATGTGGGTACCTACCTATGTAATATTTTTATTTTTATTTTGTTTTATTTTTACCAAAATATGGTTTTCATACATACCTATGTAAAATATTAACATTTCCCCACAAAAAGGTAAATTGGCAAATGTTAATACGATAATAATGAAAACGTCAGTTTTCTAGAAGTTTTATTATAGATATTTTATGGGAATGACATGTTTCGCACTTCTAAGGCCCTTCAAATGACATTTAATAATGCCTTACAAGGTCGAAACATGTCATTCCCATAAAATATAATAAAACTTCTAGGAAACTGACGTTTTCATTCATATTAATTACTTAATATGGAGTTTTGCATAATTGTTCAAGAAACAATAAATAATAATTATGTTGTTTGGGATCTTGTGAAAATCCCTGTAACTCGTCTTTCTGGATCGACGCTTAGGAGATCGTTAGTCTCCATCTTCAGTTCCTATCTTCAGATGGAGACTGCAACGATCTCCGAAACGTCGGTCCAGAAAGCCGAGTTACACGGATTTTCCCAAAATCCCAAAAAATATCCGTGAAACCACCCGTGAAAATCTAAGCTAATAATAATTAAATAATACGATATTTTTTATTAACTACTTCCACTTATTGTCTTTATTTCGACAGGGACCGATTTCGCCAGACTAGCTGGCATCGACAGACTGGTTTTGCGGTCGAAATTTTAATCATATTGAATAGGCAGGTAAAAATAATAATAATAATATGCTCACTTTTAAAGTGCCGTTTTTGTAAGGGCGCTTTAAGACGTGTTTTAAATCTAAATGTGAATGCTGCATCTGATTGATTGAGGTACCTATATATAGATCATTATTGTGATTCTTTGCGTGTCTTTTTCTTCTCGGCGCTATATCTCGATGTAGGATATGGGCTTCTCTACAACAGTCGGCCACTGGTTCCTTTTCCTGGCCACCCCTCTCCATTCTCCAGGTTTTCCAAGTTACCTCCAGTCTTTTTCTTATCATCTTGTGTTATGCGTGCGTTAAAAAAATATAATATGAATAGACTACGCCTGTGTGATCTAGTTTGTCTTAGAGAGATGTCAATTTATAAATAAATAAAAATAATGAATCATCACGTCGTCTCCCCGAAGGGGTGGTAGGCAGAAATAATGGACCGTCACACTGTTTTTCCCCGACACACTTATCATGCTTCCTCAACATTACCGTGTCCTACACGCACGTTCATTTACCCTTAGTCTTCTGCATTTATTCTATACAAGAGTAGGAGTCGGTACAAGAACACCATTGTGCACTTTCCATACTACACGAAGGTCGGTACAAGAACACCATTTTGCACTGCCTTCTTAGCAGATTTTGCTCATTATAACTCTAGTTCAATTCGTTATAATTATTTTACGAACTATGGAGGTGGCAAAAGAAGGATGAAAGTAGAATAAATGCAGTAGAAATGAGATCTCTTAGATGAATGTGGGGATACTCTGTGTATGATAGGGTGTCTAATGAAAATATAAGAAGTGAATGCGGTGCGAATGATGGTGTTATGAACAAAATAATGAAAGGATCATTAAGATGGTTTGGACATATGGAAAGAAAGAATGGTAAAAAATATATATGTTAACGATTTAAATGGAACCAGAAATAGAGGCCATGTGAGGAGTCAGAGAAATAGACGCGCGTGCATGACACGATGTATGAATGTTGAGGAAGCGAGAGAAATATGTCAGGAAAGAAAAGTGTGGCAGTCCATTATTTCTGCCTACCCCTTCGGGGAGACGGCGTGATGGTTAGTTAGTTAGTTAGTTACAAACTGTCTACTCCATCTGTAACAATTCTTACTTTGTTGCCTACTAATAAAAATATCCAGAATTAATATTCTTATGAATAAACGAATACGCAATAACAAGGCTATAAAGCCAGTTATTGGGCGTGTCCTCGCTCCTCGAAGACCCGCCCCTTTCTCGCCCTATCTCACTCGCCCCGCCCTTCGGGGTATAACAGTTTCGAAAGGTAATATATCTTACTGCACGCACAGCACAACTTCTGTGGCATTCTGTAATTTCAGATGATTGGAAGAAATTGCCTCCAAAGTTATAATCTTAACTTGTTTATTGTACCAAACCTAACAGAAATGGAATTATTTTTGTTTACCTTCTTGACGACTTTGACGACCTTCGTGGCAGAGTGGTAAGAACTCTGATTTCCATACCGAAGGTTCCGGGTTCGATTCCTGGCGATGGCAGTGTGATTGTCACAATGTCTTTGGTCTGGTGTAGAATTCTCGTGACAATAAAATGGCGATAGATTAGCTACCTACCACATGTCACGAGAATCAATATATCAACTTAAAAACAAATTGTATACTGTAATTGGGTTCAAGCGACCTGTTGTATACGTAAAAAAAAAAAGTTTATTTAACTAATTTTGTATCTCAATACAGACGAAGACGTAAATTGTTTTTGGAAACGGAAAATGGTGGTCGAGGCGTTTACAGGACTTATTGGTTAGGTTAAGCGATCGCTTTATGTAATACAACATTCCCCATTCCGCCCTTCTTACGACCACCATGTCTGACAAATTTTTGGAAGATGTATATATGCTACTATGTTGAGAAATACTTCACATATTTTAGTTCAATCTACACTAACGCCATCTATTAAGATTATATTAGATTAGATTGAGATTTAATTAATCCTTAAAAATGATTAACCCGCAATGGGTAAAATCCAGTGTCTACTTGTATTTGTATACATTCAAAAACAAAATGTCATTTAGATAATGTTGAATATAAATACACTACGCGATAGAATTAGGAACTCAAGGATAAGGGAAATACCCGAGGTCGAGGATGTCGTTGGTGGGGTAAGCAAAGGAGAAGACACTGGTATGCATACGTGAGAAGAATGGATCCACCTAGACTCCCTCTCATTGTGTTGCACTGCCAACCCTAAGACAGACGACCCCGGGCAGACCACCAAAGAGGTGGATCGACAGCTGGAAGTGGACCTCGCAGGAGGCCAATTCCTCATAAGAAACAGGCCACATGGCCTATACTAAGAAGAATAGGTAAAATATTAAGAAGAAGCAACAACAACAACAACAACAAAAACAAACTATCAGAGCAGAGAGAATGGACCGCCACACTACTCTATCCTGACACACCTCTCTAGCTTCCTCCACATCCATACAGCGAGTCATACACGCACGCCGATTCTCCCGGCTTCTGACATGACCAACCTTTAAAATTTGATTCATTCGGTCTCGGTTTCGGGGAACGACGTCTTTACTCTTCACATTAGAGAGTATCTTGAATTCTTAAAGTGGAACCATCTATAATGCGTTGCTAGTATTTTACCTGTTCTTAAATAGATGCCTTAAACTGTCAACATGCTTGTAATGTCATTTGAGTGAATAAACTTATTTGAATTTGATATTAATATGGTACGTTTGGCATAATTTTTTTTCGATATTGAAAATAAAATCATACAAGCGGGAGAGCAATGACAAAAGAAATCAGATCGGTGGCAGGAAGGATCAGTGACTCCGTCAATCAGGGTATACCATCTATCGGGAGGCAGCGTGCATAATAGGTGCGGACAGCTCACAGCGCGCCTGGAACCAGCGGTGCTCGGACCGCCAGCACAGCGCGTTACCACTGAGCCATTGTGCGAGATGCGGCTCTGGGTGGGACGCGACGACTGTGCGTTGCGGATAGCCGGAATATGAGTTTCAACTTGAGAATGGCTTAGGATATATACCCGAGTTATGTAAGATCAGGACATAGAATGCCTAAGGTGACGCTGACGTTAATAACGCGTGCCATTCGCACTAGGATTTAATTTGTGGTGTTCTACCCTCTGGCATTCTAGTGGCCATCACATTGTCTGAATCAAAAGCCGTAGTTAACGTACAAAATGAGCTATCGGACGATTTCATAATTGAATCCGGAGTAAGACAAGGTGATAACTAAATTAATGTGAATAAGGTTAGAGCAAGATTAAAACTAAGTTGAACTTAGTATCAATGAGCAAATAGGCGAAGTGTCGGAAGGCCACTAATGAGATGGACCGATGATATTGTCAAAAGGGTTGGAAAATCTTGGATACAAAGGGGGCAGGATAGAGATGAGTGGAGGAAATTGGAAGAGGCCCATATCCAGCAGTGGAGGGAAGAAGGCTTGCAAATAAGAAGAAGAAGATTAAATACTGCATAAGATAAGAAAAAATATTGCAGATTAATGCGCCTTAAACCAATTAAGAAAGGGCCATTAAAATGGTTTGGGCGCATGGATAAATGAAGAATAGTGAAAAAGTTATAAACAAACAGCGTGCATGGAAAAAGGAATTGAGGGAGACAGGAAAAGACCACATTATTAAATTAATTTATCGTCAAAAAGCGACCATGTTCAAAGTTGGAAAAAATCTACGAACCGAAATGTATGATTACACTCTGTCTTGCAGACTGCATCCCGTCACCCTTCCACCAAGGTCGCCCTGCATTTCTCTTTGTGGTCCATGATCTGCATGTCAGCAATCTACTTGTCATTAGCCTACGATTTTCTGGTTACGTGAACTGTCCATTGGCATTTTATAGACGCTATACGGTGGATGATGTCAATGACGTTTATTTTTTTCTCATCATATCGTTTTTGACTCTGTCTCTAAGGTTTATTCCTAACATGGCTCTTTGGGTCACTCGTAGCTTGCTGGCACGTTGTTTGGACAACATTACAGTTTTGAAGCCACATTTATACGCAGTTACTTAATAATAATAATAATATGCTAACTTTTAAAGCGCCGTTTTTGTGATGTAATCACCTCAAGGGCGCATTAAGACGTGTTTTAAATCTTAAAAATCTAAATGTGACCGCTTAAAAAACGATCGGTTTAAAAGTATAGTAGAACAAAGTATAAATGTTTAAATCGGGTATGAAATATGAAATAGATGGGTTTACTTATCAGCCATCTGTCGTCCACTGCTGAACGTAGGCCTCTCCTAAAACACGCCACTGCCCCCTTTCTGTCGCCACTCTCATCCATCCAGGTCCAGCAATCTTTATAACATAGTCGGTCCAGCGGACAGGGAGACATGACAAACTCTACGGAATTCTATTCTCGATCTCCACTCCAAAACCCGTCTCCGCCATCGGCCGTCAGTCATTCGACAAATATGGCCAGCCTACCTCAGTCACTTTTATTGAATAGGTTAACACATTCTAGATACTCAAGCACTCCATGACTAAGTTCCCTCTCATAATTTAGCCCTAAATTATTAGCTCGCGCAATGTTTAATTTACCATACTCGTAGCAAACAAAGGAAACTGTGCTTGAGAAGGGGAGGATTTCTAAATAATCCAAACAATTGGTTTACGAGTTCTCGTATTACACGTGAATGTGGCAAAATAGTACGAAAATAGAGGGAAAACGATATACAGTAGACGTTCTCTTTACCGGCGCCGCTTTAACCGTCCCACCGCTTTAACCGGCATCCTCTTAAAAATCTAGGCTTTCTTTATTAACATTACATCTACAGCAGCAGAAGGATTCTACTGCAGTAGATGTAATGTTCATAAAGAAATGGCGTGACTACGCTTTTAAAAAGTCGATTCAACACAAGAAGCAGCAGAAAATAACACAATTTTTTAATCCATTGTAGGCCTACTTTTTACAAAAAAAATGGAGTGATGTGTGGCTTTTTCCTGTACATATTTTTACAGTTTGTGAAATATTAATTTTTAATGTGTGTGTGTTTCTAATACAGAATAAAAGATCTGTTTTCTTAGTGTTTTGAAAAAATTGTGGTTTTTTTCTTCCTTGCGAAAGTGTTTTTTTTTTAATGTTTTTTTCACTAACTAACTAACTAACTAACTAACCATCACGCCGTCTCCCCGGAGGGGTAGGCAGAAAGAATGGAACGCCACACTGTTCTGTCTTGACATACTTCTCTCGCTTCCTCTACATTCATACATCTTGTCATGCACGCACGTCGATTTCTCCGACTCCTCACGTGTCCGACATTCAATATTTGATTGATTTGATCGTGCCACGTTTTCCTCGGCCTTCCTCTATTTCTAGCTCCGTTCACGCCGTTTACATATACCTTCTTTACCATTCTGTCTTCACTCATTCTTTCCATGTGTCCAAACCATCTTAATGACCCTTTCCTTATTTTGTTCATAACACTTTCATTCGCACCACATTCACTTCTTATACTTGCATTTGTCACTCTATCAAATACAGATTTGCCACACATTCGTCTGAGAGATCTCATTTCTACTGCATTTATTCTACTTTCATCCTTCTTTTGCCAGTTCCATGCTTCACTTCCATACATAAGGGTCGGCACAAGAACACCATTGTGCACTGCCATCTTGGCTTTTTTGGATAGGCTTTTGTTTGCGATGACAACTTTAAGTGCACCATTTATTCTGTTGCCTGCCCCAACCCTTCTTTCAATATCCTTCTCCACCCTCCCATCCTTTGTAAACATACTTCCTAAATAAACAAATTCATCACTATCTTCTCTTTAACTGGCTTTTTCGTTATCCGGCCCTGGGTCGGTCCCGCCAAGGCCGGTTAAGAGAGCGTCTACTGTGGATCTAATATAAATGTCGTTGTTATTTAAATCTACTACCTATAAGAAAGAAACACAGGACAGAAAAAAGGTTAATAACAATGCTCTACTTTGGTTACCGATGAAGATTGAGCAGATGGAATGAAAGGAGGAAAAAATAACTATTATAGAAAGTTAATGACCTGAATGAGTAAGGAAATTAGGATTTTTTTAAAAATAATGATAAACAAAGAATAAGCATACAGATCGGATGAATTCGAAATATGGACGTGCGTGACACGAAATATGAATGTTGAAAAAAACGAGAGAAATATGTCAGCAAACAAAAGTTACGCGGTCCATTCATTCTGCCTACCCCTTCAGAAGACGGTGTGATGGTTAGTTAGTTAGTTTGTTTAGGGCATTATCACATGGATAATGTCCTGCCAAGGCGTGTCATAATAACTTCTTGAAAAATTACATTTCATAAAATATATACAAAATATACTAACTAACTAACGTGAAAGAATTATGGTTCATATGCAAATAAAATATCCATTATTTTGTTTAGGAAATCAATACTCGTATAATTGAATGATGATTTTTTTATTAACAAACATTTTTTATGACTAAAAAATCGCGTACTAGCTTATTATTCGTGGCAGAACAGCAACAGCTATGACTGCCACACTGAAGGTTCCGGATTCGATTCCCGGCGACGTTAATGTGATTCTCACACCTTCATTGGTTTGATGTAAAATTCACATAACAATAAAATGGCGATAGATAAGCTACCTTTCACATGCCGTGAGATTCAAAACTAAAGAACGAACTAACTATCGCGCCGTCAAACTGTAGGGGTAGGCAGAAAGAATGGACCGCCACATTGTTTTGTCTTGACATACTTCTCCCAATTCCCTATATTCAATCAATCAATCAAATCAGTTTATTTTCTCAAAAGATATTACAAACAACAATTATAGTTTAAGGCATCTATTGAGAACATGTAAAACATAAAAAATATATAATACCAGGAACGCATGAGAGATGGATCGACATTAGGAATACTAGATACTCTCCAAAGTCAAGAGTATTTGTCTTCTGAACGTATTTTCATGAATACGAAAGACGTCGATCTCCGAAGTGATCATGTTCAGCAGTTTGATTGCTCTCCCCACCGGCATCACCAAAGGCAGGTTGGTTCTGCACGCTGGGAGATGTCTGCATGCGTGTCTCCTCACGTGGCTGACATTAAATATATGAGATTGATTTAATCGTGGCACGTGTTCCTCGGCCACCCTCTATTTCTTGCTATAGCTATACTCTTTACATCTATTTGTCTTGCGCTTTTATGATTTAAATAGCCATAGAATAAAATAACAAAACTGTCACTTTTCGGTGGATTCGTGTAACATAAATTAAATAAACACAAAAGTCCAGATCGTCCATGTCAACATGTGCAACATCGAAAAAAACATTATGTGTTATTACATTATGTGCTAAATTAAAAAAACGGTGGATTCCCGGAACATAAATTAAATAGACAATATGTGCACTATCTAAAAAGAACATTTTGTGTTAAATTATTTTGTTATTTTATTTTATATCATTGTATTTTATATTATTTGTATTTAGATTTATTTTGTGGGTGTTAGACGATCGAAGTGTGCGCGGGAGATGCCTATTGGTGGCGATGAGGTTCGCAACCCATCACACCGCGTCTTCCGCGGGGCGAAAAGAGGAGAATGGAGTGCCGCAACAGTAAAAGTGTGACAGTTCATTCTTTCTGCCTATCCGGGAGACGGCGTGATGGTCAGTTAGTTAGTTAGTCACTTTTCAACGAGGCGAATTATGATTGCCTCCTTAACGAACGTATTACATCGCGTACGAGTGGATGCAGGATATGGTGATGGCTCCAAATGACGAGGTGCCCCATCCCTCGCCGGCAATATGCCGCCCGCCGCCAAGTTAAGGACGCCGTAACACGGAAATTCACTTTGGCGTCGGCGGCGTCGCGACCTTCCGCTGTGCCGCTACGGCGTCGCCCGCCGCGCTAACGGCGCCGTCGCCGTCGCCACGGGCGAGTAATGAAACCATAAGAGGAGAAATAAAATATAATGTTCCTAACACTATTGTGAAAAATTGAGACTACTCATTTTGATCTGTGTTCAAAATTTAATAGACCCTTGAACTAAAGATCAAATAAAATCAAATCAGTTTATTAACTCAAAAGACATTACAAACAGGAAAATGTTTAAGGCATCTATTAAGTACAGGTCAAATATTAGGTGTATAACTTTGCTTCCGCCGTTTTTTCCGAAATTCGAGGCTTGATCGTAAAAAACTGGTTATACATTTATGATTCAAAGTATTGTCCATCGCTGGCCACTACTTTCTCCCATCTTTCGGGCAGCATACGAATCCCGCGTTGAAAAAACTGGTCATCTTTTGAAGCGATCCACGAATCGATCCAATTTTTTACTTCTTCATAAGACCGGAAGTGCTGGTCAGCTAGGCCGTGTGCCATTGATCGAAACAAGTGATAGTCCGAGGGAGCAACGTCTGGAGAATACGGCGGGTGGGGTAGGACTTCCCATTTCAAAGTTTCCAAGTATGTCTTGACCACTTTCGCAACATGGGGTCGAGCATTGTCATGCTGTAAAATCACTTTATCATGTCTCTCGTTGCATTGCGGCCGTTTGTCTTTCAATGCTCGGCTCAAACGCTTTAATTGCGTTCGATAACGATCGCCGGTGATTGTTTCAGTCGGTTTTAACAACTCATACTACACTACGCCGAGCTGGTCCCACCAAATACTGATTATAACCTTGGAACCGTGAATATTCGGTTTGGCCGTCGACGTGGAAGCATGGCCGGGATATCCCCATGATTTTCTGCGCTTGGGATTATCGTATTGAACCCATTTCTCGTCCCCAGTCACAATGCGATGCAGAAATATTTATTCCAACTACCACTTACCGCTACTGCCATCTATTGCAAAACGGCGGAAGCAAAGTTATACACCTAATACAACAAAGTACCAGGAACGCATTAGAGATGGTTCGACATTAGGAAGACAATATACTTTCTAAAGTCAAGAGTATTTGTCCCCTGAACGTACCTTCACTAATATAAAAGACGTCGATCTCCGAGGAGACCGCGTTCAGCAGACTAATTGCTCTTCCCACCGGTGTCATCAAAGGCAGATTGGTTCTGGTGGCCGATTGGTAAAACAATCTGTGCTGTCTAATCTATCAGGGACAAAAAGACCAACACCCTCTAGCACGGCCGAGTTCTCGAAACATCCCCTGATTAATTTAAAGAAATGGGTTATGAGATTCCCATCTCTTCGAAGCTGTAAAGAATTGGTTCCGAGCATTCCTAAAAGAAATGCCGTGGGATAGAGCCACGGATAAATACCATACTCCCTCATGTAGAGATACCTCAGAAATTTTTTCTGAACTTTCTCCAGCATAACGGAATATTTCGCCTCGTGAGGACTCCATATCACAGAACCACTTTCGAGTCTGTTTCGAATCAATGCGTTGTATAGGACTCTGAGCACGTGAGGATCCCTGAAAACTCTTCCGGTCCGGACGACTCTCATCCTTCTTTATCTCCCGACTCCAATTATGTCATTAGCCCATCTTTTTTGGAGTCGACCAATGCCTATTTTTCTTCCCATGGATTCAACCTTAAGACTCAGGGAGCATTTCTATCTGTTCCCTGTCTGGCGACACGTCATTTTAAGAGTTAATTAACATATTATTCAAAAGGTCGACAAAGAATGCGATGCGTAGAGAAGACAGTTAGAGTAACGTTATCTTAGCGGTCTAAGAGTCAGGTAAGTAGGTAGTAGCTAAAAGAGCGCGCAAACTCCATGGACCATCTTTATTTTGGTTTCGTAGAATGAAATAATGAATCTATTAGCGGCTAGTTGGTTATTTATGGTGTTATTAGTTGTGCGGTGCGAGTACCCGCGGACACTCCGATAAATTAGGCCCGCCTGCGCCTCTCCGATCGCCAAACAATAACGAGAAATATATTTATGTGGACTGAAAAATAATAAAACAAAACTGATGCTTGTAATTTAGTTTTCGTTCCCCGGTCCACTGGGCCCAGCGTGATTATCTCAATAAATTACCCGCGCCGGCAGGGGCGGCGGTAGATATACTATGTAGGTACATCGTACACATGATGCTGAGATGGTCTTGCAAAACGCAGCTCGTGGCTAGCAAAATAAGAATTAGCTGACTTCTTACTAACTATCATGCCTTAATTAATAAAAGATTAATAACATATATTCGATAATTAATACGAATGAAAACGTCAGTTTTCTAGAAGTTTTATTATATTTTATGGGAATGACAAGTTTCGTCCTTCTAAGGCATTACCAAATGTTTAATAATGCCTTAGATTAACATAGCCATACATATGTAATTATGTAAAATTAAGACAAAAAAAACATTATTATTACTATTATAATAATAAACGCGAATGTTTAATGGTTTTACTTGATTTAATTCATATAATTACTTACATAAATAGCAGTTACAAATTTGTTTCGCCTTGCGAGGGCATTTAGTTTGAAAATGCCCTCGCAAGGCGAAACAAATTTGTAACTGCTATTTATACTCGTATAAGTTATTATATGAATTAAATCAAGTAAAATCATTAAACAATCACATTTATTATTATAATAATGAAAATCGTCTCTAAAGATATTAATACTAATAAATAAAACTTCGATTGTGGCCGCTTTTTAGTAATTGATTAGGTACTTTGGTCATACCATGTTTTCTTCGTCCGTTCACGGTTTCTTTTTCCATTCACACTGCATGCGTTTTTAGACATTCTTGTCCCAACCATTCGTTTTATTCCATTTCATATTTATCATTGGTATATATTATTTTTATTTTGTTGAATCGCTCTTTACATCATTACAGCGCGAGCCAAATCGATGTAAAGGGTATAAATATCATTTCGATTCTCGACATTTTATTGATACTTGAATTCTTCACCAGATCAAAGACAGTGTGACAGTCACACTGCCATCGCCAGGAATCTAACACGTAACCTTTATCACGCGTAAAGTACCAACGGTTATCTGATTGCTGGTGTCAGATGCAGCTCTCGTGACTAAAAACATTATCAAAGCGCCCCTGAGGTAAGGTCACGAAAACGGCGCTATTCAAATTAGCCTAATTATTATTATTATATAACCTTTGGTGTGACAGTCATGGCACTTGCCACTCGGTCACGAAGGTCGTTACTCAAATATATCATATCATATTAAAACCACCTTGTGAAGTAGAATCATTGTTTTCATTACATTATTTATTGTACTCGTATTATACATTTTAGCGTGTTGTTTAAAATGTTTGAGCGCATTAGTGATTGTCTAGAGGCGGCCCTGTCAAGATCTATTTCTCAGCCTCCCTCCCCTCCCCTCCCCCTCCGCTGCTCCCCACCCCACCCCACCCTCAAATATAGGAGCAAGCCCGGACAACGGAGCGATAAATTTTCTTTTAATCGACCAACCGAATCCGTAGAAAAACTGTATTGTTAGGAGGAAATTATTATCTTACACGAGTAGCTACGAGTAGCTGGGCCCCAGCAGCCTGCTCTATGCCCCGGTAGACGCGAGTTTATTTTGTAAAAACTTTGCCAAAAACACAATGTACAAATGTTTAATTCAAGAAAACTAGTTCTTTACAACACTTTGATTTTTGTATATAAAATTAAGGGTAATATGGTGCCTGCATGTCTAACTAAAAATGTAACATGAAATACTTGACTATTTGACGAGAGGTCGTGATAGATTCCGACTCCGGAGACCCAGACATGAAAGTACAGAGAAATGTGTTTTTTATAGAGGATTTAAAATAAATAACGAATTGCCAAATGAGATAAGAGATGCCGGTTCTCTTGTGATCTTTCGTCGAAAATGCTTTAAAAAAAAAAATCGAAAATGTTCTAAGTACCGATATTTAATATATTTGTTGTTTTTTTCATTTGCGATTTTTATATTATTAATTGTTTAAAAAATGTTGTTTTATAAGTTGTAAAATATTCCTGTATTTTTTTATAACTTTATTAAATAAATAGATAAAAACAACAACAATACACCATCATGCCATTTCCCCGCAAGAGTAGGCAGAGATAATGGACCGCCACACTACTGTATTTCGACACATCTCTCTAGTTTCCCCCACATTCATACAGCGAGTCATACCGCACGTCGATTCTTCCGACGTCTTATATCTTGAACTATCTATCCTGGCCGACCTTTGAAAAAATATTAATTTGGTTATGCCATGTTTTCTTCAGTCTTCCTCGACCCTGTACTCCATTCACATTGTTAACGTATACTTTGTTAACCATCCTTTCATTATCCATGCGTGTTATACGTCCAAACCAACGCAGTAATCTTTCATAATTTTTCTTCTATATTCACTGAAGAAGGGAAGTTTGTGTCCCTAAACGTGTTTGAGAAAAGTATAAAAAAGTGTTGTGAAAATACAATGTTTCCAAAAAGTTTTTCAAATTTCATAATTTTATTCATAATATTTTCTTCCGCAATCCATAACTAACTCCCCAAAGGGGTAGGCAGAAAGAATGGAGCGCCACACTATTCTTTCCTGAAATAAGCAGACTAAGGAAAGCATGCCATGACCTAATTAACCCTTTACCATTCCATTATTTTTTTATGTTGTTTGTCAGCCAACTGTAATTTAAATAATGTCAAAATATTAATTTATTGATAGGTAGTTACGAAAAAAACTTTAAAAATTCATTTGTAATGATTTATTCTTCAAACAAAAGAACATATTTAGTTTTGCATAGTATGGTACTTTTAAAAACAATCTCCAGGATGGAGACCAGGTTTTCTGGAACAGGTCTCACAAAACCACACTGTTTCAAGGCTTCCCCCTGGAATCTTTGTATTACTGCACACAGTACAGTCTTTAGAACCTTTATCCAGTTTCGCAATGAAGTGAGGCTTGTACTCTCATGACGTATCTCCTCTTCATGACGTATCACGCGAAGTTCCCGCCATTTTAGGTTATGTAAATTTGCAAGGATTATTTTATAAGAATAATAATAATAACATGCTAACTTTTATAGCGCCGTTTTTGTGATGTAATCACCTCAAGGGCGCATTAAGACGTGTTTTCAATCTAAAAATCAAAATTTTCGCGATCGGTTAAAAAGTATAGTGGAACAAAGTATAAATTTTAAATTGGATATGAAATATGAAAAAAGATGGGTTTTCAGTTTAGATCTGAAATCTGTCGGATCATTTATGCATCTAAGGTGTGAAGGGAGATTGTTGCAAGCTGATGGACCGGCTACCGCGAACGCTCGATCCCCGAAATTTGTTCTGGGGCAACGCTTCGGCTCAACTAATCTTCCTATTGCCGAAGAGTTCGTTATAGTAAAAAAAACGGAAAACAGTCAAAATCTTATTAAAACGTGAAATTAAATGTTTTTTAACGAATAATCACAAGAAACAACGACACGTGGCAAGTTTTGCGCGCGAAAATACACCGCGCGCGCAAGTCTTATCTTGTCGGCCGTCAGCCGACAACTCAGTTGTAGCGTACATATAGCGATGTCGGCTGGCATTCGATAAAGGAGTGGTAAGGGTTAATCAAATACTAAAAGGCGGCCACTTTCGAAGTCGGAAAAATCGACGAGCGTGCATGTTACGATGTATGAATGAAGAGAGGTATCTCGGTCATCTCTGCCTACCCCTGCGGGGAAACGGCATGAAGGTTAGTTAGTTAGTAAGCAGGTATTGGCAGTTATTAGCGGCGTGGCACGGTAGCGCAGTGCAGAGCGGGCCGAGCCACCCGAGGTTAGCCGGTTCGACTCCCCGTCGGGCCGATATCCGATAATTGCCGATTGGCCACTAGCCGATAACAAGGAATTAAAAATGTATAAAATAACGCGCGTTCTCACGCGGCCGGTCGCCATCTTGGAGGAGTTCATTAATTTAGTTTTTATTATCTTAGAATTTAACTACCGAAAGTCCCATGTCCAGGGAGAAATGTCATCGCGAGTTGCCATTCAAAATATAACGGGCCTCCACAGTAGGAGTTCTTACTCACAAGCAGTGTCAGTGGCGGTTCGTAGCCAAAGATAGTGAGGGTGCTGCTCCAAAAAAAAAAGAAATTGTTTTAAATTTGTCAAAAACAGCCGCCAGTGCTTTAAATTTATTATTAAATGCACAAAATAAATTATATAGATTTAAAACACAATGTTTTTAATTTTTTTTTAAATTAAATTTTTTTTTTTTTTAATATTTATTTTACATAATTATTTTAATCATTATAACGTCATTTATCCGGACGTCAGTTAACCGGAACGACAATTATCCGAAACCGAGATAATGAAGCGCAAAAAGACAAGGATATCTTGTACAAAAAAATCTTTGATTATTTTATTAGTACTGTAGAGTAATGTAAAAATCGTAGATGACAATCGTTTTCATTCATATTAATTATAATATATAATATGGAATTTTACATCATTGTTCAAGAAACAATAAATATTTTAATATTATTTTTGTATATAACCTAACGCAATCTTTTGACCCAGATGTAGATATTAAATACAGAATTGAGGCAGCTAGAGCAACATTTAATGAAATCACTCTTCTGCAATGATAACATAAATTTGAAACTCCGCCAGACAATGATTGTATAGATGTGAAACGTGGACCTTAAAAGTCAACTCAATGAACAGACTGGAAGTATTTGAAATGTGGCTCTATCGCCGAATGCTCAGAATTCCCTGGAGAGACACGGTTACCAATACCAATGTCCAGAGGCGAGCTAGAGTTGACAGGGAGCTGTTGTCAACTATCAAGGATCAGAAGATTTCACATCTGGGTCATGTGATGCGTGGGGAATAGTACCACCTTATCCAACTGACATTGGAATGGAAAATTGAGGGATGCCGGGGGCCCGGTAGGAGACAGATGTCCTGACTGCGAAACGTGAGGGAGTGGACCGGCATCCGAAGTGTGGAGGAGCAGTTCCGAGCGGCGCAAGACAGGGACAGGTTCGCCGAGGTGATCGCCAACGTTGGGGGGACCCGACAGGTCCCTTGAAGAAGAAGAAGAAGGTATAACCTTGTTTACTACCCCTGATCTGTATGCATATAAAGGAGTGAGTTTATAACAATGTCACCAGACTGCCGAAACCGACCGTTGTCGAAATAAAGACAATAAGTGGAAGCAGTTAATAAAAAAACATAGTCTTCTTTTATTATTATCCTTAGGTTAAATGAAATGTCTTATTACACCATCAAAACCATATCAAAATGTCTTGCATTATATGGAATACAATGAATCCACGAAAGGCATGTCCAAATGGTTATTCTTTCGGGCAGTTCTGCGACCAAGCTAACATTCTTGACAATGGCCATAAGATCGGGTAACTAATTTGTTATGTGCCAGAATGTTTATTAAACAATTAGTTATTATAATGAAATTCTTCCACTGGAAGCATTTAAAATAGTTAGTTTTTAATACAAAACAATTACCATGCTAATAAGAAGTGGGATTATAAAAGAAACTCCGTTAAAATTCGCTTAGGCAATTGTAATTTCTATTAATAGCAGCTTCTATCGCGGGCCACTAGAGGGCTATTATAAAAGGCGATATATACGTTACATTAATAATGAATTACGTTTATAGAGTCCTGGTGATTACTTAACCCTTCATTTCATAGTGTAACAAATTTGTTACAAACATAGTTTTTTTCTAATATTTGAATAGAATATTTTAATTGCATGCAAATTCTTATTGTGCGCTACACTCTACATTCCCATCTACCTATTAAGGTATACAAGCCATCGCATCGCTAGCGAGTTGATATCAAGGTCAATCATTTATTGAAACTTATAGATGAGAGCAGAATAAATGCGGTAGAGATGAGGTCCCTAAGACGTATGTGTGGTAGAACGATGTACGACAGAATCTCAAATGCTGATATTAGGAAGGAATGTAGAGCGAAAGAAGGTATTATGAACAAAATTATGAAAGGATCGCTGCGCTGGTTCGGACATATGGAGCGCATGGGTGAAGAAAGAATGGTAAAAAAAAAATACGTTAACGATGTAAGTGGAGTAAGGAGTCGAGGTAGACCGAGGAAAAAACATGGCATGACCAAATTAATCAAATATTAAAGATTGGTCATGTCAGAAGCCGAAAGAATCGACGTGCGTGTATGACTCGATGTATGAATGTGGAGGAAACTAGAGAGGTGTGTCAGGATAGAGTAGTGTGGCGGTCCATTCTCTCTGCCTACCCCTGCAAGGAAACGGCGTGATGGTTTATTGTTGTTGTAGATATAAAATAATTAAAAAAACTTTGTATGGTTATTATAATTGATGCCGATAGTTTTGTTTGGACCCAAGCTTCACTAGGGCAATATTATAACTTCTTCTTCTTCTTCTTTGCTAGCCTTCTTCCCTTCACTGCTGGATATAAGCCTCTTCCAATTTCCTCCACTCGTCTCTATCCTGCCCTCTTTGTATCCAAGATTTTCCAACCCTTTTAACAATATCATCGGTCCATCTCATCGGTGGCCTTCCGACACTTCGCCTATTTGCCCATGGTCTCCAACTGAGTATCCTGGGTGCCCATCTGTTGCCAGCCTGTCTAGCCAAGTGTCCAGCCCATTGCCATTTCAATTTTGCCACTCGGTCCATGACGTCAGCAACCCTGGTGCGGCGTCTGATTTCTTCATTCCTTATGCGGTCACGCAAGCTCACACCAAGAATCTGTCTTTCCATGGACCTCTGTGCACACTTGAGCCTGTGGACACTTTTTGCTGTAAGAGTTGTCGTCTCTAGTCCGTATGTCATCATGGGCAGTATACACATGTCGTAAACCTTTCTTTTGAGACAAACCGGTATTTCATCATTTTCAAAGGCTAAGGAATATTTTAACTACAGTTATTATACTGCTCTGATGAAGCTTGGGTCCAAGCGAAAGTAGTTGGTATCAATTATAATAATCATACCGTAGATAAATACAAGTTTTTTTTTTATAATTTTATGTCTATAAGTTTAAAATGTCTAACAACACATTTTCCGATATAGGCAAATAAATAAACAAAATATACTTTTATATTTATTTTCTAACTGGCAATAAAAATCACGAAATGAAGGGTTATGTAGAAAAATAAACTATTTCATTGGAATTTCGTCATTCCGTTCATTGAACGCGGCGGGGAAATAGATTAGTCATCATTGACACCAACTGTACATCGCAAACTAAAACTAAAGTGCAGTACTCAATTGAATTATTGTACCGATACTCATATATGGAAGCTAAGCATTGAACTGGAAAATAACGAGGAAAATAGATTAAATGATATTAATCTAATTTTTGATAAATGGAAGGCGTTAACATTGTGGAAATCCATAATGACATTTTTAAAAACACTGTTTTTTTACTGGAAAAAATAATGCTTTCGCTCATTAAAGATTCGGCATTATGAAGTGTCTTAAGTTTATAATTATGTAAATTTATTAAAATCCACGAGAGGTTTCTCTCCCTTCAAATATATTACAATATAATGTTTATAGTTTAAACATACACACTTACGTGAATATGCAAAAATACCTGCAAACATTTGTTTCCAGACAAAGAAATCAGACACTGAGACGAAATCAGCGAGATTGTACAAATTATTTGTATATGTATTATATTATATTATATATGCTAGAATATTACTGTAAATACCGCTCTACTCGCAATAATGGCTTTGCACTTTGCAATGGTAGACGATCTTCGCGGCAGTGTGGCAACAGCTAAGTCTGCCACAATGAAGGTTCCGGGTTCGATTCCCGGCGTTAATGGTGTAATTCTCACAGTCTTTGGTCTGGTGTAGAATTCACATGATAATAATGACGACAGATTAGCTACCTATCACATGTCATGAGAATCTATATAATAGCTATAACTTTACATCGATTCGGCTCGCGCTAATGTAAAAAGCTATTTAACAAAAATAATAATATTTTTAAAATTTTTTAATTAGCTTGAAACTTAAAGCCATAGTCAGATGTAGTTGAAGTAAGCAAAATTTTTGGAAGTCGAAATAAGAAGAAGAAAGGGACCCGCAGAAGTCCATTTGTGGAAGATTTCTTGATAGTGGAAGAACGATGAAAGTAGAGTAAATGCAGTATCAATGAGATCTTTGAGGCGAATGTGTGGTAGATAAATGCGTATATGATAGAGTGTCAAATGCAAATATAAGAAGTGAATGCGGTGCGAATGAAAGTCTCACGAACAATATAATGAAAGGGTCGTTAAGATGGTTTGGACACATGGAATGAATGACTAAAGACAGAATGCAAAAGAAAGTATACGTAAACGTCGTTAGAACGGAGCTAGAAATAGAGGAAGGCCGAGGAAAACGCGCACGAGCGAATCAATTGAATATGAAATGTCATTTTTTTTATGAATTAAAGCACCGTTTTTTCCACTTTTAAGTTTATTTTTCTCGACATGTTTCGAAGGCTTTACACCTTCTTCATCGGGGGAACATATTAAAAAATCGTCATTATGGAATTTCATAGTGTTAACCCCTTAAGTTTATCTCAAACTCATATATTAAATGTCAGTCACGTAAGGAGTCGGAGAAATCGACGTGCGAGCATGACACCATTTATGAATGTAGAGAAATATAGAGAAGTGTGACAAGACGGTTCATTTTTTATGGCGGTTAGTTAGTTAGTTAGTTAGCTCTAGCTATTCAAACACAATGTATACAATCCCCACTAACGATATGTTTTTTGTTAGTACCTATAAGTTTATTCGTTCACTCTCAGAGTAGCCAACAACCAAATAAGGCTGGTCCATCCATCTGTTTTGGCCTCTCGGAAATAAATCAACTGGAAACAGAAGAAGAAATTATTCGCTACAGGGTGGGACTGATTCTCGATAATTCTGCAACTTCTTGCAGGGAATGTAACATCATATTGTATAATATGAACACACAGGGTGTTTCAGGAGATATAACGTTTTGGTTACTTATATGGAAAGGAAAATTTGGCATGACCAAATTAATCAAATTTTAAAGGTGTTAAATAATAATAATAATATGCTAACTTTTAAAGCGCCGTTTTTGTGATGTAATCACCTCAAGGGCGCAACGTTTAAAGTGTTAAAAGTCAGAAGAATCGACGTGCGCGTATGACTAGTATGGCAGTCCATTCTCCCTGCCTACCCCTTCGGAGAAACGGCGTGATAGTTTGTTCCTGTTGTTGTTGGTTACCTATATCAATATATCTAGGTAATTTAGCATTGTTATACATTTAGGAATATTGGGAGACACATCAACTACCACAGAGCAATTAATCATGAAAATATTAATGTTGTTATTTAAAATATCATGATTGTAGTTCAATGTTATTATAATATGAAGATAAAAAAAAATATGTAAATTATTTTATGGTTTATATTATACCACATGTCATTATACTCCGGCCGTTTTAAACTGAGTCTTGGGGCCATAAATGTCAATAGAGATAGGGATGGGAAGCGACCGTTATCGATTTTTTCGTCGATCGATATACGATACGATCGACTATAATGATTTTATAGGATCTGTACGTTATGATATGTATGATGGGTCACTAATGATTGGTCTTTACCAATTGTAGTGCGTGTTTTTTTTTGTTGTTGCTATAAATGTGTTTACAGCAATTAAATAAATACATTCGTGTGTCACCACTCGTTGCGCACTATGGATAGTTTATTTTCGAACGTTGATTTGAAGAAATAACATGGCGATATTAGCCCTCAAACTCCAACAGTGATACACAACGTATGCACGGCCGCGTTTATTTGTGGTGTGAGTAGAGCGACAGTGGACCGAATAAAGACTGAATTATTGCAATTAGGCAGGCCCTGTACACCAAGAGCAAATTTTAAGAAACCAGAAACTGTCACCAATATTGACGATTTTGATAAAAGTGTGTTGAAGCGGACCGTTGGTTCATTTTATGATAGTGGAGAGTATCCTAAAATAGTTTTTTTACCTACCTGTATAGTCATAAGCGCTTTGGTTAAATACTGTAATGTTTATGATTTAAAAAAATAAATTGAAATTGAAATCCGTCCGTGAGAACAATTACCTGATTTTAAATGCGGAAAAAATTCGATGAGATTGGGTTTAAGTATAAGAAAAATGCCGAAGGACGTAAATATTAAATGGAAAGAACAGATGTTGTTTGTGCCAGAATGGACTTTTTAAGGAAATTGGATTTACTTAGAAAAACAAACGATCTGGATGAAACATGGATTAATCAAAACCATTCAGGAAAGCGTATGTGGCTTGGAAGCAACGATGAAGGTGGTTTCAAGAATCAGCCTGTAGGAAAAGGTCAACGATTGATAATTTGCCATGCGGGTTCCACAAGGACTGGCTTTGTTCCAGAAGCGAAGCTAATATTTAAAGCGGCAAAATCGAAGGATGCTGATTATCACACAGAAATGGATGGCGACACATATATGGCATAAACGGCTCTTTTAAGGGCCACAATATGATCTACTTTGTTTTTATACTAAACTTTCTTTCTGTGTTTATAGACATATGGTATACAAATTTTAAAATTAAACAACTTTTCGGTTTTAACTGGTATTTAATTTAGTATCTGGTAGTCACTAATTTCATACTAATTTAAACGCACATAAAACCCACAAATAAAGATTAATATCAAAAATTTGTTAACTCGTTAAAGTTTATGAACAAGATACGATAATAAACGTTACTTATCGATATTTTTATTTTATTGTTACGCCCAACCCTAAACCGCTCCATAAGGCCCGTAAGTGCAAGCGAGATAGACATAGGGAAATGATTTATGGCCCCAAGACTCAGTTCATTCCGATTTTACTATAATAATCTAAAAATGACTTAAGTGTGCAGTTTTGCCCTAAAATGTCAAAGAAAGATTTGGTGAAGAAGGCACCAAATCTTTCTTCTTTGAATAAATCTGACGATCTGTGACATAGAAATCATATCTCGTCGGATGACGAGATCCAGCTGTCCCTCCATCTCTTAGGCGGTCTTCCAGGTGGGCGGTGTCCGGAGGAGATTTCATAAGCGGCTGTATATGCAAGTCTGTCACCATCCATTCGGACTACATGGTCCCTCCAGTATCTTCTTCTCGTATCGTATGTTATTTTTAAATAAAAATTTTAATGTTTCAAAACTTCATTTAGCTCTCATGGCAAATAAGCAATTGATGGCGTATACCTGTTTGCAAAAATGCAGCAGATTTGTAGATTGCTTAAATTTGTAAAAGCAGTATAAAAAAATGTTATGTTTGATTCAACACGGCATGACGATTCGAAACGACGCGTTTTTTACACCTCAACAATTTTATCATAAATAACTTAGGTGACGTCGTGAAAATCATGAGTAGGTACTCCACATAAAATTGCTATCCTTAAAAAAATCTGTATCTATATGGCCCAAACCAGCGCCATCTTGGAAATAACTTAAATAACATTACACCAAACTGAGGTCGTACATTTTTTTATATACAACAGGTCGTTTGAACCCAAATACTGTATACAATTTCTTTTAACTATTATATTGATTCCCATGACATTTGACAAGTAGCTAATCTATCGTAATTTTATTGTCACGTGAATTCTATACCAGACCAAGGACAGTGCGACAATCAAACTGCCATCGCCGCGAATCGAACGAAGTCGTCAACCTTATAGATACGAGTATGACGTCATCATCAGCGTATTTTAGTGAAAAAAAATTCACTACATTCTTATCTTCCTTGATAGACCAATTTGTTCGTTTCTCTAGAGGGTTGTTCCACCTGTGAGATGGATTCCCAGCTGTGCTTCCATATTTTTGGAGGTCTTCTGTAGTGAGGCTGATTAGGAAATGCAATATGGGGGAGTCTGGTGGTGTCCATTCCTTGGACATGACCGTACCGGTCCCCTCACGCGAGCTTTTAACGTCTCTAAAAGTATGGCAAGGCGAAGCAGAATGGCAAGAGCTACCTATCACAGGTCGTCGGATTGATTGGCAGAGGACGACCTCGCCAGGAGTACCCAGACCAGATTTGCCGAGATATGGGCTGCACCTCTTATGCGGAGTTGAAGAGAGTTGCCGAGGACCGAGCGGAGTGAAAGAAGAGATGCGTCGCCTTGCTGCAGACCAATCATTAGATTGAGACCGGAGAAGAAGACCTAACACATATCATGATAATCAACAGCTAAAAAGTTGTGTCATAGCATGCTCTAGATAAATGTGGAAAGCAACGGGAAACTACTTCATTAAAGGCCCAAGTGGCATCCCAAGAAGCAGCGAAAATGTTACACTTGGCTGCAAACTAATCCCTAGGGTTAAAACTAACGAATAATGTTTAAAGAAAAGGAATAGAATAATTGATTTGACGAGAGCATTACTTCCCGAACACATTGTAGGCGGGCGGATTCTGCGGAGCATCTGTAGATGAGGTTAATTATCCCGGAGAAAGCTTCTCAACAAGTACGACTCCTAAATTACGCGCAACATCGATGCTAAATTTTATCGGCGGCTCCTTGCTCCAGGATTATTTATGGATTTACAACGTTTATTGCCCTCTGTAATGGAGGGATATCGTCCATTAAATGTGCAAATCATTTGCACCATAAACTTACAAACTTACTATGTAAACTGACCATCACGCCGTCTCCCGAAGGGGTAGGCAGAAATAATGGAAGTGAAGCCTAGAACTGGTAAACGAAGGATGAAAGTAGAATAAATATAGTAGAAATGACTATTAGATGAATGGGGGATAGATCTATGTATGATAGAGTATCAAACAAAAATATAAGAAGTGAATCAGTGCAAATAACAGGTTTAGAACAAAATAGCGAAAATGTCAATAAGATGGTTTGGACACATGGAAAGAATGCTAAAGAAAGTACCCACCTATATATTAACGATGTGAACGGAACAAGATATAAAGGTATCCATACTTTCAAGTAAATATACTTTCATCCTTCGTTTACAAGTTCTATGCTTCTCTTTCATACATAAGGGTCGGTACAAGATGACGATTGTGTACTACCATCTTAGGTTTTTTGTACAGGCTTTTAAGTGCACCGTCCACATTGTTGCCTGCCCCAACCCTTCAATTCAAGATTCTCTTCCATATAGGTATAGGTAAGGCTTGACACTAGAACTCCATTTTGTGCTGCCATCTTTGCTTCAATTTGTGGATATTTTTCAATTTGCAGTGCTGACTTTGAGAGCGCCATTAAATTTGTTCCTAGCACCAACCCTTTTTTTGTGTCTTTCTCCATTTTTCCATCTCCATGTAGATAAACAGACTGACTAACTAACCATCACGCCGTTTCCCCGGAGGGGTAGGCAGAGAGGATGGATCGCCACATTGTTCTATCTCTCTTCTACATTCACACAACGTGACATGCACGCTCGTCGATTGTTCGGACTTCTGAGTATAATACGAGTAAGTATTTAAAAAGCGAATGTTTTTTGGTTTTACATTGATTTTTTTAAATCATTTATACATAAAAATATATATATATATATACTAGTGACAATTTTGTTTCATCTTGGGAAGGTGAGGAGTCGGAGAAATCAACGTACGTGCATGACACGATGTGTGAATGTTGAGGAAGCAAAAAAGTATGTCAGGAAAGAAATGTGTGGCAGTCCATTATTTCTTCCTGCCCCTTCGTGTGAACACCGTGATGGTTAGTTAGTTAATTATTTATATATTGTATATTTTTTAACTAACTAACTAACCATCACGCCGTTTCTCCGGAGGGGTAGGCAGAGAGGATGGATCGCCACATTGTTCTATCCTGGCTAAATTCTCTCGAATCTTCTACATTCACACAACGTGATATGCACGCTCGTCGATTGTTCCTACTTCGAACATGGCAGCCTTTCAGTAATTGGTTAATTTGCCCATGTCTTTCTTGGCCTTCCTCGACTTCTTTTTCCATTCACAATACTTGTATATATCTTTTTAACCATTCTTCCCTCATCCATACGTTCAATGTGTCCAAACCTCACAACTCCATCTTAGTGACCCTCTCTTAATTTTATTTATCACGCATTCATCCGCCTTACATTCCTTTCTTAATTCATCATTAGATATTCTATCATAAATTGTTTTTCCGCAAATTCTTCGTAGTGACCTCATGACTACGGCATTTATCCTACTTTCATTCTTCTCCTGCCAAGTCCAAGCTTCACTTCCATACATAAGGGTCGGGACTAGAACTCCGTACTTTTAGTGCACCATTTATTTTGTTTCCAGCTCCAACCCTTCTTTCGATATCTTTCTCCATTCTTCCATCTCTTGTAAACATGCTTCCCAGATAAACAAATTCGGTAACTTCTTCGTTCGCACTTATGTCACAATCCGTCATACATTCTTACTTTTCAAATACCATAGATAGGATAAACAGAAAATACATATTCATTGAAACAATTTCACCTCCCTGGCTTCTGTTGATAGTTTTCTATTAGTTCTGACGATTTTGAGTGGCTTTCAGCAATCTTAGAGTAATGTATCCATTCGCTTTCGGGTAATCGGGATGGTGTGGCCATGCTACGCTCCCCTGGGAACAGCACTGAGAGGGCTCTCTCTCACTCACCGCAGACTATTAATAATTGTATTAATGTATGGAGCTGCGTACATACAGACTCTAATCGAACTCGGATGGGAACAGGGGCGCGCGAACATCGGATCAACAACTAGTACATATTTTTAACTAGCTAACTAACCATCACAAGCAGGCAGAGAGGATGGACCGCATCACAGTGATCTCATTTCAACGGCATTTATCCCAATGCTGAATATTTTACTAAATATAAGTTTAGAAACACTATGATATTTCAGCATTACTAACTAATTAAATAAAAAAAATTGGTAGGGTCACGGAGATACATATTTTGCTGGCAAATATGTGTCACCTAAATACCGTGTAACGCCACAGTTGCATACCATCAGCAACACTACCAATAGTCCTACTCCTAGCGTCCACGAGTGGCCTCATAGGCCCCGCGAGCCCTGGGCAATGTGGCCACTGGCAATACCATCAGCCATAGCAGATAGGAGAGGATGAATGGCGGGTCTCCAGCGCCATAAAACTGGAACCCCCCAGCTAAGGGAAGGAAAACCCCTACAGAAAAACCCTGGTCCTCCTGGTAGGGGGTTTGGCGTAAGGCTAACAACCTTATCCTAGAAAAACAAACTTGTTACGAAAAATCCAAGGAGCCTCGGACATATCGGCACTACCCCTGGACGACTCGGCAACCGAAATAAGGACTATGATTTGCGTATTGGTACCTGGAATGTACTTACTTTGTACAGACCAGGTCGACAAGACCCTGATCAAACCAGTCCTCACATATGCCTCTGAAACCTGGGTGATGACAAAACACACTGAAAGGTCCATCGCAGCATTTGAAAGAAGGGTTCTTAGGACAATATATGGCCCAGTGAGAGACCACAATGGTTGGCGTCGTCGATATAACCGAGAGCTATATGATATCTATAAAGAGCCCGATGTGATCAGATCCATCAAAGTAGGGCGCTTGAGATGGGCTGGTCACATAATCAGAATGGACGACGACAACCCTACAAAACGCCTCACGCTCTCAGTACCACAGGGACGTAGAAGACCAGGAAGGCCCAAAATGCGATGGATGGACAGTGTCAACACGGATACATCGGTGTTGCAAGTGAGAAATTGGAGAATAAGGGCATCAAACAGACAAGAATGGAGGAAGCTCCTGGATTCAGCCAAGGCCCACCCAGGGCTGTCGAGCTTAGGATGATGAACTAATTAAATAAAAACAGTGTTATAAAATATCACAATTGATTATATTTCTTTCGAAATTGTCGAGACAGCTGTTTCGCTAACCGATGTTAGCATGTTTAAACAGTTAATAAATATAAGTCTGAAAATACCGTAGAAATGAGATCACTGAGAAAAATATGCGAGAAAACGATACATTTATGATAGAATACCGAACGACGAAATAAGGAAGAAATGTGAGGCAGATGATTGCATCAGAAGTAAAATTAAAAAAGGATCCCTGAGATGGTTTGGTCATATGGAACGAATGGACGAGAAAAGAATGAATAGGTACAAGCAGTGTGAGTGGAAAGAGAAGCCGTGGAAGATCAAGGAAAGCTTGGCATGACTAAATTAATCAAATACTGAAAGGCGGCCACATTCGAAGTCGGAAAAATCGACTAGCGTGCATGTTCATCATCATCAGCCGTCTGTCATCCACTGCATATAGGCCTCTCCCAAAGCACGCCACCGCCCCCTATCCATCGCCGCTCCCATCCATCCATGTCCAGCAATCCTCTTCAGATCGTCGGTCCAGCGGGCAGGGGGACGTCCAACTCTACGGAATCCTGTACGCGGTCTCCACTCCAGAACCCGTCTTCCCCATCGGCTGTCAGTTCTCCGACAGATATGGCCAGCCCACCGCTACTTCAGCCCGCCTATCCATAGAGCCACCTCAGTCACCTTGGTTTGTTGTCGAATAAATTCGTTTCTAAATCTGTCCCTCAAAGTTATTCCAAGCATGGCTCTTTCCATGGCGCGCTGGGCAACCTTGAATCTGTAGACTAGACCTTTCGTCAATGTCCACGTCTCGGCTCCGTACGTCATAACTGGCAAAACCCACTGGTTGAAGACTTTAGTCTTGAGGCATTGTGGTATTTTGGAAGTGAGAACATGACGTAATTTCCCAAAGGTCGCCCAACCCAACTGAATTCTTCGGTCGGCTTCTTTCTCGAAATTGTTTCGTCCTAATTGTATGATTTGGCCAAAGCGTGCATGTTATCGATATATGAATGTGGAGGAATCCAGAGAGGTATGTCAGGACAGTACGGTATGGCGGTCCATCCTCCCTGCGCGTGATGGTTAGTTTTTTTTTTATAGTATAATTATAATTGTTGTTGCGCGCCTCTGCCCCCGGTGGGGCGGCGCCCCGCGGTGGCTGGAATTGAAGCGCGGACCCATGCGGCTCCCACGATGGCCGCAACAGCTATCACACTTTTTCCTTCATCGCTCCTCACCCCCACCCCCGCCTCCCCGCGCCACTAATATAATATTATTAGCCGCTTGGCCCTTCGGCCCGGACGGCGGGTAGGTACGGTAGGTAGGTACTGCCTACTGCTAGCTTATTGCGCGTTGCTTCAGTGGGCAAGTAGGTACTAACATATTCCTTTATAGGATAACTTTCTATAATATTACAAATAATATAGAAGATTTAGACCTAGATGGCAGCTAGAAAGCAGCTGCCGAAACCGATCGAATACTGAAAAATGTGACTGGTTTTTTATTATTATTTACAATGAAATTCTATCAGGTTGTCTCAAGGATATACGAGTAATATGGAAAAACAAGTATATGAGAACTGACAGTAAGGTCAGAATATATAAAACCTGCGTAAGGCCTATACTATAAATGGAGGAGGCCTTTGTCCAGGAGTGGACGGGAATAGGCTGAGGAGGAAGAAGAAGGCCTATACTGACATATACCATTGAGACCAGAGCGGATACCACAAGAATGAAGGTTAAAGTACGGGTGGCAGAGATGAGGACGCTGAGGATGATAGCAGGAAGGACTATTCGAGATAGGGTGAGGAACACGGCCATCCCCGAGATCTACAAGGTGGAGGATGTCGTGAGGTGAGGCAGACAACGCAGAAGATACTGGAATGCGCACGTGCAGAGGATGGATCCCACCAGAATCCCACACGCTGTGGCGCATTCTTCCCCGGAAGACCGCCGAAGAGATGGAAAGATAGTTGGGAGTCAACCTCCTAAGAAAGGCCAGCATGATTTCAGGAACAGACCAAAGGTCTATAAGGAGAAGAAGAAGAAGAAAATCTACCAAGAAATTTCCATTCAATATTAATAATCTTCTGGCTAACACAGGTTCATTTCTTGTGGATATCCCTTTACGTTTTTTTTTTGTTTTTTTTTATGTACACAACAGGTCGTTTGGACCCAATTACTGTATACAATTATTATTATTATTATTATTATTTTTTTTTTTTTTAAGCTATTATATTGATTCTCGTGACATGTGATAGGTAGCCAATCTATCGCCATTTTATTGTCACTTGAATTCTACACCAGACCAAAGACAGTGTGACAATCACACTGCCATCACCGGGAATCGAACCCAGGACCTTCGGCATGGAAGTCAGAGCTTGTAACCACTCTGCCACGAAGGTCGTTTGACGGGGACATTAGTGGAAAAGTGATTTGGTAGTTTGTTGATTTATGCGGAAGCTTGATATGTGTAGACCAGAGTGATTCTCTGAAGGAAGGTCGATTTTAGGCGCTTGTAGCGGCTGGGAGGATAATGAGAGGTTTTTTATTGTAGGACGGACATAAAAAAATACGGCGAGTCAAAAATTATTATAAAAACAGTGGGAATGAGAAAGGAAGTCGATTTAAGGCCAAGTAAAAGATGACATTAGCAAATTAATCGAATGTGAAATGGCGGCCAAGGGGTGGTTGTGAGGACACTACATATTATTATTATTTTTTATTTTATCATTGAACATAAATATGTTCATACTTCCTGTCTTGCCCTCCTGAAATGGCGTGATAGTCGGTTAGATAATTTTTTCAAGGTCCAAAAAGCAATACCAACACCCGCGAAGCATTGAAAGTTAGGAATCTATCCATTTGAACGATCCGTGCAAACCCTAACAACGATATTGAACTATTCAAAAAGAATCCCCGCGGAGTAGATCCGAGACACCGTCACTTGAAGAAATACTGCCAACTATATTAACGCACCCATTATTTTATAAGTAAGAACTTGATTACCATAAACTATCTGACCATTATCAATTATCAGCCATTCGCTGGCTGCCTTCCGTGGGGTCAGAGTAGCGAATTCCTATTTAAGATTCAAATTTCCCGCAAAAATACGCACAGACAGTTTTTTCAAGTAGTCTTCGCGGAACGGGCTCCGCTTAATTCAAATAAATTTAGTTTTTACACGAAAATGGTAAACGAGTATGTTTGACATTTTTCTTAGAAAAAGAGTTAAACTGAATAATTTTATAACTTGATTCATCGGAGGCGGTGGCTGCAGAACAATTTATCGATTTAATGTTTATTTATACCTACTTTTGAACGAGAACAGCAATGTTCCATTTGAATATTTCGTAAATAATGTATAGGTACCTACCTACCTACGTCATTTTACCATTTAAGAATCTAAAAAAAAAAGAAAAAATTAATGTGGCTGATTTAAAAATAACTATTGCAAACATATAAAAACGTTGATGAGTAGCTACGTACACAAAATAAAAGTCGAAAGCGATAACTAACCAGCCGAAATACCTATTATATTATAGAAGAGTAGGACTGGGCTGGGCTGCCGTTGGGAAAAGTAAACATTTTTTTAAAACAAACAGGTTCCAATTTGGTTAAAAAGAAAAATGTTCGATGCATGTATACAGTTTTCAGCAAAGTGTCCACAAATAAAAGCACACAACGATCCATAGAGAGACAAATGCGCGGCGTGAGTCTTAGAGACAAAATACGAAATGAAGCTATACTCCCTCTTCTAGAAAATACAAAAATTACATACCAAGAAAAGAAAAAGTTATGATGTACGAAGCGTATGTTAAAAGCCGACTGACATATATGATTGCCTTCTGGGGGACAGGAAACCAAAAGGACATCTCCAGACTCCAAAGACAACAAAATAAAATAATAAAATTAGCTTATAACATTAACTATCTTACCCCAACCATACAAGTATACAGACAAACAAAACAAATGGACATATCAGACCTGACCAAATTTGAGACCATGAAAATTGTACACAGAGTGACCATGGAAGAGACAACAGACAGCAGCTACAAATTAACTAAAAATTCAGACGTACACAGACACTGGACCAGGAACTGTGACAGATATCACTTACCGATTGCACGAACTAAGACAGGACAATCAAGGATATTGAACAATGGACTGAAACTTTACAATGAACTACCAAAAGACACAAGGAATCTCACTACAACTCAATTCAAAATATACCTGAAACATTACATAATTAAAAGTACCTAAGATCTAAAAATGTATCCATATAACCCAATTGTTTTTTTTTAATTAAATAAATAAATAAAAATAAGACGCCGAACCAAAGCTGACGACATCATGGATCGTACAACTAAATTGAAGTGACAATGGACTGGACATATAGCCAGACAAGGCAGTACCAGATGAACATCCAGAATACTTCAGTGGAGACCTTGGACAAAGAAAAGGAGCGTCGAGAAGCCACCTAAAAGATGGACTGACGATATTGCCCGAATAGCTGGAACGATCTGTATACGAAAGGGACAAGAGAGAGACGAGTGGAGGAAAATGGAAGAGGCCTATATCCTGCAGTGGAGGGAAGAAGACGATACTGATTTTAGACTTTATTTATTAATATTCAAATCAAATCAAATCAAATCAGTTTATTAACTCAACAGACATTACAAACAGGAAAATGTTTAAGGCATCTATTAAGTACTACCATATTAGAACAGGGACAGAATGTACTACCAATCGTTGAGATGCAAACATCTCAATGTTAGTCTACCAACCTGCGCATTACGTATACGGCCTTATAGAATAAAAATACGGAAAACAACGTTAAAAAACGTTGAAATAATCTCGTAAAACCGAAAATTTTGTAATGTACACGAGTCTAGTTTATTGACTCATTATTATATACTCGTATATTATTGCACCATATTATTATTTTATTACTTTTGTAAAACACAATATTTTTTAATTTGTCCATAATGAATTGATGAAATTATACAATCTCACTTACTTTTTATTAAATAAGCTAAAATGATTGTGATTTGTCGTCAGTTAACGATTCATTTGTCCTGTTCTCTATTCATGCCAAATTGCACAATAGCCATGTAATAATTAAGATTAGGATACCTATGCTCCATGCAAAAGTTATTTAGTTAACAACTAATTCTAATCTTATGTTAGAGTTAATCATTAGTGTGGAATGTATCTGAACAATACGACACAATATCCCAATAAGCGATAAGATTGTTTTTATAACTTTTATTTTGTTTACTAACTAAAAAAATATGTTGTTCGTATACCTATTGTGAAAAAATACACATGCATGCTATTTGCGTACAAAAAACGAATCAGTAAGGTATTGTTTAGTAATAAATGTTCGGTGTGACATATCTGAATGACGATAACTTATACTTAATGTATTTAAGAGGAAACTTACTGAAAATTAATTTGCCATAAATGTAGGAATCAGTGTTGATGATCTAAAGATGACACTCACAACATACACAAAAACCACAACGATAAAACATTCTAGATTTCACAATAAACAACAGTATAGAACAGGAAACTATTGCTTCTGCCCTTTTGCCGGCCGATTTCCGTCAACTCAGTGTGGCTATATTAATAAATAAAAATAAAACAATTTTGTAAAAATGGTATTTACCGAGTAATCAGATAAAAACGATCCATTTAATAATATAAATTCACACACAATAATTAAAAATAAAAACTTTATAATTTCAATTTATGGCATAGATCGTTTTATTTATATTATTTTACAAATACTGAGAAAAATAATATATCTAAATTCATCCAACAATCTATCATTTTTTTTGTCATTTACAATGAAATTCAAGCAGGATATTTTAAGAACATGTTTTATGTATCTACTTCAAGTTTAAATATTGGACAAATGGAACGAATAGAAGAGAGAAGAACGGTTAAAATGTTGTATACAAGAAATTTGAGTGGCAAGAGAAGACGTGGAAGACTAAGAAAAGTATAGTACCAAATTAATCAAAATACTACAAGGCGGCCACATTTCAGAAATCGGAAAATCGACGAAAGTGTAAGTTAAATTGCATAAATGTAGACGATGCTCAATAGTATGTCAGGACAGAGCAGTATGGCGGTCCATCATCTCTGCCTACCCCTTCGGAGAAACGGCGTTGTGGTTAGTTAGTTAAGTTGAAATATTATAATTCGATTGAAAGACTATTTAAACAAAATATATTTTTACTAATAGTAGCGACATCTTTGTTTTTTAATGAATATCAACATTTTATGATCTATTGAAAAAACGCCGAACTAAACTATTTTATCGTACGTTTGTTGAGATAATTTAATATTGACTCCGTCGATAAAGTAGTCAGCATATACAGCGCCACAGCGGCGCAAAAGAGAAATTATTATTCTTCCATCGGGGAAGTGAGGGGAAGTGCCTTTTCGGCGGTTTCGAATTGACGCTCTTTGTGCGGATTGTGAAGCGTTTTTAATATAATATTATTGTGTTTAAACTAGAACTTTTCCGGGAAAGTTTACAACAACGTCCTGCTTTGTAGTAATATGAGTAATGTTACCAACCAAAATGGATCAGGTCTAGAGCAGCAAGTGAGTAATCGCAAGTTCCCTAAATTTATTCTCAGAACCATTATAATTTTCTTTATGTATCGATTTTAACACATTCCCATGCCGAACACTTGTTGAAAAGTATGGCTTTAATAAATAAACCGGGCAAAGCATATTACTTTTCTAATGTCAAGCGTTTGACAGCTTTTATTGGCGTTTCTATAGTTCTGTGCACGCTTTTCTTCCAAACGACGTGTCCTCTAAATTCAACATGGCGTCATTTTTATCCCTTTCCGAGAAGTCATTTTATCAGAAAACTATTCATTGCGCTCTCTTATAATTATGAATTGCAGAAAAATATATGCTCAAATACGCTTTTAGCACTATTTCTTATCTAAGCAACTTCATAGTGATGCGAACAATTTATAAATCGCCAGATAAATTTTTAATGACATGTGTTTTAAAAAACATTTTTTTCAATAAAAATCAATATTTCAGCATATTAAAGTTATTATTTTTAATACTTCGTGCGCTACATTTGTCAATTTTGGCATATCTTAATTTGTAAGTTTCGAAACATCAGTAAATTTCTTTGTTCGTGATACCTTTTTTTCGACAAAATAAGTTTGGTTATCTCGGTACTGGCTTCCGGCGGTACGAGTGTGTCATTACAAAATGTTTTTAGTCACAGCTGCGATTTGTTTCTCCGTATTCGGATAAGAATGAACCTATTATACGTAATTTGACTAACGTAAAAGTACGGTTGCAATTGGCCATTTTGTTTTTTTTTGCTCTCAATTATGATCGATCATTACTGTATTAAATGAAAAAAAAAGTTTAGAAAATAGGTCGCACTGTGCAGATGTCTTGCTTTGCTCCGTTGCACCGTGTGCGCAACCAAAGAAATACAATCGAAATATATTGCCTGGTTGCTCCATGCATAACAATAGGTAATTCTAACACTTTTGTGTTGATACTTGTGCACTTCGGCCCATCTCCGTACACACATTACTGTGTCATGTATTAGCTTTACCAAGCGAGCGCATGTTTGCCGATAGAGACATGAAAAATATGTTAACCGAAAATTCATACAATTTCATAAATTTAATTTTTAAATATTTTAAATTCCATATGTCTGAAAAGTCAGTACTACTTTTATATTGAAACTATTTTATTTTCATTAATAATAACATTTATTTTAAGTAGCATAGAGGTACAAAAACTATACTAAACAATTTACAAATTTGATATGATTGTTCCCTTGGAATGTGTTATTTGATATTTGAGAACTAACTAACTTACCATCATGCCATCTCTCCAAAGGGGTAGGCAGAAAGAATGGACTGCCACACTTACACCATTCTCTTTTCACCCCTGCGGGAGACGCGGTGTGTTGGGTTGCCAACCTCATCGCCAACAATCTCTCGTGCACACTGCAGTAACTAAGAATGGGAATAAAGTGAAGATTCTCGACCCTCATGTATAGAAGTGAAGCATGGAACTCCCAAAAGAAGGATGAAAGTAGAATAAATGCAGTAGGAATGAGATCCCCTTGACAAACGTGTAGTAAATCTGTATATGATAGAGTGTCAAATGCAAATATAAGAGGTGAATGCAGTGCAAATGAAAGTGTTATGAACAAAATAATGAAAGGGTCATTGAGATGGTTCGGGCATATGGAAAGAATGAATGAACTAAGAATGGAACTAGAAACGGAGGAAAGTGTGACACAATCAAATAAATATTTTGTCAATACATTATTTTCAATTCAAGAATTTTTTTTTTTTAAACTAGTAGTTCATTAGGCAAAATCAAAATGTCTCGATAGGGCAGTTTCCAATTCATTCTGGAGACTGGAATAGCGCGAGAATTGCTCAGGTCTGGTAATTAATAATTAGCTTGTATCATAGCAACAGCTAGAATTTGATTAATTTATCAATATGAGGTACTTATGCAACAAACACAGACCACCTAGAGGATGTTGGCCAGGAAAAGTTTATGAAAGACTGCACCATTTCATCTGGAAAAGTCGAAAATCAATAATTGCTTAAATTTTTAAGAATGTTGCCATATGTACAAAATTCCTTAACCTGCTATCGCGGACCAGTTGTTCAACATCTCATTAGTCTATTAGTTAGTAACAATTGTCAGTGGTCAGTGGTCAAACAGCGGTTGAGGAGAGTTATTACTGAACAGAGAAAGTGCTCCTGTCCCCAGCCATCACCAGTGTGGTTAAATGAATACATTTTGTATTTGTGTTAGTTAATTATCAAAGGAGAATTATGGTAAAAAATTATATGTTAATGATGTGAATGGAACCAGAAATAGAGGAAGACCGAGGAAAACGTGGCACGATCAAATAAATCAAATATTGAATGTCGGCCATGTGAGGAGTCAGAGAAATCGACGCGCGTGCATGACACGATGTATGAATGTTGAGGAAGCGAGAGAAATATGTCAGGAAAGAAAAGTGTGGCAGTCCATTCTTTCTGCCTACCCCTTCGGGGAGACTGCGTGATGGTTAGTTAGTTAGTTGGAGAATTATGAAAGGATTGTTGCGTTGGTTCGGACATATGGAACGCATGGATGGAGAAAGAATGGTTAAGAAAGTATACGTTAATGATGTAAATGGGGTTCGGAGTCGACCGAGGAAAACATGGCATGGCGTATGAATGTGGAGGAAGCTAGAGAGGTTTGCCAGGATAGAGTAGTGTGGCGGTCCATTCTCTCGGCCTACCCCTGTGGGAAATGGCGTGATGGTTTGTTTGTTAGTTAATGTTTATATGATATATGTGATAATTTGAGGGGTCGTGTAATGGCATGTGTCCTGTTGCAGTTCGCTGGTCTGGACTTGCAGTCGCAAGGCTCCAGCGGCCGCTACATCCCGCCCCACCTGCGCAACAAGCAGGCCGCCTCTTCTCAAGGTAATACCCCGCGCACTCTCCCATCTTTCTACAGCCACATCGCTAAAGAAAACCAGTGACCCAACCACATCACTGAGTGGGTGACCAACATTGGTGGAATAAACGGAGGCTGCACTGGCTCAGGCTGGAAATGTATTATCAGAAGTCTATTCTGTAAATAGTTGCATAACAGTGTTTATTAATAAGTATTGTATTTGCTTGTACGCCCACACAATTATGCAACAATTCCTTCAATCCTCTTATATTTTATTTTGCTGTATTAAAATTCATACATACTCCGATTCGTATCAGTAGGATTATATATAAACTTTGCTCTCCACAATAGCAGTACGGTAGATGATGGATTAGGAATTACTTTGTGTGCTCTCCTTGAACATGACAGAATTACTATTTGAACTTAAATTTAAGAGACTACCGAATACTGCACTGTTGGGTCAGTCTTTTCCTAGTGCTCCCTTTGGGTGATTGATTAATACTTGCATTTTGTTTTATTCAACTCAAACTTATTTATAGTTTCTTGAACAATGATGTAAAACTCCATAGTAAATAATTAATACGAATGAAAATGTCTGTATTATACAAGTTTTAGTATAGTTTATTTTATTGACATGTTTCGCCTGTCTAAGACATTATTAAATGTATAGTACATTTGATAATGCCTTAGACAGGCGAAACATGTCATTTACATAAATATATTCATTTGTATTAATTATTAATATTCAAACTATTGTGTGAGCACATAAGATCACTTATTTATAATGGTTTCTAACCTTCATTTGCTCCGAGACTGGAAACTCTGCAGTGTAGTAAAGTTTGGCCAGACTCGCTATTGGAGACTAGTGTTTGGACATTGCTACCCTAAACACACCGATGTTAGAATCACCATTTGTATTTTGAAACATAGTTTAATGCGTAAAATATCATTTTTAGTTCCTTCCAAAGAATATATAAAGTCGGCTCTGCCTTATGTATGCGAGGAGTATCATATTTTTACAAGGCATAAAAAATTCACACAATTGTTTCAGTAACATGAATATTGAATGTAAGAATGCATTCTAAGTGCAATGAGCAAGGTCAAATGCCGAGTTGATTACATACTGTGTCGGCCGCTAGCATGCGGCTACTTTCATATCTAAAGACGACGGTTAATTAAATAGGTGATTTTCAAACAATATGTTTTACATTAATGCATATACAATGAGCAAGTGATGTGTTGAATGTTTGAAATCTTTTGTAACTAACGTACGTCTTCAAAGACGTGTAATGTTACATTCATAGAATTGAATACCGGAGAGACTTAGAAAGGCTGATTAGTTGTCACTCTTGCAGTTTCACAGGAAATGACATCTTATAATATTAAATATTCAACACTTTTCAAGTACACAATCTGTAGTGGCGTTGATATAATTAATAAACATCGACGAGCCAATCAGATATGCATTAAATTGTTAATGTAAACACTCCGCTTAGCAACAGCGCCCGGCAATATCCACGCACAGCGATTCTCCCTCGCGTACACACGCTGCCACTTTGGATTGTACAATAACACGCATTGGATATTCTATATATTTTCATAATCGAAAGTCCGCCCGGTGCTTGGTGTTTTGATCAAATGACAGCAATCCTGCCAAGTAAATATTTTATGTATAGCTTTATTGACCGGACAATCCACTAAATGTTAATCATTATAATTAATAACTTTTGACTTCTTTACCTTCATATTGGCCATGTAGTTCTGTATCAATGTGTAAGCAGTCTTTAACCATAATTATTTGAATGCCGTGCGACGAAATTCAATTCATCGCGCACAGAAACATCTTGGAGCCCCGGATGACAAAATATAATATTAACGATGCTGCTACTTCAGATTAGAACTGTTGATATACAGATTCTATATTTACTCTCAAGGAATATATTATATATAATATTGGATTGTTTTCCCATAAGTTAACAAGCACATTGTGGGTGTATTTATCATTGTATGGCCGTTCATACATTTCCCTGGCAAATTAGTAATAAACAAATAATTGGTTCCGTAAGGAAGTGTGTCTCTGGACGCCCACAAGACCTGGCGCAAGTGGCCGGCTATTAATATATTCTTCCTTATTTTGGAAGTAGACCGCACAACATAACATTTTTCCTCCCAATGTCCAGTACATAGTACTAGAGAACACCTGGTGTTGGATACTGTTAGACCCGCAGCTAAAAGGTATTTTCTCCACCCAGCAATAACTGGTTACAGCCATATAAATATTTCCTTCAATATTATAAAATAAGCAACGTTACTAGAATTTGCTCTTTATTAAATGTGACATAATATGAATATCTCCTGACAGCTCCAGATTAGATTATTTGTTGTTGACATTTTAGTTTGGCAATTCCTTGACTTCTGACTCTTCCTTGACTCCACCAGCTCTTAAATCCAGAACTGCATGACCATAGGACTCAAATGTCCAAGACTCGCACTAAATATTTTCCAACGAACCACACGTTAAGCTCCTTACAATGTCCTAAGTTTTTATCCACTTTCTCCCATTATTTTAATCTCTTTTTCTGTTTTATTGAAGGAATATATTTTGCAAGTGAGGAGTTTTGAACAAATGTATTGCAAGGAGATTATATTTTTAAATAAGGGCATTCTTAATCATACTTTGTAGTCGATAATGTCAACATTAATTTTCTATTCACAAACCAAAATGTTATTTGTAGCCGATTAAAGAAAGATGTTTTCCAATTTGTAAGCATTTATTATACTTTTTTTATCTTTAAAATAAATCTTTCAGACCTATACCTTGAAAATAATTTAAACCGATGAATGTATTCAACATCAAAATATAGCTCTACTACTTGCATTATACATATTGGATAAATTATTATTATTTTTGTTGAAACGCAATACAGCACAAGCCAAATCCATGTAAAGGTTATTGCTATCATATTGATTCTCATGACATGTGATAGGTAGCTAATCTATCGCCATTGTCACGTGAATTCTACACCAGACCAAAGATAGTGTGGGAATCGAACCCGGGACCTTCTGTGTGACGGTCATAGCACATGCCACTTGGCCACGAACGTCGTCAATTTAGATAATCAATAATATTATTAACAATGATGTCAAAACTCTGAAATTATTTCAACACCTTGAATATCACCAGAAGTCTCCCTAGCTCTAGCACGTGAGTTGTGAAATATAGTTCTATTTCCAAGAAATCTGCTGTGTATACTTTTCTAAGAATTTTACCGATAAGATAGGAGCTGACTTCTATCTTTATACCTGAAGTGTGATTCATGTTCATCCAACCACTTAACTTTGACCTGATTTGGGTGTCCTACTAATAAAGAGAGCCCACCTCGGGCAGGAGATAAGGAGTGTGGCGGGTGCACCTCCTGGCCTCTCTATTATTATCTCTCGGGTATTACTACTGCAGAGAATATTTTTTTATATATAAAATAGTGTTTAGGAAAGGGGCAAAGGATACTTGGGTTTGGCTGGACCGGACCGTTGTAGCGAAATGTAACGAGTTAGATTTGACGTTGGCCAAGCGTAGCCTTCGGCTTGAATTATACTTTCTGTTTTTGGGGTAATTTATACATTATAGCCATTAGTTCATTAGTTCAATTAAATACTTTTGATGAATTTTTTATAATATATAAATAAAACATTATTTTTTCCACTTTAAAGTTTATTTTTCTTGATATGTATCGAAGGATTTACAATTTCCATCACCGAGAGAACGATATAAACTTCTATATCGCTCTCCAGAACATTTTAAGAAAAATAAACTCCAAGTGGAAAAAAACATTATTTTTATTCATAAGAAAGTTGTCATTGTGGAATTGCAGTATTATCACCTTAAGTTTATCAAAAATTAAATACTTTTGTTTAATTTTAGCGCCATTCAGAAGGCAGTGCTCGTGTCCAGCAGCGGGCTGATGTGTATGCGACTAATGTTAGAGTGAGGGTGTGTTGTGTGTGCAGGGGGTGAAGACTCAGGGGCGCGTACGGACGGCGGATCCGGGCCCCGCGGCGGAGGTTACTCGGGAGGCGGAGGCGGCGGGGGTGGGGGGAGATACCCGTCGGGCGGGCGACGCGACGACAGGCGTGACGACAGGCGCGACGAGCGGCGCGACGACCGGGACTTTGGCTCCTTCTACACCAACCGTAGAGGTACGGAACTCCACTCAAATCATTCCACCAGCTAACTTGGCTCTAACTTCATGCTAGTCCGGCTTTGTAACTGTCTCACTCCAATGTGTTGCTAATGTCCTAATGCGGAGGAACATATCACACACACATACAGCTCTTGCTCCGGGAACAGTGAGCAACACAAGAGATCATATTCAGCAATAATTAAGTGATTCCCAACCCCACAACTGTCTGCCATCAACATTTCTGTGTTTCCCACTCCCTTTATCCTTCACATTTCATTTGGTTGTTATAGTTTTGTGTTTGTTTTTAATTTGCTTGTTTTTTATATTAATTTCATTCATATATTTTTAAAATGATTTAACCTGGAGAAATTAATCATATACAATTGAATGTGTATCATTTCATTTAGACAGATATTTTTAGTTTTTATTGATTTGATATCCTAACAGAGCAGTTACACCCACTATTGAGAAACATTTGTATATAAAGAAGTTGGATATAATTGAAGGCTGTTGTGTCTCGGCTCTCTTGTTTCACTTGACTGCAGCCCGCAGCCCGCAGCTGCACCAACACGGCCAGAACTGCCTTCATTTACATTTAACGGCTACTAGGAAAACAACTCCAGCAGCTAATGTTCGGTCCCAACACTTGGATGTATTTTTAGTTTCAGACTCACTGTTAGCGGGCAATTAGCTCCTAATATTATGTCACTCAATATGCTGCTCACTCAATATAGTGCTCTGGAGTGGAGTCCTACAGATATATCAAACCAGATCAGATATTTAATCATATGATTTTTGTATGTATATTTGGTATACCTATGATGATAAGGTAAAGGGCAACACAAAGCATGCACATTCCCCTTTACGTTAAAGTGACGTCAAGCTGGATTCAAGGCGAGCTGTCCTTTACCTTCTCGCAGTAGGGGTGGTGGCATAGTGCGTAGTGTTCCCCATGATCCTCTCTCTATTGTAAGGCTACAATGTTGATTGCGATTGTGTGCGAATGGTGGCTGTGAATGGTGATGTCCTGACCTTTTCTCTCGCAACGCTCTGTAGAGCCGCCACGGGATTCCGCAGGGCGGGAGCCGTACCAGAACGGGGGAGGACGCGAGGAGTGGGGAGGAGGACGCGAGGAGGGCGGGGGCAGGCGCGAGGACTGGGGCGGCGGAGCGCGCGGGGGCCGAGACTGGGGCCGGGAGGGCACGCGCGACGCCCGGGACGGCGGGCGTGACGACCGCTACGGGCCCCCACCCCCGGCCAACGACCGCTGGAAGGAGGAGCCGCGCAGGACCGAGCGCTGGGATGACCGGCGCGGGGGCGGCGGGGGCGGAGGCGGAGGCCGCGGGGGAGGGGGCGGTGGCGGACACAATGTGAGTCTAACCAAATGTTTCTAGTTCAGTAACTATAATGAAAATATGTTTTGGTTAATAAGAAATTTCTCTATAATATATATTTAGTTTAATTCCACTGATTTTATGGCTTCAACCGGTATCCTTTGAACAGTATAAGTCACTTGATTGATTCTAGTAGTGGAAACAGTACAAGGAGCATCTAATGTAAAGTAGTGTAATGCCTCACCTCAGGTAGATCCTATGCAGTAACTTGTGCAGAATGTGATATGAAGGAGGTGTATATATTTGCAGAGCAATGATTGGTCGGTGTTGCTGCCCCGCGACGAGCGCCAGGAGATGGAACTCTTTGGCACGGGCAACACGGGCATCAACTTCTCCAAGTACGAGGACATTCCCGTGGAGGCGACGGGTGAAATGATTCCCGAGAACATCTCCTGCGTGAGTAGTCGCAGTCACTAGGCAGACAGCCGTGGATATGTTGCTTACTAATGCTAATGATTGTGATTGTGCTAATGAGTGTGTCGCCTCCTTTCCCCTAGTTTGAGGATGTAAAGCTGACGGAGATCATCCGCAACAATATAGCCCTGACAAGGTACGACAAGCCCACGCCGGTGCAGAAGTACGCCATTCCCATCATCATGGCGGGGCGAGACATGATGGCCTGCGCCCAGACCGGCTCCGGCAAGACGGCCGCCTTCCTGGTGCCCATCCTCAATCAGCTGTATGACCGGGGGCCCGACCCCAACGTGCAGTACAACAAGCGCAAGCAGTACCCGCTGGCGCTGGTGCTGGCGCCCACGCGAGAGCTGGCCACGCAGATCTACGACGAGGCCAAGAAGTTCGCCTACAGGTCCAAGCTGAGGCCCTACGTGGTGTACGGGGGCTCCAACCTGTACGAGCAGGTGCGCGACCTGGAGCGCGGCTGCCATCTGCTGGTGGCCACCACGGGCCGTCTGACGGACATGATGGAGCGCGGGCGCGTGGGGCTGGAGCGCTGCCGCCACCTGGTGCTGGACGAGGCGGACCGCATGCTGGACATGGGCTTCGAGCAGCAGATCCGCAAGATCGTGGAGATGATGCCGCGCAAGGGGGATCGCCAGACGCTCATGTTCAGCGCCACCTTCCCCAAGCAGATTCAGAACCTGGCGCAGGACTTCCTGGACAAGTACATCTTCCTGGCGGTGGGGCGCGTGGGCTCCACGTCTGAGAACATCACACAGCGCGTGGTGTGGGTGGAGGAGGCGCACAAGCGCTCCTACCTGCTGGACCTGCTCAACGTGCCAAACAAGCCGCCCACTGAGGAGGACAGCCTCACGCTGGTCTTCGTGGAGACCAAGAAGGGGGCCGACCAGCTGGAGGACTTCCTGCACGGCAACAACTACCCCGTCACCTCCATCCACGGGGACCGCACGCAGCGCGAGCGCGAGGACGCCCTGCGCCGCTTCCGCTCGGGCCACACGCCCATCCTCGTCGCCACCTCCGTGGCCGCCAGAGGTGCGCCTTCCTCATCTTCTATTTCATACTTCCTGACCCTTCCCTCATTCCATCTGTATCTGACAGCTGTATACGCTTGTGGTCCGCAGGCTTGGACATCCCGCACGTGCGCCACGTGATCAACTTCGACCTGCCGTCGGACGTGGAGGAGTACGTGCACCGCATCGGGCGCACAGGGCGCATGGGCAACCTCGGCCTGGCCACCAGCTTCTTCAACGACAACAACCGCAACCTGGCGCGCGAGCTGGTGGAGCTGCTGGAGGAGGCCAAGCAGGAGGTGCCCAGGTCAGTACGGTCCTACACAGGTGCCCTTCACATTCTCATGAAACGTAAAGTGGGAGTAAGTCTAGTGGTAGGAGACATAACAAAGGTTTAATAAAAATACAATAACAATATGAAACTAAGAAATTACATTTCTCAGAAGGATTCCAAATATGTTGATGTCAGTGAAGCAGTATTCTTTCCAGAATAATATCAGTACACAGTGCACAGATGGGTGTCACCGGTAAGCTATGATTAATATGTTGTAAGATGTTGATGGCATTATCGGAAGGTCGGACCTAACCTTAAAATGTTACTAATTTTTATCAGTACAATATATTTTTTGTGTGCGAAAGTGTCGAGTTTTGAGCCGAATAAGTGTTGCGGAAACTTTTGATTCACTTCTTCAATTTGAAGAAATCTGCAGCATATTGCTAGGTTGCAGTGGTTTAAAAAGTTTACGAATGGTGATTTTGACATTGAAGACAAAGAACCTATCGGAAGGCGGAAAGTGTAGGAATATGCAGAATTGGAAGCATTATTGGATCAAGATTCATGCCAACTACAGGAAGAACTTGCAGAATCTTTAGGAGGATTTTCTATGTGTGAAATGCTGCTTGCCAAGCATAAACAAAATGATTTTCTGCATCAGTCACTGGTGATGAAAAGTGAATCCACGGGGAATACCTGGCCATGCTTGGACATCTACAGCTAAGCCAAATATTTATGGAAAAAATCTCTTGTTGTGTATTTGGTGGGATCAGCTTGGATATTACTGGGGCTCTCTACCAAACACAATTGATGATATTTAGTAGAGCAGTCGAGGAAAAGCGCGCCCACTACTCAGTGGCGGTACTCCCATAGAAGCCCAGAAGCCTGGCGTGCGTAAGAAATTTTGAATCAAAACCTCTTCTGGCTTACAGAGGTTCGGCTCTTGTGTCTGATGGGAACGTTGTTGGAAGGTGATTTGGTTGGTTGTTGGTTTATGCGGGGGCATAATTACTTAGATTTGGGGGTTTTGATTCAAAATTTGTTACGCAAGCCGGGCTTCTTGGCTTCTATGGGAGTACCGCCACTGCCACCTCTACACACGACCCAGACACGACAAAGTTATTCTCCAGAATCAGCAAGATATGTTCAATACCTCCTGCCGTATTCATCACACATTGCTCCTTCTGACTTCCACTTGTTTCCATTGATGATGCATGGCCTATCTGAGCAGCACTTATGGTGGCAGGCGATGGACCATACTTCCAATAACATAATGTTCCGTTTTTTCATAATAAATGCCAAATTTTTGATAAAAAAACAGCGGAAACTTATTTGTACACCTAATATATGTTTTATAAACTGCCCCACTGACATTAAACATGTGGGAAAATGAAATCCGAGAGGATTAATTAAATGAATTGTAATTTAGTTATTATTTCCAATATCTTCATGATGGGTTGTACATTGTGAGGCTTCTTGTATTCTAGCTGGCTGCGCGGCGTGGGCAGCGACGGGCGCAGCGGAGGCTCAGGGAGACGTACGGGCGGCGGGCGCTCCGGGGGCGGCGGGGGCCGCTTCTCCTCTCGGGACTACCGCACCCAGCCCTCGGGCGGGCGGCCCCCGACCAGGGGACCCTCTTCCGGCTCTATCGGAGGTCTGTATGCCGCTCTAACCGCATCATGATCCCACAGATTTCAGCTCTAAGTTGAAAACACATCTTTTTTATATTTCACATCCAAATTAAAACTTGTAAATTTGTTTTGTTATATTATTTTCTTGCTGAGGTGATTACATCACAAAGCTAGCATATTAATAGGATTGTCATGAAACAATTTGCAGGATTCTACGGCGGCGACAGTGGCTACGGCGGCAACTACGGCGGCAGCTACTCGGGCGGGGGAGGCGGTGGCGGGGCCAGCCGCACCGACTGGTGGGGGGACAACTAGACCCGCAACAGATCACGACTCTGCTCCACTCTACTCTACTCCGACCTCCAGCATCTGTATCTACATCGGCGCCTTCCTTTCCTCTCCTCCTTCCTTTCCGTGCCGAGGTGTCCTCTCCATGTTGATTAATTAGATCCTCGTGCCCACTAATTCCGCTAACCTCACCCGACCAGCGTACGAGGCGCAGTGCAGCGCAGGAATCTGCAATCTGTTAGGTGTAGCGCCCAGTGTGAGTGTAGTGTGAGTGTGTAGGGTGGAATATCTGCAGACTTGTTAGTGAACCAAAGTATTATCCGGTGTTTCCTGCAGTTCAGTGCACTCGAGGTTTTTGTTTGTTATTCCACTTTGCGCATTTTGCAGTTTAATGCTTCGAATTCTTTTCTATTAATACGGTAAATATTTCTCATTGTGAAATTAGAAACCTGTAACATTGTGTACAATCCTAGATGGGTGCAAGTACCACTTGCAGTAAACAGACATTCTCGGTGTTCTAAGAAATATTATTGCGGGCGTGCCACGCTCGTCGTCATTATGTTGTGAAGTTTTGCTGTCCCGCTGAAACACGTCGCTAGCACGTGCGAGACGGCGCGGCGCGGACATGCGCCCGTGCCGTACGACGTACGCCCATCACGGGCTCTACTTCCCGGTGCCAATCGGAAGCCATTGTTGGGCGCCCTGACGGATGATATTTGTGAGCCCTGCGCCAGTGTGCGCGGGGCGGTGAGTTGCCCGCCCGTGCGAGGCGGTGGCGGATTGGGCACCGTCGGGGGTATTAGCAGTTCATTTTTTGAGCCAGTTTGGTCTATTGGCTGCCCCCACCGTACCGACGGACCGGATACGAGTGGCGGGGAGCTGCCAGGAGACGAGTCACGGAGAGAATTGGCTCAGGAAGTCGGCTGGTCTTGAGTAATTATTAAGAAAATCACGGTTGCAGTTACAGCCTTCTCGTGGAGACGCTGGAGGGCGACCGAAGGACGGAAGAAGTATATAAAAGAATAGGTATATTAAAATAATAAAGGGAAACTAGCGTTGTTCTTTCTTTGATTATTATTTTACTCGCATATTACGTTTCATTTCTGTTTGTGTTCTTGTATAAATCGTCTGTGATATAAAATGAGATCTTAAGATACGTTGTTTGTAAGTTAAGTGGTAATATGTGTTAGCAGTGAGTGGCGAGCCGCGCGCCCGTTAGTGTCACTCCACTCATCCTCCATCTTACCTACCCTGCCCCAGGGTACACCACCATCACCATACACGCCTCCATCTCGAGCTGGCGCTGCGAGTCCTGACGGTGGCGCGTGACTCCCCACGGAGACTTTGAATGATTTTGCTTTGAAATGAATTACGAATGAAAGTGGAAGCGGTCGGAGAAGATTTCCAAATATCACTGGAGAAAGCCATTGCGTAAGATTACCACCAACCGTAAAGTTCTGGCCGATGACACCCTTTGATTAGTTTCAAACACATCCATGACAAAATTAACGACTTGCCGAACCTTGTATTTGGAAATCTCCGAATCAAAACAAGAGTGGGCCGAGCGAATGTGAAGTAACATAATGTTGATATTGGGAAACACAAGTGCTTGTCAATTTTGAAACTGAAAACTATACCACTTGTAATAAAATAGCACTCCCGACAGAATTAGAAAGGAAGTCAGGGATTTAGGCGTGGATGGATGTTAGGATAGCCACGGGTGTGCGGCCACGCGATCCTCGCACAGCAGACGGTGACGGGAGGCGTGGGTCCAAAGACTTGACAGGGTCTCTTCTTGTTCTCTCGTGTGTTATATCATATTCTTATTGCGTTATTTATATACCGTTAGGTTGGCTCCGCTCCGCTCCTCTGGACAGGGTCAGGGTTGTTTCAGGCACGACACTTTCTAGTTTGCGCAATTTAAGTCTCGTGGCTAATTCAAATTGTTTTTTTATACCATTTTAAATCATGAATAATTAATATTATTTTTATTTTTATCTTTTATTTTTAGAATGTTTACGAAACAAACTGGTTGAAGCAACCCTTCTTGTTTTACATCGATAGCTTCATATTTGCGGGTGAAAGTGCACACGTACGAACTATGGAGGCTGTCGATGCAAAATACATTTTAAAGCAATCGAGGACTCGTGCGGAATGACCGCGACGAGAGCGGGGGGTCGCTCCGCGCGGGTCCCGGTGCCAGACTCGGATGATTAATTTATAAGAAAAGTACAAAGATGAAACTGTTTGTATTGTTTATACTTGTGTGTATCTACGGAGTATAATGTATTTAAGAGAATTCTGCGGGAACATTGTATTAGTAACGCTGTGACTGCAACTCGGGGCCCGGTGCCTCTCAGGATATTGTAAGGGATGGCAAAATGAATCTTATTACAAGCTGTAATGTGTGTAATAAAAATATTATATTACCAAGGATCATCTTCTTTTACTCTCCCCTCTCCTCCCGCGCTTCCTTCTGGTGGAATAAATTAAACAAAAGTATAATGTTGGTAATTAATTTATTGACTGGAACCATCACAGGTAGCAAATAAATTATACAACTCTGTACACTAGCTGGGTTGACTTGACTTTGTACGCGAGTATGGCAACCTCCCAAAAGTCTGGGTGTAATTATCGTGACCATATTTCATTTGAATATAGATGACATGACAAAATATTATCGAGATTAGTGTTTTCAGAATTTTATATTAAACTCATTTCATCTTTTACATAAAAAATACTAAATTCAATAAGGAGTTTAACATTATTCCTAATAGTGATATTGCAAAATATTCAGTTAAATGGTAAATCTTCAAGTTTATTGTTCTCTGTTGTATTTATAATAATAATAATAAATACAATAGCCAGTTTGCTTCTGTAATTGAAATGTTATAAATATAGCATCTGCTTTTGAGAAGTACATTTCATTTTAAATACAAGTTTTCTATACATACTACATTAATTTTCATTTATTCAAATAGAGAGAAACGAAGAAAAACATTGCCAGACTACCAATTCTGTGAACTACCCAGTGCAGACAAACTATTATAAAATAGCACCCGGTGTTATTATTAAAGGTGTTTTAACTCTTTAGCTAGTAACGGTGGGACAGTAAATAAAATAAAAACGTGATGGAAGGTACACGCATTAATAATATATGTAACTTCAATTAGCTAAATGAAATTAATTACATACAAAGTATACATTTTATAAACACTAAAAATAACTATTAATCTGTAGTAAATCATTGTATTAAATGAAAATAACCAAACCTTTTTAATAAGAATCTTTTTTTACATAAAAATGGGCAGAATATGGCAGATATAAATATATATTTTAATGTTATTTGACAGTGTGACTGATTTCATTATCACAACATACTAGTGCTACTTCTTCAAGCATAAATATGGATGAGAAACTAATCACATTGTCAAACTGTAAGAAATTACAAATATTTAATTTTTAAAATACAATCGACATAAGACTGCATATTGGTATTAAGATGCTCTTATGATATAGCGTGTTTAGGCAATAGAATACATAATAATAATTCAATAAAGAGATGAACCACCCGGTGCAAACAATACCACACTCTCTGAAGGGACTATACAAGAACAACATTGACCTGCTAATGGCTGCCTCCACTTAGACTTCAATAAAGGTAATCATTTTTTTTAAGCCAAAGTCAACAATTTATATTTTTATATTACAAAATACACAAACTGTCGTAAAGCGAAGATAAGAGGTCTGATTGTTATTATAAACCTCCATATAAAAAGATAAAAATATGATGAAAACGTCTGTTTTCTGGAGGTTTCATTATATTTTATACAAATGACATGATAGTTTGTTTTTTCTTGATTAAAATTTTGGGAATACAAGTATCAAAAAGAAATCTGAGATAATCAAGAACTTTTTTATTTGAATTAAATTTTTCAAAAAATTTGATTTGAAAAAGTAAATAACATTGAGTAAAAACAATGTTATAGAATTAAAAATAAAATAAAAACGTACACGACTCATTTAGGAAAAATATACCAAATTACGTTATCAAAGAACTATACAATAATTTGAATACAAATTCACTGACCTACAAGTTTATCTACACGCTTCTTAACACATACGATCTTAAGCTTTCACAGTCAACATCCATTCCCGCAGACACTCTCGTCCAGTCTTGGCATTTATCATCAATTCTGAATACAGACTACGTTCCAGACCTGATGTGCAGGTGACCCGCGCCTGAATCACAAACCATTTATAAAAAATAATATGCTGCTTTAAGAAAGATCCACCCGCGCCTTTCATAGTGTAAATAATATTAAGTGTTAATCTCTTTAGATAATAAATTAAGTAACTAGCTTATAATATGCCACTTCTACTACGACTGGGCGGGAGGATGGATTGGGTCTTTAATCAGAACTTAATTGAGGGTGCCTACTATTCCAATTTCTATCACGGTCCATTCTTATAACAGTGTCATAGCAGATCGCAGCTGTGGTAAGAAAATGATTCCTAGCGTGTATGCACCTGCACATAAACAGTTTTTGTATTGTATTGTATACATAATAGATTACGGTAAAGGAAGGTAAAATATCTAATGGCAAATTACAAAATCTATATTTATTAATGAAACTCTCACCAGAACAATCGTACAAAACTTGGAGACTTGAATTAATGTATGATTTTAAAAACGCACAAATCAATAAGCTTTGTATGATTGCCCAAGCGGTAACACTGACTCCATCTTGAGCACAAAACTTATAATAAATCAACAGCGATGACTGCAGTTTCACCAATCTATCAGAAAATCCTGTAAGATCGGTCCGTCTCCTGCACTAGCTCAACCTCCTTAAGTCTATACATACATAAATACAAAGTGATGAAACACTAGCAGATCCAAGGACAAATTCACTGTCCAACTTGTCTGATATTGCAGTAGCTATCATGGGTTATACAATTATGCGTAGAGCACTGCGTATAGTTTGATTGAGTTTAAATTATTATTTTCACAGATGCAAGTATAGATCCTATAGAATCAGAAGAATATTTAGAGTGGTGTGATGGGAGGTGGAGCTCGTCCTCGCACTAGACAGTAAGAATATCAGCTAGGAATCACAATGGCTCTCACTTAGGAATAATTGCCGGACGGGGGCGCACAGCTATCATAACTCGGAATGCTCTATCTTCTCCGCTTCATCTGAAATACAAAATTATAACTTTATTGAAGATTAAGGTGTTAACAATATGGAATTGCATTGTTAATTTGAAAGGAGAATTTTAAACATGGTATTACCCACTTGATTTATTAAATATTTTTACAAAATATAACTATAATATACTTTCAGCAGTTAATTTGTGGTGTGGCAATATGAAAAAATATATATCAAAACACTTTTATTAGTTTTTACCCAACTTTATTAATATAGTGGTGTAAAAACTAATGGAAGTGTTATTGTATTTCTTTTTAATAACTTCAATAAATTAAAAGTTAAAGAAAATCTTATGAAGTAAACACATAATGACTCGAAGACTGGATAGTACAAACGTGTAAAGTGATTTAAACATAAAACAAAGAAAAAGAGAAAAAATGGTTTATGCATAAGTTATTTAAAATCGTCTTTAAAATTCTCCTTAAAAATTAACAAAATTATTTTTAATAAATTGTACAATCCCAACCCTAACTGGTCTTCCATTCCTTGACAATAATGTAAGACTTTATCATAAACCCTAAATCCCTCTTTCGGAGGGACACTCCGGGCCATACATTTAGCCCCATCATAAAACAACTACCAAATCACATTCCAACAATGTTACCTACAGACGTAAGAGGAATAGCCATTAGAGCTGAACCTCTGTAAGCCAGAAGACCCAAGTCCAATTAGTTAGTAGTAATAATTAATCCTACAGCAGGCAGATTTGTCTGACGGAGAAGTCTCAACTGGTAATATTCCTTACTTAAATGTCATTTTAGCATTAGAATAAAAAAGTCCAAATTATAAGGTCATTGCTGTGTTGACAGCTGTATATTTACTTGCTGGCAGGATGTTAATTTGAAGATGCCAGAAGTGGTTACCTGCGAGCGGAGCGGCCTGCTCCGGAATTGCATCCTGGGAGTAGAAGCCCTTGTGGATGCGCTGCTGCAGGCCCTTGATCTCCTCGTCGTACGCCGTCCACTCCGGCACTATTCGCACGGCCGCCGTCAACTTGGCCTCCTTCGTCTGCGGGTTGTTGCACTAAACACCAAAACAATACATAATCATATATGTTGTACAAACTCTCGAGGTAATAAATAAAAGTTGCAAATGGGAAAAGAGGTGATGTGAAGAAAAGTGACTCACCAGATCGATGGTTTTGGCTTCAGCTTTGGAGGCGTTATCGCACCAAGTCTCGCACCAGAGCCACTCCTGGGGCAGGCTCTTGATAGCCACCTGGTGGATCATGTTGTTTGGCAGGTCTTGATCTAAAACATACATCATTACAATTAATAGAATTGCACTTCCTATTTTCTTTTAACAGACATATTTCGGTTGTACCCTACCTTTTCCACGTGCAATTTAAATTAATTTTAACAATAAATTTAAAGATTATCGTCGCTTATATACTAAAAAGGGGTGGAGTTATGTCTAAGGGTGGGGATAAATTTGATTCAATTAGGATCGAAAGGGGGGGGGGGGGATAATGGGAACATTTAGAACATGGGAATTGAAGTTAAATTAAATTTGTTAATAATAATTTCATAATTTAAATGTATTTTTTTTATTTCTAAAATTTCAAGGTTATTTAATGTTACATTTTTATTACTAACATGCAAAATTTGAATACCGCTATCTTTAATAAATGAAAGATTGTTATCAAGTAGGAGATTATCAAATGCAGAATACATCATCATCTGCATGGAGTTACATGATAGATATTTCCCTTTTCATTCAAATGTAAAAAGCCGAATCGGCAAAAACTGAAGCTCACCCAAGTTGCTGAGGCTGTTGGGATCCTGGCTGAGGGCCTGGTACTGGCCGCGCAGGCGGTCCCCGGCCGCGATGCGCCGGAACCTCTTGAGGTCCACCACGTACAGCGCCGAGATGTGGTAGCGCCGCCCCTGCAGGTGGTTGCGCCAGTAGCCCTGCTTCCAGAATCTGAACACATCCACGCATTACACTCTTTTCGGCGCACGGAGATTCTTTTTCATTATAAATAACCAATATAATAATAAATAGCCAAATACCTGAACCCGTCCATCTCCACGCGGCTCTCGCAGAAGGGGGTGTATCCGTAGGGCGCCCCACCCAGGTCCAACTCCACCAGCTCCTTCATGTCTGCTCGCACAATCTGCAAGGAGACCTCAGCATTAAAATTACTGATTTAGAGTCTGCTGCTCTTGAAAGTGGTTCTATGATATTGAATCCCAGATAGGAGGCGAGATATTCTGTTGTGTTGGAGAGGGTACAGAAAAGAGGTATCTCTTCATAGCTATCCGTGGCTCTATCCCACTACATTTCTTTTGGAAATGTTGAGGATCAACTCTTTGCAGCTTCCAAGAGCTTCTTCTCCCATTTCTTTAAATCATTCGGGGGACATTTCAACAACGCTGTAGTGCTGGAGGGTGTTGGTCTTTTTTTTCCTGATAGATATCTCCGATAGTGTTAGGATAATGTGTTTTATCTATCGGCTGCCAAAATCAACCTGCCTCTGGTGACATGAGTAGGAAGAAAAATCAGTCTGCTGAGATAGAGGACTTTCATATCAATGAAAGTATAGGGTGTTTTTTTTAGAGGTTTGGTTTTTAAACTGGCAACATTGTTTCTACAGACTGTCAATTTGACAGTTGATTTGTAGTCGGTACATTTTGCCATTTCACCATGAATAGACTGACGTCAGAACAGCGCTTGCAAATTGTGCAAATTTATTTTGAAAATCATGGTTCGGTTCGCCAAACTTATCGTCCACTACGTCCATTTTACGGTCGACATAATCGTCCATCCGAGCAAGTTATTCGGAAGACCATGGATCGTTTTCACACCACGTACACTCTAGTGGATAATACATATCCACAAAGACGACAATTGTCGAAAATTGGATTTCATGAGTGCGCTTCATTGGAGCTAGCCGTGGCGCTCATATGCCCGAAATCATATTTAAACAATAATGGCATCAAATTATCTATTAAATAATGCCAATATCATAGACATTAACATTATTTTAATGTATTTTCTTTTCATTTTGAATATTGATTGAATACCTCTAAAAAACATTCAGAAGACAAATACTATTGGACTTCAAATAGATGCCTTAACCCTTTGGGCTCCAAGTTTTTTTCATAAAAGTTCATAGTAAGTAAGTTTCCATAAATATTTCTAGAGTATTCATTTGATTCTTACATAATATATATAGATATAGAATAGGAAAACCCTATTTGAAGTCCATAAAAAATGTCTGAGAATAAAATGGCCAAACGTAGTGGACATAGGAGTTGGTGGGAAAAACCCAATGGCCACAAGGTGTGGACATAGAAGCTGTAAGGGTTAAACTTTAAATATGTTTGTAATGTCTTTTAAGAAAATAAACGGATTTGAATATATTTGACCCGAGGCAATGTGCGGCCTGTCCCATACCTGGTCAGCGTCCACGAAGATAATCTTTTTAACGTGCAAAGGGAAGAGCACGTCCAGGAAGAGGATCTTGTAGCCCCAGATGATGCGCTGCTTCTCGGTCTGCTGGTGGAGCCAGCGCGGCCACTTGTACTGGACCAGCTCGTAGTCGAAGCCGTACTCGCGAGCCATGTAGGGGAGGATGTCCTGCGCACACATTACCAATTAAACCAAACACCCGTGCAACTTACACAATTATATCCGACAATATAACAAGGTTATTATGAAATATTTATGAAATTCTGTTCTTCAAAATTATTAAATAATTTATTTGAATGAAAATGTCTGTTTTCTGTGAGATTTATTATAATTTATGGGAATGACATGTTTCGCCTGTCTAAGGCATTATCAAATGTATATTTAATTAATATGAATGAAAACGTCAGTTTTCTAGAAGTTTTAATATATTTTATGGGAATGACATGTTTCGCCCTTCTAAGGCATTATCAAATGACATTTGATAATGTCTTAGAAGGGCAAAACATGTCATTCCCATAAAATATAATAAAACTTCTAGAAAACTGACGTTTTCATTCGTATTAATTACAAAAATACCCTTTTAATAAATTTACCTTACACCACCTTGCATAATTAAAAATCAAACTAATAAAAACCAAGACAACACAAGTAAAAAAAAAACATCTTAGTGATTCTCTTTTGATTTTACTTAGGTCGTAAGATGTCGAGAAAAATTAACTCCAAAGTGAAAAAAAGTGTTTTAATTCATAAAAAAATGGGAATCTTCTCGACGTGTATTGGCGCCAAAATGTATATTGAAAGGTAAATGTTTCCAAGGGATTGCAGATCTACCTTGAGCGAGGGACTGAGGTAGTTCTCCAGGAACCAGAACTTGACGGGCGTGCGCGTGTGCTTGAGCACGGACAGCATCATGATGCGCAGGAAGCGCTCGTACAGGTGCCCCGAGGCCACGGAGAAGATGTTGATCTGCTCCTCCTCCTTCTCCACCGTGTCCCCGCCCGAGAAGGAACTGGAAATAAGAGTTACAGAGAAAATAAGTGTCCATAGCAAGAGCGTTGCAGTTCACACGTCATTGCTTCCATTAAATTATTTTCATTACCAAAGTAATAGTGTACTTCAAAGTTGCAAAATTTTAAAAATACAAAGCTAAAAAATATATTAAAAAATATTTCACAAACAAATAACGATTTTTAACTGGATAAGCCGTCCCACACTGTTTTAAACAAGCTCTCCACATCGGTCTCCACCAGCAGTTTAAAACACGCATTCCACATGTGGGGCTGTGGATTCCACCAGTCAAGGTCAGTTGCATAGCGGCGTCGCACAGTGTTTAAGTTCGCAATACGGGCTATTTTTCATTATTCTGTAAAATTATTATTTTGAAATTTTTATTCTTATAAAATGTATATGTCTGTTGACTTCTACAATAGAAACACATATATCTGTCTGTCTATCTCTCTTTCTTTACATAAAGTAGGTATTTGAATAGCGTATTTCGTAAGATTTTTTTTTAATATGAGACCGTAAAAGGCCCTTTGCAGCTCTCGACCTTGAGTATAAATATAGAAATAGAAGTGTTTTTTAACTTTTGAATATTAAATCCATAGGTATATATCAATTGGTTAGCGGCGAAACAATACGACTGAACCGGTTTTGTTGTTGTATGCAATTAGGTAGGTAATTTAGGGGTTGAAATTTCAACAAATCGGCCTCAAATTTATTGTGTGAACTGGATGACTAATACTCTTCCCTAAACACTTATAATCAGCCATTTTCATGTCATTGGGTTTTTACCAAAGGTAGCTCGTAATATCGTACCCTGAAACACTGTGCATCGGTGGAGTGCGGACTTATACGAAAATAGTGTCTATTGTGGATGCCACACCAACCGTGGGCTCCACAAAGGTGACCCCTGTGGAGAGCTTGTTTTAAACCAAGTGTGGACGCTACACCAACCGTGGGCTCCACAGCTCTCCACCAAGGTCACCCCTGTTGTTTCAAACAGTTTGGCACGGCCTTTAAATTTACAACGCTGTTAAAAAATTATTATAAACTTTTTGGGATTGTCGCGACAGATGTTGTGCCAACCATTGTTGGCATAATCAGGTGTTAGAGTGTTGTAAATTTAACAGTTAATAATGTTGAAGTATCATCGAGTTTCGGCCAAAACAATAGACTATTTAAATAAAGATTAGTATGGTGGTTATTACAAATGTGTAACAAATATGGCATTCATTATTGTATTTCACAATTATAAAAATAAAAACTAAATCATATTTACTATAAAAAATAGATTAATGATTAATTGATTGAAAAAATTATATCCACAAATGAAAAATAAAACATTTTGACATAAAAATAACCTAATCTGTGTGTTGTGTGTGAAAAAAATTCATAGTATAGCACACTTCATAAAAAAAAATCATGGAAAGTCAAATCGAAATTTTATTCTAAATAAAGAAGTGGGATAACTAACAAAAACATGTTTCCCCGGAAGGGTAGGCAGAGAGAATGGACCGCCACGCTACTCTCTAGCTTCCTTCACATTCAAACATACATCGATTCTTTCGACACCTAATATGGCTGACCTTTAAAATTTCATTAATTTAGTCATGCCATGTTATCCTCGGTATTCCTCGACTCCGTGCTCCATTCACATCGCCAATGTATACTCTCTTAACTATTCACAAACAAAAAGTGAGGGGTGTAAATAAGAGCTTGCAGTTCTGTTGTCAAGCCTGGCAAGAGTGTAAGGCTTGCGGAGGAAGGGAGGTATGTATAAAGCGGTGCGGTGAGGGGGGCACCGGGGGGCAAGATGCCTAGAGCTGGGCCGCAGCCGTGATAGTTTACCTTTTGAAAAAGCTGCAATTGTCAGCATGCATTAATGAAAATAAAAGAAACATAAAATAATTAAAATTAAAATAAAACAATTTTAGATAAACTTAACCCTTACCACTCCTTTGTCGAATGCCAGCCGACATCGCTATATGTACGCTACAACTCAGTTGTCAAGATAAGACTTGCGAAACTTGACACGTGTCGTTGTTTTTTGTGATTATTTGTTAAAAAAAACATTTAATTTCACGTTTTAACAAGATTTTGACTGTTTTCCGTTTTTATTTTACTATAAAATAATCCTTGCAAATTCACATAACCTAAAATGGAGGAAACTTCGCGTGATACATCATGCAGAGGAACGATTAGAGTACAATCCCCACTTCATTGCCAAACTGGACAAAGGTTCTAAAGACTGTACTGTGTGCAGTAACAGAAAGATTCCAGGGGTAAGACGGGAAACAGTGTGGTTTTGTGAGACCTGCTCCAGAAAACCTGTTCTCCATCCTGGAGATTGTTTTAAAAAGTACCATACTATGCAAAACTAAAAGTAGTCCATAATGTTTTATGTAAATTGTTTTTTATTTGAAGAATAAATCATTACAAATGAATTTTTAACTATTTTTTTTGTAACTACCTATCAATAAAAATATTTTGACATTATTTAAATTAGACTTGGCTGACAAACAATATAAAAAATTAATGGAGTGGTAAGGGTTAAGGCGCTATGGAATTCCACAATGAAGAATGGAATTGAATTAAAACACTGTTTTTTCCACTTTGAGTTTATTTTTCTCCACATCGAAGACTTTACACCTTCATCATCGGGAGAACGATATAAACTAACCAAAATTACATACAAGAACCTAGGAACACATATAACATGTGTTAGTTAACTAGCGGTATAGTTAACCAGGGACATAACATTATTACAAGATCAGTGAGTTAAGTCTTAAGAAGGATATTTTTTAATGCAATTTTTGGGTTGAGGGTGATTTATTAGATGTCGAGAAAAATAAACTTAAAAATGAAAAAAAAAAAAACAGGTATGAAGTACACCATTGTATAATAATTTTAATTACTCCCATTTTGAGCTGAAAACTTAATTCGTAATTATAAGGAAAACATACATTATTGAAAAGTTTTAAATTTGATTTAACCGAGCAATATGTTTTGTCTTGATATTAAATACTTAATACTAATTAATAAGAAATGTCTGTTTCACCTTGCTAATACATTTGATAATGCTTTAGCAAGGTGAATCAAATCATTCCCAAAATTATAATAAAATTTCTAGAAAACAGATATAATCTAATGATTTTACTGAAATCTCTTGATGGAAGTTCATTGTAAATAATATAAAACAATGTTTTTTAATAACTACTTCCACTTTTGTTGACAGCAACTGGTCTGTCAATGCCAGCCAGCCTGGCGAAACCGGTCGCTGTCAATAAATATTAGGGGTACAGATAAGTTCTTGCTGTTTTTTCTTTAACCTATTCGCATCGGTAGCCGTCATATGACGTGTAAGATTTCCTAACCGTTAACATCGGTAGCCGTGATATGTCGTTTTGCGACTTTGCAGTTCTTGTAGTGACTCTATTGCAAGAATTTGACAGAAATCGTTAAAGATAATAAATTAAATGTGTTTTACTTAGTGATAATTACGTTTTATATGCGCGCTGACGGTAAATCACATCTGTGAAGTATCCCACCGGCCGCCATTATACTATATTCGTTTGTCCTGCGTAACGCGCCCATTTGATTTTCGACGTTTCATTGTGTTTATTATCCGTTATTAATTATAAATTGTGATAAATTCTACTGTGAATATTTTTTTATCAATTTCTATTATTTTTGTGTGGCACAGAAAACAAACAGTGAATTATGAATGTGTGTTAATATATAAAGTAATTTTTTATTCATCATCTGATAGCTAAAGGATAACCGAACAAATATAATTTGCGAAAATAGCCCTAGTAAGTACATTTATCATTCAAATATAAGTTTTTAACAAAAAAGTTTGGTTAGAAATATTCGCACCGTATTTGATGGTACGATTCGTATTTGACCGAGCCGTAACGAAAGGCAATTGTTAATGTTTGAGGCAATGTAAAAAATGGTCTTTGCCTTTTGACAGTTCAACACATACTAACGTTTTGAGGTGTACATAAAAAAATACAATTTCAATAAGGAAAACAGCGGGAATTTCTCTGTATCCCCAATATCTTCTTCTTCTTCGATGGCCCTACAGCCCATATCGAGCCTTAGCCTCCAGTATTCTTCGCCTCCAACTCCTCCTGTCCTCCGCTTCGACCCTCCAATCTGACACTCTTAACAATCTTGCTCCATCTCTCCCAACTTCATCCTCCCATCGCAGCCTTGGTCGTCCAATTGGTCTTCTACCACCTGGGTGCCACTCCAGCAATCTTTTTGGGGTTCGCGATGACGGCATCCTCTGCACGTGACCGGCCCATCTCAGTCTATTCAGTCTGACCTGTGTGGAGAGACTGGGAGCTTTGTAAATATTGTACAGCTCGTCATTATGCCGCACTCTCCAGCCTTCACCGTCATTCACAGGCCCCAGAATTCTGCGCAGCACCCTTCTCTCAAAAGTATCCAGTCGCTCTGCAGATTTCGCTGTCATTGTCCACGCCTCACACCCATAGGTCACTACTGTTCGGATGATTGTTTTATACAGGGTGATTTTGGTTTTCCAGTGTACGTTTCTTGATTTGAGCGCTGGTAGTAGAGAGAAGAATGTTTTGTTACCAATTGTGATTCTTCTTTCGATTTCCTTGTGATCTTCGTTTTCTTTTGTTATAGACGAACCCAGGTAAGTGAAGTCCTCCACCATCTTAAAGTTGTATCTGTCCTTGAATCTGATGGTTCGCCTTGAGTTATGGGTTGCATTCCTGGTTTGTTTCATTATTTGTGTCTCTTCTTCGTTTATCTCTAAACCCACCTCCTTGGCTGCTGTCTCTAAAGGCTCAAATACTTCGTGTATGGCTGCTAGGGATCTTCCTACAATGTTAAGGTCGTCTGCATATCCTATGATCTGGCTGCTATGAAAGTATGTGTTGGGATTCGTGTTAAGGTGGTAAGTTTTCCTTATGGCATATTCCAAACTCAGGTTAAAAAGTGTTGGGGCTAAACCATCACCTTGTTTGAGGCCCCGTGATACCATGAATTCATCTGTGAGCTCTCCTCCTATCTTGACTCTACATTTTGTATTATCCATGGTTGCTTTTACCAGTCTTACTAACTTCGTAGGGATTTTGAAGTTCGAGAGTACATCATACAGTTTCTCTCTACTGATACTATCATAAGCCTGTTTGAAGTCAATGAACAGCTGATATACATCAACGTCAAATTCCCAGCATTTTGCTAGGATCTGCCTTGCTGTGAACAATTGATCACTTGTTGATCTGTTCCTCCTGAACCCAGCCTGGTACTCTCCGATGATGTTTTCTGCAAAGTGTTCCATTCTGTTTTTAAGTATTGTGGTAAAGATTTTGTATGATGTACTCAAAAGTGAGATGCCTCTGTGATTCTCGCATTTCAGCTTGTCTCCCTTTTTGTGGATTGGACATATTATACTCATCTGCCAATCTTCAGGGATATGTTCTAGGTTCCATATTTTTGTTATAATTGTGTGGATCAACTTATGGAGATGATCATTTCCATATTTCAGTAGCTCAGATGGTATATCCCCAATATATAAGGAAGAAGTTGGAATTCGCCTGAGATCAAACATATGCCGCTAGATTGGGAAATATTTATTCTGTTCCCGGAATCACCACAATATTCTGCAGCTACAATAAATGCCTTATTCAGGTGTCACGTAGAAATAATGATTCAAACAGTTTATTCTCACAAAAAGTCAATATAAGTTTACACAGATTCGCCCTCTTCGCATTTCGGAGCTGATCCATCATTCTTGTGATATTCCTGGAGCTGATACATGGACTTTTTAATTTTCAATACAGATATATGTATAGGTATAGTTCACCTGGTGATGGAGTTCCAGATGCCGGTGCCCTTCTCGTCCGAGTCGGCCAGCAGGTCCATGTGCTGCTTGCCGGGCTTCTTGGCCACCTTCAGCTTCAGCACGTGCGAGCGCAGCGACGAGATCAGCACCTTGATGTCCTCCGAGCCGGCCGGTGTGTCCGTACCCTCGTGACTGAACAGGTAAAATTAATATTCAATTCGGAGACCAAGCATAATTGAACGTGAAATATACTCACTGTTGATTTTAAAATATTGTATTTTCACAACATGCACTTTTATTTATCAGTTTATTAATTTATTTACTCAGAAGATATTACAAACATATTAATAGTTTAATTTGAGAAAATGTAAAGTACCAGAAACACATGCGAGACGGTTCTATTTTAGGAAGACAAGATACTCTCTAAAGCCAAGAATATTTGTCTTCTGAATGCACTTTCACTAATATGAAAGACGTCGATCTCCGAGGTAATCTTGTTCAGCAAACTGATTGCTCTTCCCACAGGCATCACTAGAAGCAGGTTGTTTCTTGCAGCCGACAGAAAGAACAATCTATCACAGCTGAGTTCTCAAAATATCCCCTGATCCGTCTCTCTTGCAGAGATGGGTTTCAGATTGGACCCCATTTAACATGTTTCGTGCCACAGACACCCTTCCTCAGTGTAGAAATTTTAACAATAACAACAACAAACCATCACATAGTTTCTACAAAATTTCTCCGTTTTACTGTTCTCAAATAGATGCCTTAATATGTTTGTAATGTTTTCTGAGTGAATAAAATAAATAAGAATTTGAAAGAAAAGTAGTAATTACCCGGCAATATCATAGATGTCAGCGCTTCTGCCTTGCCTCAAGCGGAGGATCCAGGCCCCCGGGTTGGCCTTCAGCTGAAATAATATTTATTTATTTTTAACAAAGTCAAAATTGAGATGGTTTGGCCACGTCATCCGCCGAGAAGATGACCACATCATAAAGTCTGCTCTTCGCATCCCAATGGTCCAGAGTGAACTGCCTTTACTGACATGGGGGTCATATATCAAGGCCAGCCTCAAGAAATGTGGACTCAACAGATAGCCGACCCAAGATAGAGTTTCTGGAAGAGAGAAATCGGGAAAAGGCAGGGGCTTAAAGTAGGAAATGGCAAAGAGAAAGTAGAAGAATACAAGAACAGTCAACAAACAGGTCTTTACAGTGTTGTGTAACTCCCTGATAAGAAGTCTGCTGGAATATAGGTCGCCGCATGAGATCTGATAAATCTATGATGGTGGAGCGATTGCAGAAAAAAATTCAGCGGTTTTACCTCAGGGAGTGTGGTTATTACCCTTGACTTCTCGCTAGCCATGCTAAGCTACCAATCATTGGGAAAAAGGAGGAATATCCACTTCGGGGTTCACTTCTATCAAACGATTGGAGAACGTATACACAACACGGATGTCCTGAGTGATGTGGATCTATTAGTCCCTGATAATTGTTAAAGACAGCGCAGATTGTTTTATTTGTCACGCTGCAAAATCAACTAATGGTTATGCTTGTGGGTAGAGCAATCTCTTTGCTTGATAGGGTCGCCTCGGAGGCCAACATATTTCGTGAGAGTGGGAACTGCTTCACGGATGCAATATCAATGTTATGATTCTTCCTAATTCTTACTCTTTATGTTTTTTCTCAAATAAATTCTTATTATGTAATTGCAAACGTTCTGGAACTGTATGTCTGTAATGTTTGTGTATTTTTGAGTGGTGCAGCGTACCTGGAAGTAACCCAGGTTGGCCATGACGATGGTGTCCACCAGGGTGGGGTTGGAGGCGGTGCCCAGGGTGACTTGCAGCCCGCGGGGCGGAGTCCCGGCCGCTGCGTCCCAGCAGTGCCCTTCCAGCAACAGGTACTCCAGCTCAAATTCACTGTGCAAGGCAAAACCAATTTAAAAGACATGTTTCAACTGAAGATTCTTAGTTTGAGGTGCAACAATTTAATTTTGTGTACACCAATGGTAGTCAAAATTTTGGCATAATCTGGGAATATTGGAGAAATCATAAATGAGCCCCAAGCATGGGGCCATATGCTATCTGACCATGTATTCAATGGCCCCGCGGTTGGAGCAATACGCACAATCTGAATTCCTGCTTGCTGGAGGCAATGCAGTTGCAAGTAATAGTAATAATCCTGCTCACCTGTGCACCACCTTCTCCACGTCCTGAAGGCGGATGTTGTCCAGATCGTAGACGGAGCGCACGCTCTCCACCAGCCAGTTGCCGGGTACCTGTGGGGACAGGGTGAGGAGCGAGGACTGCGGCAGGTGCGTGAAGCGAGCTAGCGGCCCGGCCGTCGCCTGTCCATTTGCCTCGAACTGCAGCTCCGGGGAGATCACGAAACGGTAGAAGCTGGTCAGAATACAGTCCATTGATTATTTCATTAGTTACAATCAATCTCTGCTCAGAAATGTCACTAACCAAAATGGCTCATTATAAGTAACTAGCTAAAGAAGAGGGCACACTGTTCTTTCCTGACATACTTCTCTCCCTTCCTCAACGTATTATTTATATATAAATACTGTAGAACCTGGATAATTAAACATTTTCCTGTTTGTAATGTCTTTTGAGTTAATAAACTGATTTGATTTAATAATTGGTATTCCAAGGGACCAGGCCAACAATGGTCAATTAACCAGGTTTTACAATTATCCAGTTTTTCATGTATTCAGGTCCAAATTATGCATTTTTTTAAACCTGATTTTGTAACCATATAAACAGAAAAGCAATAAAAACAATTCATGGACTGACATAAAACAATTAATAAAAGTGTAATAAGTAAATTGTAATTGTACATACGTGCATACACATACAAACAATACATTTAATTATTGTGCCTTTAAAAATCAATTAAATGCGGCTGTTTCAATGCTAAAAATGTTGCACAACTCTTCGCGAGATTTACCGGTGTCAAATTTTAGAATAAGTTTTAGTTTCAAGCTCAAATCGTTTGTGAAACTTTGTGATCTAAAATGAATCACCTTCGATGAGTACAGAACAAATAATGAGGAGTTGTCAGTTTACAGAGATCGAGAAGGCAGTGCTCTCCAATTATAGAGGTCAAAAAGGCAGTGCTCTCCAATTACAGAGGTCGAGAAGGCAGTGCTCTCCAATTACAGAGGTCGAGAAGGCAGTGCTCTCCAATTACAGAGGTCGAGAAGGCAGTGCTCTCAAATTACAGAGGTTGAGAAGGCAGTACTCTCCAATTACAGAGGTTTAGGGTCGAGTTCAATTAAACAGATTGCTCTAAGGGGGTGGGACCGGAACTTTTCTGCCAATTAACCAGGTTCCACTGTAATATGGTGATTTTCACACTGACTGTGGTCCGGTGTAGAATTCTCGTGACAATAAAATGGAGATAGATTAGCTACCTATCACATTGCACGAGAATCAATATGATAGCTATACCCTTTACATGGATTTGTCTCACACTGTAATGATGTAAATAATATTCAGCGCATAGTAAATAGTTATAGACGTACTCAAAACAATACGAAAATCTGTCATTGAAAGCGATAACTCATTTTGGTAAAAAAAATCACTTAAGATATTGTAGCTCTCGTGTACATATATTTTCATTACTTCATTTTCTCATTGGATACTTTCAGAGGATGTTATTTTATAACTAATATAGAGTTATTAATAACCTCTTGAGCGGCATGTCGGAATTCTTCTCCACAGAGTTGAGGTACAGCTTGATGTGGCAGTTGAAGACCTGGCGGAGGGTGAGGAGCAGGGGGCCGAGCTTCTGCGCAGCCCGCGACACAGGGTCCACCACAGCCACCACGGCCAGGGCGGCCTGGGTGGGGTCGGCTGCCGGTAGAGACAGTACGGAGTGGCGCTCCGAGAGGCCGGCGGGCAGAGCGAAGCGCGCCTTGGACTGCGCCCGGGATGTCAGGAGGGAGATGACCCGGGTTATGGAGTCGGGGGATAATTCCGGTTGTTCATCCTCATCTACAATTATTAATTAAGAAAATAAATTAATAATATCCCAATACGTAATGTGTATATATATTTTTATAATATATAAACTATTTCTATACAAAACTTGCCAATCTGATTGACTGATCAAGAAAATATTTTTCCATTGTACTTGGCGGAAATGTGTAGTGTACTTGACAGATTGGCTACTTATCACATGTCATGAGAATATAGTATACAGTAATTGGATTCTAACGACCTGTTGTATACAAAAAAATTAAAAATAAAAATGTGTAGTGTACTTGATGGAAATGTATATTTGACAGAAATATGGAATGTACTTGACAGAAATGTGTAATGTACTTAAAAGAAAAAATAAAAATTGTGAAATAAGTCTAGAAATACGACATTTGCTTATTAAATGATTACCCAAATAGTACATATATAACAATTTTTTTAGTAGTATTTTGGAAAGACATTTGCAATTGAAGTTTCACTCACCTTCATCATCCACGACGTAGTTGTCGGAGGACTTGGGTTTGGGGAAGAGCGCCTCTTTTATCTTATCCCCGTACATCTGGTTGCTGAATCTATAGAATACAGAGGTCATTAGATCTCCCTGGCAGGTAGAGAACAAGTGTTACAATTTATATGCACAGAACCTATGTTATAAAATGTTCAGTTTCAGAGAAACACAATTATAATCAACAACAACAAACCAACACCACATTACTCCATCCTCTGACACATCCTTTCAGCTTCCTCCACATTCATACAGCGAGTCATACACATATTTTGATTCTTTCAACTTCTTATATGGCCGACACTCACATTGTTAACTTATATTTTCATAACCATTCTTTCTTAATTGATGTATTTCAAATATCCAAACCAACGCAGTAATTCTATCATAATTTTGTTCACAATACTTTCATCTATTCTACATTTTTCCCTGATCATCGCTATTTGAAATTCTTCTTCTTCTTCCTCTTTAAATAGATCTGTGGATCTATTTTTATGGCGTCGAGGTCTCCTGGGACACAGAACTCCAACTGTCTCGCCATCTCTTCGCAGGTCTTCCGGGTTGGCGAGTTCCCATTGGCACGTTGTTTGCAGCTGCTTGAAGGGGGGAATTAGAAAATCTGTTGTATATAATTTTACCACATATACATTGAAGGGATATTATCTCTATCACATTTATTCTGCTCTCATTCTTCTTCTGCAAGTTTCACGCTTCACTTCCACACAAAAGGGTTGAGACCAGAATTCCATCATGAACGGCCATTTTCACTTTCATTGATAAACTCTTGTTTCCACTTTCCAATAACTAATAAGCTTAATTCACTTTATTACTAATACTAACCCTTCTTTCGATGTCACTGTCTATTTCGCCATCAGATGTGAACAAATTATGATCGTCTATGTAAAAAAGGCAATAAATACCTTTCCAAAAGCAAGAAGTCTTCCTCATCAAATGTCTCATCGGCCCTCAGCGGCCCCAGGATCCGTCCACTGTAGACCAGTCCAATCTGCCCGGCTTTGGTGAACCCTAAAACTCTCGTCACATACACCCGGGATAACTTTATCAGCCACTCTTGCTTGTTCAGAGCCGGGACCAGTTCGGACTGTAAGAGAAGAAAATGCAAATTTTAAACATTTTTAATCTGTTTTAAATAATTCATCATTTCTTAGATGGTCACACTAAATAGGCTGATCTGAAAATATAAGAAAGGTTTTATGAACTTCGCTTTCCAATATTTTATCTGTGGAATACAAATTTAAATGTAGAATAAAAATTTGACAAAAGTAAAAGTAAAAACCCATGTCAAATTAAAATCAAAGTAGGTAGGTACTATAAATTTATAAAAATGAGAATAAAAATAATACAAAATTATGAGTTGTGAAAGTAAACTCTACCAATTCAGAAAGTTCCGTCATTCTGTTACAAACTATGTGGTTAATATACATATGTTAATAATCTTACAATTATATCACAGTTTTTTCTCTCATGGCAACCCTCATCAGCCAGCAGCTTGGAGATGTAGCTGATAGCCTGTTTTGTTGGCAGCACATTGAGTGCCGCCACCACCACCTTGTTCAGGGACTGGTCTACGCCTGAATCTCCGTCTATGTTCGGGAGGAAAGTCACCCGAACACCTTTGTTGGATTTCTGTAATAGATAATACAATAAAAATATATTTCCAAAATATAATAAAAATTTGTTTGTAACGTGGTAGAGGCTAGACATGGGCTTAAACCCATAACCCTCACTATCTTAGAGCAGTGCTTCAATAACAATACGCTTTTGATGGGAAAATAATGCTTCTGAGATAAATGCAGCTTAATTGGTAAAGCATTGCAGTCATATAGGGTTGTGGATTATAAATATTTGTGAAAATGTATACTTATATCTGTATACGAATCCTGGATTTTCACCTGTGGGTGGTTAATTTAAATTTTTAATTATATCTCAATAGAGACGAAGAAACAAACTGGAAACTGACTATGGATGATCAAGGTGTTTACAGGACTTATGACCTGTCATTGGTTGGGTTAAGCGCACGCTTTATGTAATTACAACATTCCCCATTCCACCATTGTTATGATCATGTATGATACATTTTTGGAAGTTGTATATATACTCCAAATCCATACTTATTTTCACGTGGCAGTTCCAGTTAGCCATCTATGTAGATTTGATTTGCTAAACAATCATTCTTCATAGATGGCGTTAGTGGATGGATTGTATAGATTAATCTAAATAATTAATTAGTACAATCAAATCTACATAGATGGCTAACTGGAACTGCCACGTGAAAATAAGTATGGATTTGGAGTATATATACAACTTCCAAAAAATGTATCATACATGATCATAACAATGGTGGAATGGGGAATGTTGTAATTACATAAAGCGTGCGCTTAACCCAACCAATGACAGGTCATAAGTCCTGTAAACACCTTGATCATCCATAGTCAGTTTCCAGTTTGTTTCTTCGTCTCTATTGAGATATAATTAAAAATTGTGGATTATATATACAAATAAAAATCAATAGATATAGATTCTGAATTTGAAAATTTGGTTTGGTTCATGTGGTGCTCCGGTATATTTGGAGATATTTCGTGTATAAGTGAATTGTTTTGGTCAATTTAATTGTTGCCGCACTTTATAATAGTTAATTGTGACACGTAATACGTTTGTACTGTTTTGCTGTTAAAATTATATTAGTTTTTTCGTTTTTATAAAGAATTTTGACAGGTGTTAAAATAAAAATTTCATTTGTTTCAATGACAATTTGAAATTTTCTTCAATATTATTTTTAAGTTCTTGCTGGTTAAGTGCCTAATTACAGCTAATTTAAAAAACGGTGGATACGTGTAATATAAATTAAATAAACACAAAAGTCCGGATCGTCCATGTCAACATGTGCAACATCGAAAAAAACATTATGTGCTAAATTAAAAAACGGTGGATACATGGAACATAAATTAAATAGACAATATGTGCACCATCTAAAAATAACATTTTGTGTTAAATTATTTTTAATTTGTTGTTTTATTTTATATCATTGTATTTTATATTATTTGTTTTAGATTTATTTTGTGGGTGTTGGACGATCGAAGTGTGCGCGGGAGATGCCTATTGGTGGCGATGAGGTTCGCAACCCATCACACCGCGTCTCCCGCGGGACGAAAAGAGAAGGATGGAGTGCCGCATCAGTAAAAGTGTGACAGTCCATTCATTCTGCCTACCCTTCCGGAGAGACGGCGTGATGGTTAGTAGTGTTAGTAATAAAAAGCAATATTCATGACTACGAGACTGATAGACTTGACAAATTTCATTGTTTATTATTATTATTATTAATATTACTTCGGAAAAGGTTTATAAAATGAATTTGATACGAACTGACTTATAATGCACATTTAAGATGGATATAAATGTATTTTTATATCTATCTTATTGATCTTATTGAGCCATTGACAGGCAAATAAATCTTTTAACGCCAGAATGTTACAGTCTATTTTGGGTTGAAGTCATTTTGTTTGATGTCAATGTTTAATTCTGTATGATGTGATTTACCGAGAGATGGCGCTCGAGTCGGTTTAAATGACAGCTGCCAATTGTCAATCGATTGTCATGACATTACTGCAGGTGTATTCGAGCAAAAATTTAAATCATTAATGGATTTCATTGGTAAACATAATGTATTTGAAGAAGCAAGTTGTTGGATGGCATAAATGAATTGATGGAACTTCAATTGTATTTGTTTGATTTATATATTCTGTATGCACATAGTCTATGAGGCATGCATCCTCCCGGTAATTATGTATGGGCTGGAAACTGTGGTATTCACAGCCAGTTTACGGGCTATGGAGAGACAAATGCTTGACATAAGTCTGAGGGACAAAATAACCAATACCAAAATCAGACACCGGACAAAGCTTATCGATGTAATGGACCGTGTTGCCAAATTGAAGTGGAAATGGGCAGGACATGTTGCCAGATAGATGGGCACCCAGAATCTTGACGTGGAGACCGTTGGAGGAAAAAAGGAGCAACAGTTGACCCTAAAAAAGATGGGCTGATGACTTAATTCCAGTCAGGGGAAAAGAAAGGTATGAGAGTCGCATAGAATAGAGAAAAATGGAGAATGTTTGAAGAGGCCTATATCCAGCAGAGAGATGGAGAGATGGCTTAGGAAGAAAAAGACACTCAAATATAGTAATAGAAAAGCATTGTCAGGTCCAATAGTTCTAAATAAAGTTTAATAACCATATAGTTGACAGCGGCTTTGAGAGTTTGCCTCGCCCTGGGGCAGTTGAGGTCCCCAATGATCCACATGGTGACCGGCAGGTAGTCCTTCTTGCTCCTCCCGCCAGCCGCAGGCGCCAGCTCCAGATATTTGAGGTTCTTCACAGCAGTGGCCGTCATGTCGGCGTTGCTGAGCTTTAGTAGCTCTGGGAGCTTGGAAGGATCGAAACCCGCTGTGCTGGGTGTCCCGCTCATGTCCAGGTACTGAGAAGCCTCACTGTTGAGGATGCGCTGGTTTAATCTGAAAGAATGATTTAATCCATATATCAATTGTACATATACAGAATGCAACGATGAACTTCTTGTTTTCTGGGACAACCAGTCTTACTTCTACAAAAGCGAATGATTTTACTGAAATCTATTGATGGAAGTTCATTTTAAATAATAAATAAATAAAACAATTTCACTGTCGAAATAAACACACAAGTGGAAGTAGTTATTAAAGAACATTGTTTAACTTATTTATATATATTTGTTCTTTTTATAGATCTTGTCATCAGTTCAGATAGGATATCTCCATCTCTGTTGTGGTTGATGGCCCTCTGGAGTTTCGTGCATCACGATCTTCGGAATCCTCGCTGGGTTCCTCACCTCAATTTGATCTCTCCAGAATAGCCTCCTCTATCCACACCATAATTTCCAAACAGGGGGGGGGGTACCGTCCCCCAGTGGGCACTGGAGCTTTGGGAGCGGTAGTGAGTCTAGAGATAAATAGGGGGCGTTGAGGTAGTCAAGGGGTATGGCCGAAGCGTACGTATTTAAAAAAATTAATGAAATACTTTGTAAATATTGTTTTCACTAATAAACAATTTAAGAAACTATCTAAATATGGTAAAAAAAAATTATATGTTAACGATGTAAATGGAACCAGAAATAGAGGAAGACCGAGAAAAACGTGGCACAATCAAATAAATCAAATATTGAATGTCGGCCATGTGAGGAGTCAGAGAAATCGATGCGCGTGCATGACACGATGTATGAATGTTGAGGAAGCAAGAGAAATATGTCAGGAAAGAAAAGTGTGGCAGTCCATCCTTTCTGCCTACCCCTTCGGGGAGACGGCGTGATGGTTAGTTAATTCGCTAGTTAGTCTAAATAGAAACATTTTAGATACTTAATACGAGTGAAAATGTCTATTTTTGGAAATGAAAGTTTTATTATTATTATTTTTTGGGAATGACATGTTTCGTCTTTCAAATGATATTTGATAATGCCTTAGAGAGACGTAACATGACATAAAACTTGTATAAAACAGATGTTTTTATTTTTATTAAATATTTAATATGGAGTTTTACAGCTTTCTTCAAGAAACAGAAAATACATTTGATAATATTTTTAATTATACTGTCCAGAAAAGGCTGAGAACTTGTGGTCCTCTCCATCCCACAATGTCCTCTCTAACAACTAATTTTAAAGACATGAAAATATACTTCTATTCTTTGCTGTTCTATTCCAGATATTATTTTTCAAGAAGGAAAAAATTACATAAAAGCAATTGTGTGAATAAAAGACAATACCTGGGCATGACGTGGGGCTGGCTCATGAGGTAGTCCATGACGTCATCGCGGTCGCTGAGCTCAGAGCGGAACACGGCTTTCTGCAGCCGGCCAGTGTGGGTCATGATCTCTGTCAGCACAGACTCCTCCAGCTGCTCTGGAGTCAGGTCTTCTTCAGGAAGGGGCATTCCATTGATCAGCACCTTTAAAAAAAAACATTTAGTAGATCTGGAAGATCATGGAAATAATGGTAAAGAAATTACATATATGTAAACGACGTAAACGGAACAAGAAATTGAGGAAGACAAATGAAAATGTGGCAGGATCAAATCAATCATAAAATAAATAGGCAAAAATCCGGACATCATCAAGAAAGAGTACAATAATATTAGATTGAATACAAGAGAGTGAGAGAGGAATACTTGGATTCTCTCCGAAAGTAATTCAAAATGCAATCTATGCGCATGCCACAAAATGTTCTGGATTATTTTGAATTCTGTTCAGATTATTGTTGTATGATAGAAAACAAAAGGAGAACAATTTGGTATTGTTGATTGTGAACTTTTTAACATGGGTGAATTTTTTTTTAAATATTAGTGAAATAAAACGATGTTTTTTAACTACTTCCATTTTTGTCTTTATTTCAACAGAGACAGGTTTCGCCAGGCTCGCTGGCATCGACAGACTGGGTCTGTCAATGCCAGCGAGCCTGGCGAAACCGGTCTCTGTCGAAATAAAGGCAAAAGTGGAAGTAGTTAAAAAACATTGTTTTATTAATTACTATTTAAAATGAACTTCCATCAAGAGATTTCAGTAACATTATTTGATTTTTTTTTTACATTAAAAGTAAAAACTTATTACTGATTACGATTGTACAGTGAACCAAGTTTAAAAGGTAGAAAATCTTTACTTTTAGGGTTGCAATTAGACAAATATTAAATGTCTGCCACACGAGGAGTTGGAGAAATCGACGTACGTGCATGACACGATGCATAAATATTGAGAAAGCGAGAGAAGTATGTCAGTAAGAAACTGTGTGGTGGTCCATTCTTTTTGCCTACCCCTTCGGGGAAACGGCGTGATGGTTAGTTAGTTCTTCTTCTTCGATGGCTCTACAGGTCAAATCAAGCCTTGACCTCCATCAGTCCCCACCTCCGAGCACTTCTAGTTAGTAGATCTTTTTAAAAGACTGATATTTTTTAAATCATAAAAAAAGTGTTGAAATACCTGTGGGAAAGTGTGCATTCCGGTCCTAGATATAAACTCGCTGGCCAGCTTCCTGCCGAAATCATAGTCCGAATCCTCTCCGAGCACGTCTTCCACATCCACTCCGGACCCGCCCAGCTCCTTCAGCTTCTTCTTCACGTCCGCCACCGTCATCTCTTTCTCCTTTACCATTTCATTCAACTGCAACAAACGCATAGTTCCAGAACAGATTCTCCACAACTTACACTTGTGTGTAGTTGGATACGATCAGTCGCGGTACTACCATAGAAGCCCAGAAGCCCGGCTTGCGTAAGAAATTTTGAATCAAAACCCCCAAATCTAAGGAATCGTGCCCCCGCATAAACCATCAACCCACCAAATCCAACAATGTTCCCATCAGACTTAAGAGGAATAGGCACAAGAGCTGAACCCCTGTAAGCCAGAAAAGGTTTTAATTCAAAATTTTGTTACGCAAGCCGGGCTTCTGGGCTTATGACAGTACCGCCACTGGATACGATAGGTTAATAATAAAACCTACTATATTAGAATTTTATTTCTACAGCATTTCATTAATACTCACGCTAATGATGAAATTCAGGGCTTCTCTTGTGCCCTTCTCCTGGGCCATGTAGTTGTAGGCGTAGAGGATTGCCACTCCGGGATCCTGCAATCCATTGACAGTCGGGTCAGAGGAGACTCGCAGCACCAAACCCACACGCAACGGTGTTGAGTGGCGGACGAATGACTCCGCCAGCTTTATGATGGGCCGCGACTCCACGGCTGCCGGGTCCATGATGACAACCTGGAAAATGAAATAACAACATTACTTGCAATGGCCTTTTTCCATCTGTATCTTTCTTGTATCTCCCTGTATCCAGCCACATAATTTGGTATTGGTTTTAAGTTTTTATGTATAGTAGACTTAGATGGTAGAGATGAGATCCCTAAGACCTATGTTATTCTCAAATACCATCACTTTAGACTTAGACACATTCACTACAAGGTCACTCTTATTGCACGCTTCATACATTTTCGATACTAAGACTTGCAAATTTTCCATACTGTCAGCGGTTAACACAGAATCGTCGGCATATAACAAACAGCTGACTGACAAACTGTTCATCTTAACACCAGTGTTTATGTCCTCTAGGTCTCTCATGCGCTTATCCAAGTACAAATTGAACAACCACATTGTTCAATCATGTTCTTGTACCGTCCCTTATGTATAGAAGAGAAAGATGGAACTGGCAAAAGAAGGATGAAAGTAGAATAAATGCAGTAGAAATGAGATCTCTTAGACGAATTGCCGAAAATCAGTGTATGATAGTGTTATGAACAAAATAATGAAAGGATCACTAAGATGATTTGGTCACATGGAGAGTGAAAATAAATAAATGAAAATAAATGGAACTAGAAATAAAAAAAGATTGAGGAAACCTGGCACCATCAAATAAATAAGTAAAAAAGTATATGTTAATGATGTAAATTGAACTAGAAATAGAGGAAGACCGAGGAAACGTGGCATGATCAAATAAATAATTAAAAAAGTATATGTTAAATGGAACCAGAAATAGAGGGAGTCCAAGGAAAACGTGATCACACGATCAAATATATCAAATATTGAATGTCGGTCACATGAGGAGTCAGAGAAATCAATGTGCGTACACAACACTATGTCTGAATGTTGAGGAAGCGAGGGAAGTATGTCAGAAAAGAAAAGTGTGAGAGTCCTTTCTTTCTGCTTATTTCTTCATACAGACGGCGTGATGGTTAGTTTGTTAGTTTTACATTGTTCAATTAATATTTATCATCCAACACAAAGTTCACAGTAAAGCAGTAGTGGTGGATGGTCCTCACCAGGTTGTAGAGGTTCCTCCTGATGCTCCTGAGCATGCCGGGGTAGGTGGGGCGCAGCAGCTCCCCGTAGCTGGTGGACCAGCGGCTGTACTGGGAGTCCGTCTCAATATCATTGACCCACAGGATGCCCGAGTCCCGGATGTCCAGCGCAAACTCCCCCGCCGGGGAGCTGCTGGCCCCGTAGGCGCCCATACTCTGCAGCCCTGACTGCGCTATGTCCAGGGACAGGAGGGCTGACATGCGAGAGTTGGACAGACCTGGAAGATTAAATGTCTTAATGTAGGAGTGATTTATCATTAGTAACAACATATTCTATAATAACTGTGTGTGACTTTTGTCCCTCAATTTGTAGACTGTTTTGAATGAAATGAATGCTAATTTACATTGAATCCCGGTTCATTTTTATATAATTTAAGTTAAAAATATTGTATAAAAGTATTTTATTTAACTCTCACAATTTTTTATGAATTATATGAATTATTTTCCTCGACATTCTTCAAAGATTTTACATCTTAATCGCTGGGAGAACGATATAAACTATTAATATTTAATGATATAATCATATTTATATTGACAATTTTTTTTATGAATTAAAACACTGCTTTTTCCACTTTTGTGTTTATTTTTCGCGACATGTTTCGAAGGCTTACAACTTAATCATCGGGAGAACGATATAATCTAAAACCATATTTATATTGCTTCTTAAACAATGTTCTAAAACTCCATATTAAAAATACCCATGAAAACATGTTTTTTGGTGATATTTGATAATACCTTAGAAACGCAGACATGTCATTTCCATAACTTATAACAAAACTTCTAGAAAACAAGTGTTTTCATTTATATTAATTGATGATATACTAACTAACTAACTATCACGCCGTCTCTCCGAAAGGGTAGGCAGAAAGAATGGACTGTCACACTTTAACCGATGCAGCACTCCATCTTCTCTTTTCGCCCTGCGGGATATGTGATGTGATGGGTTGCGAACCTCATCGCCACCAATAGGCATGATGATATACTGATGAAAAATAAACTCAAAAGTGGAAAAAACAGTATTTTATTCATAAAACAATTCGTCGTTGTGGAATTCCGCAGTATTAATGCCTTAAGTTTATCAAAAATCTCATTACTTATTAAATTAAATTACAGCTGATTGAAATACATGTGTTTGAAAGATTTTAGAAATCAAAAGGTTATCTTTAGAAATTCTTATTGAATAATTATTATACCTTTCAATTCGTATATAAAATAAAAGCTTAGCATCTTAACAACAGTATTGATAAATATATTTGAAGCAAACTAGTTTCACCATGATTGATCAGAGCAATATAAAAAATATATTTTTGTTATAATTTTTTTAGTACAGTAAAGTCCATGCCGTCCCTGTTTCAAGAACATACAGGCTTTATATTGATCATATATATGTATTTATAACACATTGAATTAAACACTTTCTACATACTCATCTAAATAGTAGTTATTTAGTTTAGGATTTTACCAACAGATGGCACAAGTGCAACATTAAATTCTACAAAAGTTGCTGTTTAATATTAATACTTGTTTTTCTGGTTCTAAAATTAAATTATGAATCAAATCTGAAATCTGAATGTCACATGTTTACTGCGTTTTGAATGTTTCTTCCTTCTTCTTTCGCAATTAACTTGGCTTACAACTATAGACCTACCAGTCGGTGGAATTTTGCCAAATGTTTCATTCATAAACAAGTTTTCAGCTAAAGATAATATTTCTAAACACATTAATCAAATTTATTGTATCGCAGGAGACAGACTTCAACTGTTTTTACTGTAGTGTCAATGACTTTTTATGCTTTCATAATATTTTTAAAGAATTACAAAACGTAATAAAGATATCTATTAGGGACAAAGCATTACACTATAAGCACAATAGCAAGGACCACAACAACTACAGAAAATATCAAGTTTTATATGTATCCCATGTTTGTATTTATAGTTTCTCCAATCATGATGTAAAACTCCATATTAAATAATTAATACAAATGAAAACTTCTGTTTACTACAAGTTCTACAATATTTTATGGGAAAGACATGTTTCGCCTTGCTTAGGCATTGTCAAAAGTGAGAATCAAACATATTGTTGTTTATATAGCCAAGTTAATGGAGCAGATTATGGCAATTAAGGGGGATAACCGACTGAAAACCTTAAAAGGGCGTTACAAAACAAGAGGAGGGGCATGCTGACGAATGGAATCCATTTTCATCAGGACAACGCTCGTCCGCATACAGGCCGCGTCACCACCGCGCTCATTGAGAAATTCGGATGGGAGATCGTCCTACACCCACCATACAGTCCGGACTTGGTCCCGAGTGACTACCATCTCTTCCCTGATTTGAAGAAACACCTCGTTGGAATGCATTTTGCAAACGAAGAGGAGCTGAAAGAAGAGGTTCTGAGCTACCTTCACTGTGATTGTGAAATATTATTTTTATTTTAATTTAAAGTTTATACCTTCGAAAATATGTGCATAAAATTTTAGGTCAAAATTCCAAAAATTGACCGAGTTACAGTCATTTTAGTGAGAGTAGGTAGACCGACTGAAAACCTAAAAAGGGCCATACAAAACAAGAGGAGGGGCATGCTGACGAATGGAATCCTTTTTCATCAGGACAACGCTCGTCCGCATACAGCCCGCGTCACCACCGCGCTCATTGAGAAATTCGGATGGGAGATCGTCCTACACCCACCATACAGTCCGGACTTGGCCCCGAGTGACTACCATCTCTTCCCTGATTTGAAGAAACACCTCGGTGGAACGCATTTTGCAAACGAAGAGGAGCTGAAAGAAGAGGTTCTGAGCTACCTTCACGGCCTGACGGGAGACTTCTATGACCAGGGAATCAAAAAGATGCATCGAAGTCGACGGGGACTATGTAGAAAAATAGCTGAAAGTCTAAGCTTTCCAATGATGTATTGCTCGTTATATAATAAATAAAAATCTTTTTCATTGTGAAAAAAATAGGGAAACTTATTTTATGGACAAACCCTCTTACATTGATTTAAAATAAAGCTTTGTTGGACAACCGAAATGCATTGCGCTATGCAGGGTTGACACTTGTCATACACTTGCACTCTAGATATATATTTTTTCGGTAATTACAGAAATCCCCGTTAGTTGAAATTCGTATTCATATTAGACGTGTTTGATTTCATTTATAACGATAAGTTATGTGCCAACCCTGTCGTCATGTGAGAATTAAGTTTTATTTTTTCGATAAATGAAGGCATAAACGAAGCACAGATCATTATTATGTACTTTTAACATATTCCCAAAAAAGAAGTATTTAATAGGTTTTGATTTTTCAAAAAAATAGCCGGCCCTCGGAGTCAAGCCATATAAATACATCCTGGCATTTAAAAGGTTAAGAATCAGTATTTAAAAATAATCAATACTAAAATGTTGTATTGACTGAGTTTACATACATTAGAAAAGTAACTAGTATTGTGATGGACTCCTCACCCAGACTGTGCAGGCCCTCCATGGTGGTGACCTCCTGCCTGAGGCTCTGCAGCAGCGTGATGATGTCCACGATGTCCATGTCGAAGAACATGCCGTTGATGAAGAGGGCTGCATCCGTGGGGTGCACATTGAGTGCCGTGGCAAACAGTTCCTGGTTGTTCTTGATCTCCTCCTTGAGCTGTGGGCTCACTGCTATCCTCACCAGGTTATTTGCCTAATAACAATATGGATATATTATTTGTATTTACTGTTTCTTGTACATTCATATAAAACTCCATATTAAATAAATAATACAAACGAAAACATATATTTTCTAACTCAATCAATCAATCAATCAATCAATCCAATCAGTTTATTTCATCAACAGACATTACAAAATTTATTTTTAAGGCATCTATTGAGAACAGGTAAAATAATATATTATATATTGTATACTACCAGAAACGCATGAGAGATGGTTCAACACTAGGAAGACAGGATACTCTCCAGAATTAAGAGGATTTGCCTTCTGAACGTTCTTTCACTAATTAACTAACTAACCATCACGCCGTCTCTCCGAAGGGATAGGCAGAAAGAATGGACTGCCACACTTTTCTTTCCTGACATATTTCTCTCGCTTCCTCAACATTCATACATCGTGTCATGCACGCGCGTCAATTTCTCTGACTCCTCACGTGGCCGACATTCAATATTTGATTTATTTGATTGTGCCACGTTTTCCTCAGTCTTCCTCTATTTCTGGTTCCATTTACACCGTTAACATATATTTTCATTTACCATTCTTTCTTCATTCATTCATTCCATCCATATGTCCAAACCAACTTAATTTCTCTGTCTGTTTTCTGGGTAGTTAAATTATATTTTCATATGAAGCATTCACATTGTGGCTAGACATTTTTAAAATATAAAAACTTTGTATTTAGTCACGGTATAATACACATATTGTGGTTAAATACAAAGTTTTATTTTTTATTTTATAGTTAAATTATATTTTAATGGGAATGGTATGTTTAGCCTATTTAAGACATTATCATATATATATATTATTCAGTATTAAATATGTTAGTCAACATTTGATAATGCCTAGCAAGGCGAAAGATGCCATTCCCATGAAATACAAAAAAACTTCTAGAAAACAGATATTTTCATTTACATTATTTTAATACAGTTCTTTACATCATCGCAGCGCAAGCCAAATCCATGTAAATGGTATAGCTATTATATTGATTCTCATGACATGTGATAGGTAGCTAATCTATCACCATTTTATTGTTTCTGTACCAGACCAAAGACAGTGTGAGAATCACACTATCATCGCCGGAAATCGAATCCAGGATCTTCGGTGTGGCAGTCATAGCTCTTGCCACTTTGCCACAAAGAATGTCAATTTGTATTATGTGTATATATGTTGATTACCAGCTAAAGAGAGTGAAAGAATCTCACCTGCATGGGGAAATTCTGCGCAATATTGGTGAAATGAACAAGGGCCTCGAGTGGTGGAGCGGCCATGACACTCTCGGCGGCCTGAAGTGAGAGCTCTTGGAACTGCCAGACTTTTAGAGGCGCCAGCTCCGATTCCTGCTCCACCAAGTGCTTCTTGAAGCGTTCCAACGAGCCCCGGAGATCAGGAAACAGGTTTCTAACACAAGAACAAACCATAATATAACACAATTTAAATATGTAGTAAAAAAAAAAACTTATTCTAAATCGTAATGTGCCTGACCTTCAAAAGAGGTTATAATTATTATTTATTAATTTTATTGAAAAAACCTAATTGGGTAATAATGCAAACATTTGTTTATATCTTACATGGTATTATATTATTTTTCAGATATATTTTAAACTTATTTCTATTGTTTATGTTGTTCTTATTTCTATTATTCTTATTTTATTGATTTTCTTGTCTCTGTGCATTCGGTAAGTAATATCTGTTACAGTTTTTGGTCCAGAAACTGTAACAGATATCACTTACCGAATGCAATCGCAAAATAAATCTAATGCATATCAATAAAACTAACTTCAATCTGCCAAAATTGAATCCTTCTATAACATTGGCCGGGTCATTTTCATCCTCGGTTGACTCTTCAGATTCGCTGTCGGAGCTGCGATCCCCTTCGGTGGGGGCCGTGTCATCCTGGCTTTTGTACTCCGTGGACTTCAGCTGCAACTCCACGCCGAAGCCTGACAGTCGCAGTCGTCGGGGATCGCGGTTCTGAATAAACAAATTCAAACATATTTATTTTACAAGGGTTTCTAAATCTTCATCAGTGTAAAAAGTTGTAACCATTCATATTACATATATCATTAACTTGAGTCAATCAACTGTTTTATGAATGTGATGTGTTACACCTTACAACGGAATTGTCAAATGATGTTTAATAATGTAGTAGTTACTGAGAATACTTCTCATCAAGACCGATGTATGGAGTATCTTGATGTACGGCTGCGAGACATGGTGCCTATCCGAAAGAGATAAACGGAGACTAGAGGCTTTTGAGATGTGGTCCTATAGAAGACTATTAGGAATTTCCTGGAGAGACCACATTATAAATGAGGAGGTCTTCCAAAGAATCGAAGGAGGAAGGCACCTGCTCAGGACCTTGTCCGAAAGGCGTGCAAGATGGATCGGCCATATAATACTACAAGAAGGCCTTTTGCATGCCATAATGGAGGGTATGACCGAGGGGACACACTCTAGGGGACGCCCACGCCGTGAGTACCTGGAGGACCTGTTGGTGGACGTGCGCTCCTCATCATATGCAGATTTCAAAAGAGCCGCACAAGACAGGGAAGAATGGAGGAAATTGCTGCAAATCAATCTCAGGGTTGAAACCAGAGAGAGAGAAATGCAGTAACAAGGCAAAATATATCACTCCCAAAAAGTATTTAAAAAAAATGAAAACACTGATATTTTCATCAATATTATCTCTTGCACACTCTGACTGAATTTAGTCAGATTAATAAGTCATGTCAGGACGAGAGTCCATTCGAGGAAGTAACTGATATAATCAACTATTGCCAGAATGATTTGGTTTGTAAGAACCCTAATCCATACTATAGAGTTACATAAAAAAAATAAACAATCTGTAATAGTAATTGTAATTCATAGTATTTATTAACATTTAATAATAAATGTTGGAAAAGGGATATTCATGTTTTGATACCTTAATGTACCAGCGAATGATGTAGTCCACGTAGCCGAGCTGCGCCTGCTTGACGAGGGCATTGTGGAAAACGGCAAACTGGCGGCTGCCGAGCTCCCCGTAGAGCACCGCCGTCACGGTGCGGTTGGCCGAGCCGGGGTAGTGGTGGTCCACCTGGTATGTGTCCACCTTCGAATTCTCCAACTGCAAAAATATCATAAAGATAGTGAGGCCACCCTCAGGACACATTATACCCCCTCCACTTTTATACATAACTCCACCCCTTTTAGTATGTAAGTGACCACTCTTTTTTATTTGATTGTTATAATTGCATACATTGAAATAGGTTACTTGTAACAGAAAAACAAACAACCCTAATACAAAGTATAATAATATTTATTCAAATATGAATCCACAACATAAAGTGAATGCGAATATAGAAGAAAAAAAGTACTTTATTTATATTTTCTAATTATTCTTGAATTCACAATTATGTTAAAAAAATCTTATTGTGTAGTTGTAAACAATTTGGATAAATCTGCAATGTTTATGAATTTTTAATAAATAAATAGAATTTAATTGAAAACTAATTAACTAACCATCAAATGAAGGGGTAGGCAGATATAATAGACCGCCGCATTGTTCTATCCTGACATACTCATCTCGCTTCCAGTATATCTATACATTGTATCACACATGCACATCGATTTTTACGACTCCTCGCATGGCCGACATGTAATATTTGAATAATTCGATTGCGTCACATTTTCCTTGGTCTTCCACTATTTCTTGTTCCATATACATACACATATTAACATATATTTTCTTTATCATTCTTTCTCGAATTATGGTTTTAAAACATTGGCTTAGAATATGGCGAAAAGTAAAAATATTCAAATATCTTAAAATCTGACCTTTTTAAGAATATGAGGAATTTCGTCAACATCGCACAGCAGGTCTCCTCCGAGGTCCAGCAGCGTGTCGCAGGCCTTGAGCCCCGCGCCCCGCTCCAAGGCCATTTGCCCGAACATCTCCACCAGCGGGGAGTGCACGTGCAGAGAGAGCGCCAGCTTCATCACGCGCAGCCGCGCGGGGGAGAGCAGCGTGCCCGCCACACCCAGGGCACTCTCGTACTTGGCCTTGTCCGATTCTTAACAAATTCAATCAAATCATTTACATTAGGTACACGGGTAACACACTTCTGGGTGCCATTGGTTAAGCACTATTGAAAAAGGACATTTGAGATTCTTTAGAAATTTGAATACAGTGGGCCTCTTCATTAATTAAAAACTTAGTTTATTTCTGTAACCCTGACGAAGCTTCGGTGGGAGCGAAACCAGTTGGGTTTAACAAAAATAAAGTAGTGTAAAAACTAGTAAAAGTGTTTTAATATTATTTTTCATTATATCACACTACAAATTAAGTACTTCAGTTGAAAAAAAAAAAATTTCCTATGAGTATCATTATTAGAAATTATAAAAAAATAGTAACTACGGAGACATTAAAAAAGGGCGGCTTGAATGTAGTATAATTTTTAAAAACATGTAAATAGTTTAAATAGTGTTTAAATGGTGTTATAATATACTTTTAATTTTAAGTTACATACTTTAGGATGTGTGTTGCTATCCTTGTTAATTAATTGTTCCCTAAATTTGTAATATAATAATAATAATAATAATAAATTGGATAATTTATAAAGCGCCATTTTTATGAATTGCTCATCTCAAGGGCGCTGTAGAAGATGCTCCGTTTTATCAACTAGATAATAATAATAATAATAATGATAAAAAAAATATAAACATATTTAGTATGAGGGCTGCATCCGACGAAATCGATCAGCCCTTCCTGTCAGGAAATGATAATTTGAAAAGGTGCGTTTTGAGTCTCGATCTAAACTCTGATTGATTCTCAATGCACTTAAGGTCTGCTAGAAGACTGTTCCAGGCTGAAGGGCCGGCTACCGCGAAGGCTCGGTCGCCAAAGTTTGTGCTTGGACAGCGTTTTGGCACAGTCAATCTACCGATCGCAGAAGACTTAGCTGATCGCAATGTAGACTGTCTAGCATTCAGGTTCTCGTTGATGCAGAGTTCAGATATATAAGCTGGTGCCATTCCATGCAACGCCTTATATACCGTCCAGCAGAGCTTGTATTGTATCATTTCTGGACATGAGTGCTAGGAATGTCTCCCTAGAACGGGTTACCCTAGTTGGGAGGTATTAAAACCATGTACTTGGTAAATGATCAATAAATAAATTTTTGATAAACTTAAGGTTAACACGGCGGAATCTCACAATGACGATTTTTTATTTAGTAACAAAACACTGCTTTTAATTTTTATTCTTAGTATATTTTTCTCTAAATATTTTGAAGGTTTTACAGGATAACGATACTAACTGAAAATATATATTAAAAAAAAATGTCATTATGGAATTCGACAGCTTTAACACTTTAAGTTTATCAAAAATTAATTATAACACTGTTTCTTCCCTTTTGAATTTATTTGAAGGTCTTACACCTTTATCAGTGGAAGAACGATATAAACAGAATATAAGAACCTAAGTAGGTACCATGTTCAAATTAAAATTAGCCAGAGTACCAACAATAGAACATTAACAAGAGCAACTAAAGTGGAAAAAACAATATTTTAATGTTTGTTTGCCATCAGTTCATACCTTCATATGTATATTTTGTAAATGATATCAGCGTTTTGTGCCAAACTAATTCATTTTATAAATAAATTTAACTATATTTTATTAACAAAACAAACCTAATGAAAACTTTTTAACTATTTACAGATGTGAATGATTTCAATATAAAAAAAAAGTATATTTGACAGTTTATACCTTGATCGACAAGTGCCGGAACGAGAGCGTTAATTCCTTCCACAAAGGACCAAAACAGGTCGGGGCTTTCTTCGGCTAGATATTCTGCCATTTCTAAAACATTCGGCGCCACGCTCCATTTAGCGTTAATAAGGGTCGTCACAGATTTCCCTTTTTTATCCTGCTTCCGCGACTCCGTGGCGTCCAGCGTCGGAGGCAGGAACATCAGGCATAGCCCGAGAAGCCCCGCAAACCTAAGTAATGCCTTCATTGCGGCAACCTGAGAACAGACACTTTAAACATAAACAAACCGAAAACTACAGATCGCAGCACAGCAGCAGACACACGAAAAATAATCTCACAATACAATAAACCGAACACAAACTAATAAAATGTATATTTTAATTGAAGTAGTAAATTAAAATAGTGTTGACGTCTCAAGCCGACATAACCAAAAAGTTACATAAAACGGAATCGGCAAATAAATCGCGGATATTAAGGACACACGAAGATTATAGAGCATGTAGTTTTATGATTTTATTAATTATTTAAGTTAATTCATAAAAGTTATGGTAATATTTAAGGTAGAATTACAACTCACTCTTTCAATAGTCACCAACTGTCACTGACATAAAAGCAACCAATGACAGCCAAACACGGTTCGGAAGCCACAGACAATAATCAGATTATTTTTATTAATAGACCAAAAAATCTTCTGTGTTTTCATACATTTTTGAAATTCAAAATGTAAGAACATAATTTTAACTATATGAAATTTTAATACAAAACTTCTGGAATATGGATGTTTTTATCAAAATTAAAAAATTGTAAGATTTTCTTCTGTATTCGCCATTCCAATAAAGAATGCAATACTAGCTCTGTTGGATGGTCTTCAAGGCGTTGCATGGAAGGCGCCAGCTTACATATCTGGATTTTACATCACCTAGAACCTGAATACGACCAGTTGCAATCATTATAGTCTTCTGCGATGGGTAGATTGTTTGTACCAAAATGCTGTCCTCGCACAGATGTTGGTAACCAAGCCACCGCAGTAGCTGGCCTAAGTCTGGAACAATCTTCTTGCAGACAAGTGCATTGAGAACCTGTCAGAGTATAGAGAAAAACTTGGCAAGACCAAGTTAATTCAATTTAAAATGTTAAAAGTCGGAATAATCGACATGCGTGTATGACCCACTGTATGAATGTGGAGGAAGCTAGAGGGGTGTGTCAAGATTGAGTAGTATTGTGGTCCATTCTCTCGGTTTGTTATTGTTGACAGAGTTTAGATCGATACTCAAAACGCTTTGCGCCTTTACAAATTATGTTATCTTGATGTAAATGTTGATCAACTGCGTCAGGTGTAGTCCTCATAATTAATACAAATGAAAAGTCAGTTTTCTAGAAGTTTTTAAGTTAATCAAATGAAATTTGATAATGCCTGAGACAGAGGAAACATGTCATTCACATAAAATATAATAAAACTTCTAGAAAACCATAGTTTTCACTCATATTAATTATTTAATATGGAGTTTTACATTATTGTTCAAAAAACAATAAATGCAGCCCTCATTCTAAATATGTGAATTTTTTAACTAGTTCATAAAATGGATCATTTTCTACAGCTCCTTTGAGATGATTAATTCATAACCATAAATCATCTAATATATTATTTGAGTTTTAGGTTTACCTTTGAATAACTTATGAGAAATAAACATGTTTTCATATTTTTCGCAAACATGTTTAAGACTGTATGCATCCTTCATCAGTGTAAAATAACCTAGAACGACACAAAGTCAGCCAAACCTTCCACCAAAATGGGAAGTGCGATAATTTTTAGTGGAATTCTTACGATATATAAGACACTCGCCATTGAAACAATGAAGAGTGTAAAAGGGAAGTGAAAATACAATAGTCTTTTTAAGTTATTAAAACATATTATGGAGGTTTACATCATTGTACAAGCAACAATAAATTAACTGCAACATTTGAGAAAAACAAAACATACAATTCATAAAACATATTTTATTGAAATAATACATACAAATTGAAAATTTAAGAAACACAAGTTATCATCTACAATAGTTACTGCCTTAAGTTAACAGTTTGTCTGCGGGAAGATTTGTACGCTTATTAACCCATTGCAACACAAAGCCTGTTTGTCTTTGAAGTGATTTTTTTGACATTAAAACTGAATGACAATAACTTTATTCATAAAAATGACATAAATAAGTTTTTTTTGGTGAATGTATACTTATACTTGTATACGAATACTGGATTAGTTCTGCTAAATGCTAAAAATTAATCTCCATAGATGGCGTTAGTGAGTGGATTATATAGATTTATCTTAAAAAGATTAACATATGTAATCAAAATCTACATAGAAGGCATGTTGAAACTGACATGTGAAGTTAGGCATAGATTTGTAACATATACAACCTCCAAAAATTTGCCTTACATGGTCATATTGAAATAGGTGGAATGGGGAATGTTGTAATTACATAAAGCGTGCGCTTAACCCAACCAATGACAGGTCATAAGTCCTGTAAACACCTTGATCAACCATATTCAGTTTCCAGTTTACATCTTCGTCTCTATTGAGATACAATTAAATTTCACATAAATAAGTATATTTCGGTTACTGATTTCATAATAAAATGTAATAATCACAATTTATTTCACATTATTTATTACAAAATATTACAATATTTTAAAATCTGTCAAAATAGCCGAACGCACTCGTAAACAAACACGTCGCGCTTGTAATATTTCATCAAATGAGGATGAAATACAGCGAATCCTTTTGGAAAGTGGCAGTGAGAATGAAGTTGATGAATATTCTAGTGAATCTCGATGGGAATGTGAGAAATGTTTGGTGGCTCTCCACATGCCAGAATGCTTTAAAGCTAATCACACTCTTCCAAAACTACCTGGGGATGTATACCATTCTAGCTTACGAACAAAAAAAAATTATGCTTTTATGTTTTACCATTTTTATTTTGTGTGTAATTTAGTCTTATGAGCAAATTATGTCATCTTTATTAGTGGTGCAATGGGCTAACACGTGTAGCTGGAAATTGAAATACAATTAAAATATAAAATTTCATGTACGAGTATACTTTAAAATTGGTTAAAAATATTTTACTAAAATTGTGTAAAAATACACTTCCAACAGTTTATGCCGAGTCTTCTAAACAGGTATTTATACCCTTCCCGCTGGCCACCACCCGCAGACAAGGAGTTAATTAATGAGGCACCAATTTAACATTTCTTTAGTCACTACCATCATTCTGTCACATGCAAAGTCATTTAAAATATATTTACACGGTAAAGGTAAAGTTAAGGTAAAATTACAACTAAAAGATGGGCAGCAAATATTAAAATATATTCATCGATAATATTATTATATTTACACGCATTAACAATCAATAATATAAGTTACTTCTTAGTTCAGACTTGTGTTATTAGTTAGGAGTGAAGAATGTTTTCTTCGGCACTGCTTACCCTCCTTCAACAAGACGGAGATATGAACATATTTATATACAAACTAACTAACTAACTTTCCCCGGAGGGGTATGCAGAGAGAATGGACTGCCATACCGTTATGTCCTGACCAGTGGCGGTACTCGCATAGAAGCCCAGAAGCCCGGCTTGCGTAAGAAAATTTGAATCAAAACCCCCAAATCTAAGTAATCATGCCCCCGCATAAACCAGCAACCCACCAAATCACTTTAAAGCAATGTTCTCATCAGACGTAAGAGGAATAGCCACAAGAGCTGAACCTCTGTAAGCCAGAAGAGGTTTTGATTAAAAAAAAATTACGCAAGCCGGGCTTCTGGGCTTCTATGGCCACATTTTAACATCGTAGCATGCACGTTCATAGATTTTTATGACTTCAAATGATACAATCATCTGCCTTACATTTCTACCTTATTTTGTTATTCGGTTTTCTATCGTATCATTTTCACACGCAAATTCTTCTCAGTGATCTCATTTCTATGGTATTTATCCTACTTTCATCCTTTTTTGCCAGCTCCAAGCTTCACTTCCATACATGGGTTGGAACTAGAACTCCATTATGTACTACCATCTTTGCTTTAGTTGAAATATTTATATTTGTAGTGATAACTTTGAGAGCGCCATTAATTTTGTTCCCAGCACTGACCCTTCTTTCGATATCTTTGTCGTTCGTTGATTTCTCTGACTTCTCACATGGCCGACATTTAATATTTGATTGATTTGATTATGCCATGTTTTCCTTTCTTTATCATTCATTCTGTATGTCAAAACCATCTTAATGACCCTTTCAGTATTATTCATATTATTATTTTGTTGAATCACTCTTTACATCATTCCAGCGCGAGCCAAAACCACATAACGGGGATGGCTATCATATTGATTAATTTGTAGCTAATCTATCCCCATTTTATTATCATGTGAATTCTTCACCAGACCAAAGACAGTGTGACAATCACACTACCATCGCAAAAAATCAAACCTGGGACCTTCGGTGTGGCAGTCAAAACAGTTACCATTCAGCCACGAAGGTCGTATTTTATTTTTTCATTCACTTTGCGTTCACTTTTTATATTTGCATTTGACATTATATCATATACAGATTTAACACACATTCATCTAAGAGATCTCATTTTTACTGCATTTATTCTACTTTCATCATTCATTTGCATACAAAAGGGCCAGTACAAGAACACCATTGTGCACTGCCATCTTACCTTTTTTGGGTAGACATTTGTATGTGATGATAACTTTAAATGTACCATTCACTTTATTGCCTGCCCTAACCATTCTTTCATTATCCCTCTATTTATAATCACCCTTCCTTTGTAAACATACATATTTACCCATAGTGTAAAACAAATGAATGTATAATATTTTTTCTCTGTTGGTTAGTCCCCGTATCTCTCCTGGACCAGCTTCCTGTAGCTGGGGTAGGCGTAAGTCATGGGCTCCGAAACAGGCTCCTCGATGAGGAACTTGCTGATGAAGGTGGGCGGGCAGAGCGGAATCCTCCGCAAGAGCAGGTACTCCTGGTCTGAATCCGCCAGCGGCTGGCGCTGCAGGTCCGCGATGCAGTGCGTGGCGTTCACGTCCTTGGCGTAAGGCGGGCTGGAATAAAAATGTCAATAAATTCCACATTGAATTAAATCTTTAAAGGTATTTCTAAAAGAATATCCGTTCATATTTGACAAAAGCACACGTGTCTTTTTTTTGTATTTTACAGGAGAGTTTATTTAAAGTTTAAAGACAAAGATATGGACATTTACCAATGTTAAGAGAATTAAGAGAATTTTTTTTGGAAGATTAAAAATATTACCTACGAAAGGATAGTGATGACTTGATTCGTCATAAAATCACAAAGCGTGATACAGTTAAGAGAAAATCGATATCAGCAGAAGAACGTCTATTTGCTACATTAAGATTTTTAGCAACTGGTCTTTCATTTGAAGATCTGGCATATAGTACAGGCATTTTTAAACCAACATTGAGAAAATTAATAGCAGAAACATGTAAAGCAATTTATGAATTGCTGCGTAAGGATTATATGAGAGTAAGTAAAACAAATTTTTGAACAGAATATATTTTTATTCTCTACATATATTTATTCATACTCTAATTCGTCATAAGCTTTTATCCATATTCTGGTTGGAATAATCTTTACTCTCAATTTTCCATAAACATGGATGTTTGCGGCATAAGCGAATAAACTGGGTAACGGCTTCGGCACTCAAAACTGACATCTCTTTTAGTGTTTATACGGGATCCACGGATAAAACTGTGGAAAGATGCGTACAAAATGAAGTAAGAGATGCCGGTTCTCTTGCGATCTTTCGTCGAAAATGCTTTAAATATGTTGTCAGTACCCGATGTTTAAGGTTTTTGATGTTTTTTTTTCATTTATGCTTTTTTTAAATATTTTTTTAATAAGTGTTTATAAAAGGTTGTTTTATAAGTACCGATGTTTAAAGTTGTTGTAAGTACCAATGTTTTTAAGGTTTTTGTTTTTTTATATTATTAATTGTTAATAAAATGTTGTTTTTACAAGTACCGATGTTTAAAGTTGTTGTAAGTACCGATTTTAAAGGTTTTTTTTATATTAGTAATTGTTAATAAAATGTTGTTTTTACAAGTACCGATGTTTAAAGTTGTTGTAAGTACCGATTTTTTTAAGTTTTTTTTTTTCAGTTGTGTTTTTTTTATATTAGTAATTGTATATAAAATGTTGTTTTATAAGTTGTAAAATATTTCTGTAATTTTTTATAACTTTATTAAATAAATAAATAAAAAAAACACGCCGACCCGCCAGTCCAAGCTGTCGATAGATGCGTGCCGCTGGGGTTTACACGTTAGTTCCGATACGACAGTTTAGAATGCCGCGCCGTGTTTCCCACAGTCCGTGTAAACCCCTCTAGTGAGTCTAGCATGCTGATCTGTAGAAAGTATTGTATGGAGGCTACCTGTAGTCCAGCACGGCACCCCCACCGGAGACCAGCAGACGCAGGAGGGGCTGGCGGCGTGCGGGCTGCACGTGCAGGAGTGCGCGCACACCCCTGAAGGGCGTTTGGCCCGCCGCCCTCGCCATGCGCCAGCGCCGACCCGCAGCACATATGGCATCATCGCCCGGGGACTCGGAGGAGGTGAACTCGGACGAGGGGTTGCCCCACTCAAACGGCTCTTCCTGTAATAGCGAAATTTAACTATTTGAAAAAATTATATATATTTTTTTATAGTTTTGACCAGTTTCAACAGCTCACTGCTATTTAATAATGCATAAATAAAGATACATCAATTGAAGGCTGGTTATTACAAAAGTTCCAAGTGGTTTAACGGAGTTTTGCTAAAAACGGAGTTTTGCGACTGGCAACATTAAGGTCTATATTTCTATAATTTTTCAAGTTATAAACACCCTAATGGGCTTTAATCATTCTCAGATAACATACAGAGGTCTTGTATGTAACCAACCGCCCTGAAGTTCGCACGTATTGAGTAGATGACGAATAATGCGTCCCGGTCAGTTATCGGAGTTATCTGACCTCTCAGATAACTCAGATACCTGACCGGGACCTTCTTTTTCGGTATCCCGGTTTGGGGGAAAAATAAATGGTCACATTAGGTATAAATCATCTTAATTATAATTTCATTATTCTGTTCACAATGCTTATAATTCCATTGAGCTTTTTATTCTGCATTTGTCACTTTATCATATAAAGACTTATCACACATTAGTCTAAGAGATATCCTTTCCACTGTATTCATTCTATTTTCAAACACTCTCTAAATTATTCTTTCTTCAATCGTGTATTCCACATATACGTAATTTCTTCAGCAATACATTCCTTTCGAATTTTGCCATTCATAATTTGACCACAAATCCAACTGAAGGATATTAATTATACAGCAATCTTTTCTCAATTCCTATTTTCTTTCATACATAAGAGAGGTTAGAATGAGAACTCCATTATGAACTAACATTTTTGATTTGGTTTGGAATAATATATGAATAACATACGTTTATGAAGCAGCCGGCCTCGAGGCTGCGGGTCACGTAGGAGGGGTGCAGCAGCCAGATGCCGGCGGCGATGGAGGCCATGATCTTCTCCGACTTGGCGGGCCGCGAGTACAGCATGTGCGTCACGCCCAGGTCCAGCTCCGTGCCCTCCGTCACCGTGCCCCCCAGGCGCGTTATGGCCCCCACAAGATCCGCACGGTTCTACACATTGTGCAAACTTTCTTTAGGATACTTCAATTTAAATATTTCATTTTAAATTGTACATTGCACAGACAATTATTCTAAAACAAAGTAACCGCAACCAGTGATGATAGAGAGAAGGATTATTGTGAGAGTTGATGCATGTGTATATCTGGGACATATGGTTAAACTTGGCGGAGACAATCAAGAAGCGGAGATGGAATGTAGGGAGGATCTTGTATGAGCTGCTTTCGGTAAACTGTCCTATATTCTCAGATCCAAACGATTCGCAAAACACCTGAAGAAAACGATATTTGACATGTGTATCCAGTACTGACATAGGAGTTTTAAATAATCACATCCAGAGAGAAGGATGTTGAATATTAGCCTGCGAGATAGGAAACGCAATGAATGGATCAAAGACAGGACCAAAGTTTCCGATGTAGCACGCAAAGTAGGTTCATTGAAGTGGAATTCCAATTCTGAATCGAGAATACTAGACCTCATTTTGTGTAATATCAAACTGGATGTTGCGCGTGGTCTCTATCCCCTTGTGCGTGAGGACAGGTACCATCCCGCGTTGGAATTTACTTTACACCATACCAGCAACGCAACCAAATCTTCAGCAGTACCGGGTCATGAAGGAAATTCTTTCTTTGGGTGGAATTTTGCGCAGGGAGATGTTGATAGACTGTATCGTTCCATGAGCCAGATGAACTGGAGTGAACTCCAGGGCTTCACTGATGTGAATGAGGCAGTTGACTTTTTCTATAATTGTGTATATGATGTTTTTGATAATTGCTTTCCCAGAAGGATTCCAAATAATGGTGGACGTAGATATCCGAGATGGTTCACCCGGGAAATTATTGTGAATATAAGAATCAAACAGGCTCATCATAGGAAATGGAAGGTCACCGGCTCTCGAGATGAGTACGAACAGTTCAGGCAATACCGATCGATGGTCAGGCGTAGTGTTCGTGTGGCCTTTCGAACACATATGGACTCCATTGGAGGTAATATCGTGGGTGATCCCGAGATGTTTTGGAATTATATTAAAACACTGCGCAAAGACGGTGGCTTTGTTGAGAATATGACGCATGGGGAGAAACATATTCGAGGAGCTGATATAGCCAGTGCATTTGCTGAACACTTCAAATCAGTGTACAGTAAAACTCCCCCAAGGCTAAATCTTGGTATGGCGACCGGTCTCACTGACAGTGGAGCACAGAATATCGATGTATATTCCCTTAATCCTACAGATGTTGAAAAATCCATTCGTAATTTGAAGAACTCACATTCGGTAGGCCCCGATTTTATGCCAATTTTTTTCATAAAAGGTTGTGCAGAATTCCTAAAAGAACCGTTAAGTTTTATTTTTAACTTGGCCTTGAGTTCTAGCACATTTCCCCACTTTTGGAAAATCTCTAGGATATGTCCTATTTTTAAGAGTGGTTCTAGAGCCTCGGTCGAAAATTACAGGCCGATTGCTATTCTACCAGCACCGGCTAAACTATTCGAATCTATGATTCACAAATTTATACTACCCGGTGTTGAACCGTTTATTATAACGGAACAACATGGGTTCAGAAAAAAACGGTCAACTGACACAAATCTTCTCATATTTACGGATTATGTAGCCGGGGCATTGGATGCAGGTCACCAAGTAGACTGCTCGTACAATGATTTCTCCAAGACATTCGACACCGTAAATCATGATATTCTTATCAGTAAATTAGAAGAAATCGGTTTTTCTTCTCGTCTTGTATCTTTCTTTGTAAGTTACCTGAAAGAGAGGACACAATTTGTATCTTATGGAAAATTTCACTCCCGACCATTTTACGTTTATTCAGGTGTACCCCAAGGCTCAAACCTAGGTCCACTTCTTTTCTCAATCTTCATAAACGATGTCGCGAAAGCAATACACTTCTCGCGATTTCTTTTATTTGCAGATGACTTAAAACTTTTCTTAAAAATAACAACATTGGAGGACTGTTTGCGTTTGCAATCCGATATTGACAGGATTGTTGACTGGAGCAAGCGCAACCAGATTTACTTCAACATATCCAAATGTGTTATAATGTCATTCTCTAGGGCGCACTGCATTACATATCATCGATATTCCATGAGTAATGAGAGCCTCAAACGTGTATCTACTGTCAGAGATCTTGGGATAATTTACGAAAGTCGATTGACATTTCGTGCTCAGATCGAGAAGGTATGTGACGTTTCGTTAAAGATGCTGGGTTTTGTTCTTCGAACTGTTAGGGTTTTCAGAGATACCCGGGTCCTTAGAACTCTGTATAACTCCTTAGTCAGAAGCAGACTCGAGGGAGGTGCCGTGATATGGAGTCCTCATGAGGCTCAGTATTCTCTCATGTTGGAGAGGGTTCAAAAGAAATTCTTGAGAGCCCTCTACATGAGAGAGTACGGGGTATATCCTTGGCTCTATCCAACGGCATTTCTCTTGGGTATGCTGGGGTATAACTCCCTCGAACTGAGGAGGGAAGGATTATTAACATCACATTTTTACAAACTGATTCGGGGCTCTATTGAGAACCCCTATGTTCTGGAGCAAATAGGTCTTTTTGTTCCTGATAACTACCTGCGACAGCGCCGACATCAATTGTTCTTTACTCCGTCACGCAGAACCAACCTGCCTTTGGTGATGCCAGTAGGAAGAGCAATTCGGACGCTGAATCTAATCATCTCGGATTTGGACATTTTCAGTGTCAGTGAGGCAGTATTCAAAATAAAAATATTGCAAATTCTGGAAAGAGTACTGCCTCACTGACGTCGACATATTTGGATTCCTTCTGATATGTATGATTTTTTGGTCTCATGTTGTTTTGTTTTTTTATCTTTATAATACCGTTTTTTGTCCAAATGAGTCGCCTGAATATTTTATTGTTTGTTATGTCTCATTTGTAAATGTATAAATAAATAAATAAATAAATAAATAAATAAATAAATTGGGCCGGCCATATGAGATGATTGGTGGACCAGACGAACCGGCCACAGAAACCATGAGTAAGAAGGTCTAATGAGATAAAAAAGTGGCAGAAGGTCAATGGTACAGAGTGGCAAGGCATAAAGTTATGGAAGTCGGGAAGAGAGACCTATGTCCGACACTGGACGATTAATGGCTGGAAAATCTCACACCGGGATGTAACGCTGGGAAGAACTTTTTCACAAGCTATAATTTTACCACTAACACATTGACTACCAACTAGGAGATAACGGGAAGTTAGCGTAGGACGTCAACTAGGAGTTGTCTCCTAATTTGTTTCCTTATCATATTACGAGGATATTCCTAGAGCAGAGGTTCCCAAACTTTGTTGTCCCGTAGACCCCTTGCCGATTTCTTATATTTTGTGTAGACCCCCTGCTTTACTAAAATTGATTTTTTTTCAGCAAAAAAGCCGGAATTTGTTTTTTTTTTAGCTCATTTGGGAAAATCGAATGTCCGATCTTTGCCGAATGAGCTAAAAAAAAAGGTCGCCAACGATTTCGATCATCGAGATGGTTCAACTAAGTTTTAGTTGAACCATTTCATGAACCCCCAATTTTTTACGATTGTCGTAGACCCCTCGCAAGTTGTTGTAGACCCCTGGGGGTCTATATAGACCACTTGGGAATCACTGTCCTAGAGTATTAATAGGAATAGATAACTTTACTTTTTTAACCTTAGACCGCTAAGCAAACGTCACTTTATCTGTTAGTGCGATGCGGCACATTTTAAATAAAATGTTTTTTCTTACAAAACCAAATCATTATCACAATAATTGATTATTTCAGTATCTCACACAAATATCAAATAATCAATAAACACACTGGAGATCCCGATGAGCATGATTTATTAATCTGACTAAAGCCAGTTGTAGTGGAAAGAGTTAATGATATAAATATAATAATTTTTTTTTCTTTTATATTCGCCATCACTTTGTGTTGTGGATTCACATTTTAAAACATTATATTTTCACAACACTATTTTGCAATTTTTCTAAACATGTTTCGGGAGACAGACGCCCTTCCTCAGTGTACAAATTTTAACTACAGTATTTTAAAAAAGTTATTCAAATGATAAAATTTAATTGGCATTTTACACTGGAATCTTGAAGAGCAATGTAGCAGTCAAAGTGTTAAAAGTGTTTAATTATTTCAACAATCCTCAGATCAGATGTATCAGAAGGCTGTAAGAAGTACTCACATTGACATTCTGCGACAGAATAAACTTGTAAGCTTGGGGCAGCTGGGACTTGGTCTTGGTGTTAGCCGTGTGGGTCGTGTCGTCCCACCCCACGGTGTAGGCCTGGGAGTCGCTGCAGCCCGACGGTATCACTGAAACTCAATCCTTAACATAAGCATACATTACTTACATTAACCACCCTACCTTTGGGTTATTTTTCGAGAAACGTGCAAAAAAGCAGGTTTTTTATTAATGAAATTTAATTATATATTCATTTTATTTTTTAAAATTATGAAACGTCAAAAACTTGGCTCTACACTTCGCCTGCCCCTTGTAAAACTATCATATTTATGAAGACTTGTACTCGAGTGTTGTTGGCACACGCGCGTATCCCTAACAGTTTGTACATTTTAGGTACATTACTTTTTCTCAAGCGCGTACGTGATACGGGATAGCGCAGAATGGTACAGTCACAGTGAACGTATCACGTACGTTCAAATACGTAGGGTGGTTAAAAAAAATGTTAACCTCAAGGAAACTGGAAATCGCTTTTGCAGTAATGAAATATCTTCTAGGACAGGGATGGCGAACATTTTTGAGCCTGAGTGCCAAAAAAAATATTTTTCAATATAATAATATGTCACGTGCCACATGCCATGGAAATAAAAATGCATCAAATGTTTGTGAAACTTCAGATTTTTAATTAATACATCGAAAAAAATAATTAAGTACTTTTTAATGGCAGAATAAAATAAATAAATAAAAAAAAAGACTTGATCAAAAAAAATGTAGAACTCAAAACATCATTATTGGTGAGATTTTTGTTGTTGGATGCTAGATGCCAAATTTTTTATATCGGGTTCATAGCTGGCAGCTTTTAATAGAATACAAGCAGTAGTACTTTCGTCTGTTAGTCTACTTCTTATGTCTGATTTATAATAATAATAAATTGGATAATTTATAAAGCGCCATTTTTATGAATTACTCATCTCAAGGGCGCTGTAGAAGATGCTCCGTTTTATCAACTAGATAATAATAATAATGATAAAAAAAATATAAACATATTTAGTATGAGGGCTGCACCTGACGAAGTCGATCAGCCCTTCCTGTCAGGAAATGATAATTTGAAAAGGTGCATTTTGAGTCTCGATCTAAACTCTGATTGATTCTCAATGCACTTAAGGTCTGCTGGAAGACTGTTCCAGGCTGAAGGGCCGGCTACCGCGAAGGCTCGGTCACCAAAGTTTGCTATATAAGCTGGTGCCATTCCATGCAACGCCTTATAGACCGTCCAGCAGAGCTTGTATTGTATCCTTTCTGGACATTTCAGCCAGTGGAGCTCCATATACCTCCCGGAGGTTTAATAAAGTTCATTGAAGAAAATAATGATTCACAGGAATAAGGCGACGAAAAAATGGTTAAAATGCCCATTGCTGTTTTTTGACAAGAAAAAGTTTCCGGGAAGGATTGCCAAGTTGTAAGAACTTCATTTTCGGCACACCTCTGGACTGGTCCAACGAATCGATCTCGCTCAATGTCTTGAATTTTTTTTTACTATTTTTAAAACTTTTTTGAATTTTTTGTATAATCACTTTTATTTTTTTCTCTTCATTCGAGTGCCATGCAAAAACATATTGCGTGCCATAGGTTCGCCATCCCTGTTCTAGGAGGTCTTCCACAAGAAAGAGTCCCATGAGGCTGATTATGTAGTGCAATATAGGGGAGTCTGGTGGTGTCCATTCTTTGGACATTATCGTACCAGTCCTTCCTTCGCTGTCTGCTCCATCTTATATCCTCAGCCTCACATATCTCTTTTATTCTAGTCTACCTCACGCAATCTCTTAATGCCTTGCCTGCTATCATCCTCAGTGTCAGAACTTATTTGGTCTTGACTGTGCTTGCCCTTGCTTCAACAATGTAAATTTCTAATATTATCAAATAAGTTTCACCTGGAGTATCATGACTATTGGGATTCTCCCGGGGTGGCGAAAAAGCCTCGTCCAGAGTTCTGGCCGCAGAGGAGCGAGGTGTTCGCGTGGCATTGCTGTTCCCTCCCGCCATGATGGAAGTCAGTCGCTTCAGGCTGTTCTGCACGTCAGACACTAGGCTGCTTGCTGCAGGAGTCACCGGAGTCTGCAATCAATATGGAAACATCATAAGCATGACAGCCCAGGGTGGACCTTGGTTGAATCCATAAGTCTCTTACATTATTTTCTGTTGCCTTTGTTTTCCAGTGTATAATAATAACAAAATATGCTAACTTTTAAAGTGCCGTTTTTGTGATGTAATCACCTCAAGGGCGCATTAAGACGTGTTTTAAATCTAAAAATGTGAACGCTGCATCTGATTTTTGCGATTGGGTAGAAAATATAGTAGAACAAAATATAAATGTTTGAATTGGATATGAAATATGAAAAAGATGGGTTTTCAGTTTAGATCTGAAATCTGTCGGATCATTTATGCATCTGAGGTGTGAAGGGAGATTGTTCCAAGCTGATGGTGAAGCTGAGGTGCGAACGCTCGATCCCCGAAATTTGTACTGGGGCAACTTTGTACTATTGCCGAGGAGTTCGCTGAGCGAAGTGTGGATTTCCTTGTATTTGTATAATGTGTAATGTAGATGTGTCAGTGCTGAATTTCCTTGTATAATGTGTAATGTAGATGTGCCAGTGCTGACAGAGTCAATCTATCGTATCTTGGGCCTTCCTAGTCTTCTTCGTCCTCGTGGCGTGGAGAGAGTGAGGCGTTTTATTGGGTTATCGTCATTCATTCTTATGATGTGACCAGCCCATCCCAAGCGCCCTCCCTTGATGGAACTAGCCACACCGGGCTCTCAATCAGTATGGTGTATTTGTTGCCAATATTCAAGCGCCAACGGTGAAACAAAACAATTAGAAAAATATGGTGCAAAGATTTACCTGTCCCTCGGCCAACTTCCTTAGTTTCATTGGGGGCGTCTCTTCTGTATCCTAGAAAATAACACACTCTATGACATATCACAAAAGTATTAAATATTATACTTTAAATAAATAGGCGACATTCGTGCCAGAGTGGCAAGAGCTAAGAGTGCCACAACGAAGGTTCCAGGTTCGATCCCCGGCAATGGCAGTGTGATTGTCACACTGTCGTTGGTCTAGAGTAGAATTCACATAACAAAAAAATAGACTAGCTACCTATCACATGCCATAAGAATCAATAAATAAAAAGTTGTATACAGTAATTGGGTTCAAATACAAGTGTGGAAAGTAACGGGAAACTACCACATTAACCCTTAATGTGAGAATTTTAAACGTCGGAATGCACTTGTAAACAATTAAATTACTCTTCACACAAAATACATAAAAAAAAATTAATAAGTTGTATTTAGTAGTCAAATGTTATACATTTTTTATATTATAAGAATTATCAGACTTTTTGGGTTACAATTTGAGTTTAAAAAACCAAATAAAAATATATTACCTTTAAAATGTTGTTTATAAATGAAACCAAAAATTACGCCATTGATAACTAATAAGGATATAAAAGTTACCCTAAGTAAACACACACTCAAGATCAAAGATTCCGACACAGTACGAGAAACCAACACTTCGCAGCACTTGGAAGCACACAGAAACCAGGAACAAGAATCAGCAAAAATGTCAATTAACCTTGCTCCAAACCAATCCCAAATTAAAAGAAAAGAGTGTAAATAAATTGACATAACTAACTAACCATGCCACACTATCCCAGCCTGACATAGCTCTCACGCCTCTTGAGAGTTCGAAGTCGGAATACTTGAGAGTAATGTCACGCACGCTCATTGATTGTTCCTACTTCAAACATGGTCGCCTTTTAGTAATTAATTAATTTGGTCATGCCATGTCTTCCTTGGCCTTCCTCGATATCTTTTTCCATTCACACTGCTTGTACATATCTTTTTAATTATTCTTCCCTCATCCATTCGTTCCACACGTCCAAAAATGCTAGAAATTCCTCTACATGTTTTCAATTCATAGTTGTTGAGGAATGAAAATGTTTTTAAATTTTTTGTTTGTCTATAAAACACAATGTGTCTACTTACGCTGGTCCGCAGCTGCCTCGGGACGAGGGGAGTCGCCTCCGAGTCGGGGTGCTGGTATCGCGAGAAGAACTTCTTGCTCAGCTCTGAGATCGGCTGGAAAGTGTGCAAATTATTTGGTTAGCAAATTACCAGAATATTATCAGTGGCGGTAAGTCCATACAAGCCGAGAAGTCGGGCATGCCTTAAAAAATCTATAATAAAACAATGTTTTTTGCCCGTTTTGACTCGTCTACGAATAAACTAATATTTTCAATTTCGCGCAAGTTAAAGCGATTCAATTCGTTGTGTTGCAAATGACTCCGTTGAAATGGGCAGAATTTACCTACGTGTATGTTTTGTTTCACTCATACGCGCCATATTTTATTGCTCATACGCTCCGTAGGTGAGATGCCCACGAAATGGCCTACGTCCACATGTTTTGTATCATGTTTTCGATGGGCTTGCAAAATGTAAAAGAGTCTTTGTCGCACTTATGTATTTTTGGCTTGTAATCATATAGCTAGGTGCATATATACCAGAAGATATCTACAATTTTTTGTATGGATTTGAAGCTGGGCTTTATCACTTTGAAGTATGCTACTATTCGATGTGTCACGAACTTCATTTCTATTGTCGAAATATTATCTGGCATTTACGTTATGTGCAGAAATGTTATGAAAAGAAAAATTGTGTCTTGTCAGGTCTCCCCGACATTGACTATCATCTCAGAGTAAGAGTCTATGTCCCTGGCAGCTCGAAACAGCTCCTCGACGCTACTCAAGCCAGTTTAGTCCCTTATATTGTGGAGCCAAGAGATTCGCCTCTTGCCAACACTTTAATGATCAGATGCAGCAATTCATATTTTCCTACACTATTCACATGACCCAAAAATCGGTCCCAGGAATGCACAACATTTTGTTTCTAAGTTTGTCTCTAAACATTTCTAAAGCTATGATGAATGTTTTATGCAAATGTGCTATGGTTATATTTATTTGATTATTAAATTTCATATAAAATATTCAAAAAAGTTTTTCAATTCACATTAGTAATATTCAAGTTTAATATTTATAGCGTGTTTGCTAGCATTGAATCATAGTTTTATAGATATGAACTGAATTAGTATACACACATTCTTGCACCCATACACATGTCATTTAATCCAATAAACTAATTGATACTGAACTTCAATTGTATTTCTTTAATATTGGTTTTATTTATATACTCGAATATAGCAATAGCGAAGTGTTGCCGGGTCAGCTAGTTCTTTATAATTAAAGGTGAAAAATGTCATTCCCATAAAATATAATAAAACTTGTATAAAACAGACGTTTTTATTCATATATATATTTAATATGGAGTTTTACATCCATTGTTCAAGAAACAATAAATATGATAAAAAAATTTTTTTCATTTTTTGTATTAGAATCTGTTGGATCAATATAAGTAAAAAAAATTTTTACTGTCTGGTGGAGATGGTCGTCAGCCTTGGGTGGCGGCAGCTGGTCGCAGAACTGCCACAGCTTCTTGCGGGACTCGACGGACAAGTGGCCCCCGTGGGGTCTCAGTGCAGCGCCAAACGTGCTGTCCGGAGTGGCCACGAATGTCTCAACTGACAGACATCACAATACAATCAAATAATTTGTAACCTCAAGGGGAAAAACTATTTTAATTAAAAAAAAAAAAACATAAATTCAATTTATTCTTGATTGTTAAAATGTCACACTGAGACATGTTTTAAATGTAAATCTGATATATTCGCAATCTGTTAGAAAATAATATCATAACAATCTTATAGTTTAAAAAGAAATTTAACATTTTAGGTACATTACTTTTTCTCAAGCGCGTACGTGATACGGGATAACGCAGAATGGTACAGTCAAAGTGAATGTATCACGTACATTCAAATACGTAGGGTAGTTAAAAAATAAACTCAAAGATGGAATAAATTGTAAATAATTTAAATAATTAGTAAAAATTTCTATATAATAAAGGTTATTTAGTTTTATTCCACTTTTTTAGTTTCAACAGGTTTCATGCCATCTTCCGGGAGTTGCAATCCTCGTCGGAAGATGGCGACGAGGTGTTGAAACCAGTTGAAACAAAAAATCAAGTGGAATAAAACTAAATACATGCTTTAAAACAATTTTCATTAATTTTTTAATTTTCATTATTTCCATTATCATTTCGAGAAAGCTCAAGTTCCAAATATTCAGCAGTAGCGTTAAAATCATACTGCTGTACGGATGTGAGACTTGGAAATCTACCGCGGATGTTATTGGAAAACTCCAGGTGTTTATAAATAGGTGCCTTTGCTCAATATTCAAGATTTATTGGCCACAAACAGTGTCAAATGCCGTTCTCTGGATCATGGCAGGCGAAAAATTAATCAGAGAACAAGTCACTATACGCAAATGGCAGTGGATCGGTCACACTCTGAGACGGAACCCAGCCTGCATCGCTCAGGGCGCACTAGACTGGTCCCCTATGAGGGGAAAGAGGAAGCGAGGCAGACCTAGAGCCACGTGGAGAAGAGCCCTGCAGGACGAGGTTAAAGCAGCAGGCCTCATTTGAGATGACGTTAGGCATCAGGCATGCGATAGAGTCGGGTGGAGAAGCCACGGAGGTGTGACAGGAAAAAATGAAGAAGAAGATATTTAATATTTACAATGTACTTGTTCCGAGAAAATTTTATTAATAACATTCATATTTGGAGTCAATGGTGTAAAAACCGAAGGTTTATCAAAATTTTTTATATTTTTCTATTCGTCTGCTTTATGTAGGACTGTGTACCGTTATTTCTCAGAGCCAATTCCTGGGATGCAGATGTCTCACTCCATCTTTTAAGTGATCTCCCTGGATGCCAGCTGTCTTTTTTTAAATACATATCAAGTTCAAATTTATAAGTAAAACATGAAATTTTGAATATAGGCTGGCTAGCGATGTGAATTGTAAATAGTCCGGAGTAAAGCTCACAGGGGTTTCTCGGTGTCTTGGGTGGATCGGAGGGCATCTCCCCCCTCTTGATAGCCTGCAGTCTCCGGCGCGAGGTGGGGCTGAAGAGGGCCAGGGTGGGCGTGGACAGCGCATTGTCCATCGGCGGGGTGCTTACGCTCTCATCTGCAATGATGTAACCTTATTAACACGGGCCCATCATAGTTAGATACTGATGTTACTGATCAAATTGTTGAAAATTTTTAAACGTAGTATGTTTACACATTAGGGGACACATTATACATAGACTCGGTGACTCAGGTGTTAAGGTGCGGGGCTTTCTTTTTTACATTGATCGCAGAGTCTCGAGTTCAAAATCTGGTCATTTTTTTTCTTAATTGAATTAAAAAATACATTACAAATATAGTTGTTATTACTGTTAAAATTTAAAACACGTTTATATATTACAATTTATTTTTATTAACCGAGTGTGGCGACAGCTGTTTGGCCAACCGATGTTGGCATCATAAAAATAAAAAGAAATTGTGATATATAACATTGTTATAAATGTTAACAGTAATAATGTTGAAGTATCATAGTGTTTGGGCCAAAACAATGGACTATTTAATTAATACCAGTACGGTTGATAAGCCTAAAATCTACAAAAATCTGAAGATCAAAGAACCAATAGTGTAAACCACACTAATGAGCTTTTTGCCCTATAAATAGTAAGTCTTTTCATTTGTAACTTTAGTTTATTGTAACACCTGATGTTGCCAGCATCGGTTGGCGAAACAGCTGTCGCGATACTCAGTAAATAAAAAGAAATTGTGATATATAACAGTGTTTTAAATTTTAACCCTTAAAGCTCCAATGTCCACACGTTGTGGCCATTGGGTTTTTCCCACCAACTCCTATGTCCACTACGTTTGGCCATTTTTTTAGAACTTCAAATAGGGTTTTGCTATTCTATATCTATATATATATTATGTAAGAATCAAATGAATACTCTAGAAATATTTATGAAAACTTACTTACTATGAACTTTTATGAAAAAAACTTGGAGCCCAAAGGGTTAAGGGTAATAATGTTGAAGTATCGTAGTGTTTGTTTAGTGTTTCGGCCAAAACAACGGGTTATTTAGTTGTTATTGCTATCATTCCTTTTTTAATAACTACGGGCTACTTTCGAAATTGGCTGACCATTCTTATTTTCTCAATTACCATCCCAAAGTCAGTTTTATGTTGTGCCCACCCCTTTTAACTAAAATACATATGAATACATAAAAAAAATGATAATGAACAAATAACTCACTATGCAATCTTATTTCCTTGAGCTCCGAGACTCTTTTGGGCGTCTCCTGCGAGTCGGAGCCCAGCAGGCCCTGACGGTTGAGGGCGATGAACCGGGATGCAGGGGACATCTCTGTTGACCCACCTGGACACATTTCACAACATGAGTAATGCAATTTTAAAACATACACTTATATAGGGTACCTTCGGTAAGACAAGGGCATAATTGCACGTTTTGTAATTTTTCATTATGCATTTTAAGATTTTTGAAGAATAATATTGTGTTATTCTGGCTATATTGATCATACACTATCGCCCTCTGGCAAAATGAGACTGAACTTAATGAGCGACTTTGTTCCTGCAGATAAAGGGATGTTTTTAAAACACATTGGCATACTTAACTCATTTTGAGAATTTTTAACAATTATGCCCTTGTCTTACCAAAAGTGCGATATGTCAATACAAATGAAAACTTTTTTTTAAATCAAATTATAAATTTAAAGAAAAAACAGCGATAACTTATCTTTACCCCTAATAGTAAAAAAAATGTTTTAAAGCTACATACCAAAAGACAATTTGTTTCTTCCTTTTGGTGTGTTATCTGCTACGATACTTTTCAACGGCAGCTGATTCACAACGGCGGGGGAATCTGCTAGCCCCGTTGTATCGCCGCCATTTCTAACGTCGTTATCTCTGGACAATCGTTCCCTCATCAGGATATCGTCGGCTCTCGTCATATCGTTGTCGTCCGGTCTGTCGCCGATTGTGATGTCGTCCCGTCTATCTTCGACCGTGATGTTGTCGAGTTTTGTCGGCGTTGCAGACTTGGCCTCGATGGAGACATTTTCTTTATTGTTGATGTCAACAAATGTCTTCTCGCCATCGTTGACGGATGTTTCACTCTTTAGGATGGATACTTCCTCCTGCTTCCAAATAGGCTCTGGAAACAAAAACATACTTATTGTAATTGGTTTTTTAAAGAATTAGAGTCATAACTTAAAAAAATTACCAACTAAAGTAATAATAAAAAAATTGTTAGAATAAATATAATTATACTTTGTATTACAACACTTTTTATTTTCACTGAACTCAGACATGTTTCGGGTACAAGTTACCTTTATCAATGTATACAAATAAAACTCTCCTCAATCCTAATTATACCCCTTCCACTTTTATACATAACTCGATCTCCATTAGTATATAAGTGACCGCTCTGTTTTATTTGACTGTTAAAATTGTATACATTGATAAAGGTTACTTGTAACCGAAACATGTCTGAGTTCAGTGAAAATAGAAAGTGTTGTAATACAAAGCATAATTATATTTATTCAAATATGAATCCACAACACAAAATGAAGTCGAATATAGAAGAAAAATATGTTAACTTAAATTTTTTTTTATAGAAAAAGTTTAAATATCTATTTCCAAAGATGGCACTGCGGGGGCTTGAAGTTTGAAGATCCCTTGGTCAATGAGTTACTAAAAGTTGTATCTTTCAAAGTAGCATTTGGTGGAGGGGTAAGTACCTTTGGTCTCTCCGATGAGGTAGGGTCCCTCGCGCACCCTGCGGCCTGCAGTGGCGCAGGCGAGCAGCCAGGAACTGGACACGGCGGGCAGCCCCCACTTGAGGGCCCCGCGGTACTTGTCCCCCTGTGGGGAGGGGCACACCAGGTGCGTGGAGGCGCGGGTGGTCTCCGTCGTCCGGCGGCAGAATGTTAACTGTGTCCTATACGAATCATACAATAAAAGGTTTGTTAATATTGTTTAGATACATGGAAAGAATTAATGAAGAAACCAGGGGTAGGCAGAAAGGATGGACCGCCATACTGGTCCTTCCAGACGTACCTTTCTAGCTTCCTCTACATTCATACATCGTAACATGTACGCTCGTCGATTTTTCCAACATCAAATGTGGCCACCTTTCAGTATATGATTAATTTAGTCATGCCATGCTTTCCTTCATTTTCCACGGCTTTTCTTTCCACCTACACTGCTTGCATACAACATTTTGATCATTCTTCTCTCGTCCATTCGTTCCATATGTCCAAACCATCTCAGGGATCCATTTTTAATTTTACTTAATGAAGAAAGTATATGTTAAAGACTTAAACAGAACAATAAATAGAGGAAGATCGAAGAAAACGTGGCACAATGAAATCATATATTAAATGTCGGCCACGTAAGGATTCAGAGAAATCGACATTGCAGACAAGCAGAAAGAATGGACCACCACACAATTATACATCGTGTCATGCACGCATGTGAATTTGTGTTTTTTTTTAATATATATAATTGTAAATGCATAAAATGTGATTACGTTGCTCCGAGCAGCTGTGCCAGCTCGTCGATGAAGGTCCTCTCCACTCCGACGTAGGTGGATATCCCGAGGACCTGGTCGGCCAGGGGTGGCGTGGCCGAGGGAGCTATCTTAACTGGACGGTGGTAGTAATCTATCTCCACTATCTCCTCCTGTAAGAGGCAGTCGTCCTGCAAAAAATAAATCCAATTCATAATCCTGCCGAAAACCCTTACCTGATCTACCTGCCGTGGGCGCTCTGGAGGGCAGTAGCAATATTGGACGTGATTGGAGAGCATAGAACATTTAAGGGAAGGGAGATAAGAATACAGTGGAGCTATAATATGCTAACTTTTAAAGTGCCGTTTTTCTGATATAATCACCTCAAAGGCATATTAAGATGTGTTTTAAATCTAAATGTACAATATTACAATTATAGTAAAAGTCCGTTAATTTGAACAATGCTATTTTGTAATTCGTAATGTTTTTCATCAAAATGTACTTACGATTTCTAATAATTACGAAATATCACATGAGAAAGAATCAGGTTCGAGCGCTTACATACATTAGCGCAAGCGAGATATCTATATATTACGTATTTCTCTTGAAAATATCACGCGTTAAAAAAGTGCAGAGCGATAAAATGGGAATTTATTTATTATTTATTATTATGATGATTTGTATTTTAAGTGCGCCGTTTTGTAAAATTAATTACTCCAAGGGCGCACTAGGAAATGACTGACCGAACAGTGCAGTCTTCAGATGTTTCTTAAATTTAACGTCACTATCCTCATACTTAATACTAATATGGAGGCTATTCCACGCCAACGGACCCGCAACGCTGAAAGCACGATCATAGAAACATGCTTTATTGGTTCTGACTGGAATCGCTATGTTGTTTGCACTTGTTTCTACTGATCGGAGTGAACGTTGCCTTTCCGTTGGCATGGGTGTCACGCAGAGGTCCGATATATACGCTGGCGCTCTCTGGTGTCGAGCCTTAAACACTGTCAAACACAATTTATATTTTACTCGCTCTCGGATTTGAAGCCAACGAAGGTCCTTCAGGAGCGGCGTGATATGACAGTATTTTTGTTGCCCCATACTTGGGAACACTAGGTAAAAAGGATATCTTCATTACACATATCGATATCAAAATGGAAAATCCATTATATAAAATACAGTGAATATTAAAAAAATACAGTGAAACCCCTATTTTACATTTTTTAAGAGACAAAAAAAAATGGAGGAAAAATGTAAATGGGGGTAATTGAAAAAAAAATAACATTTAATTATTTTTTTTAAATCACATAGATTAGTTCGTGAAACGCGTGAACCAAAACGGATGTAAAAAGGAAGAAAATATTGGAATTAACTTAACAAATAAAACAAAACGTAAAAACTGTTTGTAAATAATAATCGCAAATGTCAAAAAGAACGAAGCGTTACAAATCGATTTGAAAACCGAATGACAGGACAGATGTTAATCGGCGAAAATTGAAAGATTTTGTGCGCCGTATGCCAGTCACAACGTCAAGACAGCGAAGCAGACCTAGAGCCACCTGGAGAAGAGCCCTGCAGGACGAGGTTAAAGCAGCAGACCTCACTTGGGATGATGTTAGGCATCAGGCGTGCGATAGAGTCGGGTGGAGAAGGTTCCTTGAGTCCCTATGCACTACGGAGGTGTGACAGGACAAAAAGAATTTTGTTTCTTGAGCAATGAAGAAAAACTCCACGTAAAATAATTAACAAGAAATTAAAATTTATCAAATGTGATTTGAGAATGCTTTGGAAAGGCGAAACATGTCATTCTCCTAAACTATAATAAAACTTATAGAAAACAGGCATTTTTATTTGTATTAAATATTAATTTCTCACCAGCCAGAATGTGGTCACCATCTTCCCGTTGCTAACTTCATCCTCGTCGTAGTCCAGGGGCACCACCGTGTACATGGCCTCTTTCCCCATTGGCAGCACGGTGCCACCGGAGGCTTCTATATTCACCGCCACCTCCATCGCCGTGGACTCCTCCATGCCTTGCAGTTCAAACGATAGACCTGCGGGAAAATTAATTTACACTGATAGGCATCGTCAGCTCTATAAAATTTTACAGGTATATTTTTACCCTTTCATACCAAAATGTAGATTTCAAAATATAATATTGGGTGTTTTGGAACGTTCGGTCCGGTTTTTTGTATGAAAATCGCATTTATTTGAAAGGTAAAATAAAAAAACACATCAATCAAAATATTGTCCATTGTTAGCCACTATTTTTCCCATCTTTCTGGCAATAGATGAATCCATCGTCGAAAAAATGCCTTGTGTTTTGAGGTAATCCATTTACCATCGACCCAATTTTTGACATCTGCATACGAATGGAAGTGCTGTTCTTCTAAAGCATGCATTATGGATCTGAACGAGTGCTAGTCTGATGGTACCACGTCTGGTGAATAAGGTGGGTGCGGAAGAATCTCCCAACCCACATTCTGTACGTAGTTTGTCAGTCAGTATTGTAGTTGTCGTGTTGAAGAATCAGTTTGTTGTGCCTGTTGCCTCATTCCGGTCGTTTTTCAGCCAGTGACTGCTTTAATCGCGTTAGTTGTTGTCGGTAGACTTCCCCTGAGACCGTTTCACCCGGTTTGAAGAGTTCATTTTTCGGTCAAACTTTTTTGGGCGATCTTTGCCGTCAACCTCAGCTGCACTCTTCTTCCAATTAAAATAGAACAGCAGAATTTCCCACATATGCTTCTTATTTACCACGAAAGTCGACATTTTAAGAAGCGATAAAACAAATGTTGTTGTGAGAATGACAAACATTTGCGAACTGAACTTAATTAACAGATTCTCAGGCTTACTAAAATAAAAATGGCCGCCAGATTTCAAGACTTGAAGCAGCCAGAGCCCTCTGTTGTAAAACAGACCGAACTTTCCGAAACAACTAATATAATTTTCCTAACTATAATTTAGATAATCTATTGTTTTGGCCATGCACACTATGATACTTCAACTTTATTAATTATTTTATTTGGAACACTGTTATAATTTAGATAAACTTAAGGTGTTTACACTGTGTAATTCCATAATGACGAATTTTTATGAATTAAAACACTGTTTTTTCCACTTTTGAATTTTTTTTTCTCGACATGTTTCGAAGGCTTTTACACCTTCATCATCGGGAGAACGATATAAACTCTTTTTTTTAGTTTATATCATTCTCCCGATGATGAAGGTGTAAGCCTTCGAAACATGTTGAGAAAAATAAACTCAAAAGTGGAAAAAAACAGTGTTTTAACTGTTATAATTTTTATTTAATTTCTATGAAATTGTCATGACAGTTTTTTTTTAGTATTTGAAAGCAAAAATATCAGATTTGAACATTTTATGAGGAGCCTAGGCTGACATAGCAGTATAGCAGTTAGTGTAAGAAACACAATATTGAGTCACACTTGACATAGGAGTATTAAGGGCTATGGAGCACCGCAATGAAATCCAAAAAACACAAAGATATTGTGCTGGGAACGCAGAGGCTATTGGCACTCAGAGTCTGCTCAGCGTACAGAACAGTCGCTACAGAGACAGCACTGGTGGTGGCAGGGCTCATACCCCTGCACCTACTGGCTGAGGAAAGAAGCAGACTGTACAACCTGATAGGAGTTACGCCACAACAGAGGGCCGTTGAGAGAGAACGAACGACTTCACAGTGGCAGGATGAGTGGGACAGGGCCACAAAAGGTAGATGGACAAATCGGCTAATCGGAAACATTAAAACGTGGCTAGAGAGGAAACACGGACAAACGTCTTATAGAATTACTCAGATCCTCACGGGGCATGGAGTGTTTATGCATTATGTACACAGAATAGGAAAGAGACCCAAGCCCAAAATGTATACTGCGAATTAGACGATGACGCAGAACACACACTTATAAGCTGCAGAAGATGGGAGACAGAAAGAAGAGACATGGAGGGCATCCTAGGGAGAAACATAATTGTCGACGGCCTGATTGACCGACTTGCACAGGACAAAAGGAAATGGAAAGCTGTAATGGAAATCATAGAGAAAATAATGCTACAAAAAGAAAAAGATGAAAATTATATGAACCAAAGCAGTGAACCTGATACATAAAACAATGTTATTCAAGACAAACTGTGCGTGACGTATATGCCGTAAACACGGTGGGAACATCGCGATACAGCGGAGAAGAGGGGGGGTTTTAGTGGGTAAAAGTCCCTCACTACCCGGTCAGAAAGACCGGGTGTCCATGAGGATTTCCCCCCCACAAAAAAAACAAAAAAAAGTATAAGGGCTAGGGTAATGTTTTTTCAGAAAATTATGTTAGAAATAAGTTATTATTTCAAAAGTTGTAAACTGTTAATAGAAAAAATATATATAAATTACCACTGAATATCTCTGACAAATCTTCTGTCATCTCTGTCATGGTGCTGACTTCCTGGTGCCGGTTGTCTGCCGGGATAGTCTTCTCACCCCCCATCTTAACGCGCACTGTACCCGTGATGGTGCTGTCATTTGATGCTGTTCCGTCAGCCCTGTTAACGTCCGCCGTCACGGTTTTGTCCTGCGCCTTGAACGACTCGCCTCCTCGCTTGAAGTACTGCGCCAGCGCATCCTCCGAGTCTACAAGTTACATTACGGTAATAAATCTTATTATTACATTCAAACATTTAAATAATCGTGTTATATTATGAGAAAACAAAAACCATGGCATTCCCAAAAAGAACCCTTAGGATGCAGGTTATCCTTAAATGACAGAATACTGGAACAGGTTGCAAAGTTTAGATATCTGGGAGTGGATTTGCTCTCAAAATGATCTTGTCAGTGAAATAATAGGACAAGTCAACAAGGCTTCGGCGGTATCAGGTTGTCTCAAGGATATAATATGGAAAAACTGTATATGAGAACTAACAGTAAGGTCAGAATATAAAAAACCTGTGTAGGGCCTATACTGACATACCATTGAGACCAGAGCGGAAACCACAAGAACGAAGGCTAAAGTACGGGTGGCAGAGATGAGGACGCTGAGGATGATAGCAGGAAGGACTATTCGAGATAGGGTGAGAAACACGGCTATCCGCGAGATCTGCAAGGTGGAGGATGCCGTGAGATGGGGCAGACAACGCAGAAAATACTGAAATGCGCACGTGGAGAGGATGGATCCCACCAGAATCCCATACGCTGTGGCGCATCAGATTCCTGCCGGCTGCCGTCCCCCCGGAAGACCACCGAAGAGATGGAGAGATAGTTGAGAGTCAACCTCCCAAGAGAGGCCACCCTGATTTCAGGAACAGACCAAATGTCTATAAGGAGAAGAGGAAGAAGAAGAAGTGTTATATTTGGTCTGTTCTGTTGCGTGCTTCGGAAACCTTGACTCTGAATGTGTATACTATGAACCGGTTAGAGGTATTCAAAATGTGTGACCAGAAAAGATCAAAAAAGATTTGATCAGCAATTCAGAAATCCCGAGGAGAGCGAAGGTCCATTAGATTTCTTATCTGGGTCACATCTTGCATGGAGATCCTCCTTTCATCATTCAATCAACTTATGTTAATGGGCAAAATTGAGGGACAACATGGTCCCGGCTGAAGGCAAACGTCTTGGCTGCGCATCAACAAAGATTGTACTGGAATGAGGAGCGTGCAGGAGTTATTCTGGGCGGCGGAAGACAGAGAAGACTGCCAACTTATGGCACAAGAAGAGAATGTCTCACCCCCGACGGGCAGCTTGCTCTGTTCCAGGTACTGCTGGACTATGTCATCCTTGTCCGGCGCCAGGGGGGCAGGGGGCCCCTCTCCGTCCAGATTGAAAAGAGGCACTGGTGGACGGCTCTGTAGTAGCTGCAGATTCCTTTTACTCATGGGCGAGGGCATTAACGGTGTCACAATTGCCTCCTTCGTCCGGTCCTCTGTTCCTGCTAACAAATACTGAAAAAACAAAATATCTGAATATAATTACGTATTATCTAAATGTTTAAGGATCTCTGAGATGATTTGGACATATGTAACGAATGGACAAGAGAAGAATGGTCAAAATGGAGGGATAGGCAGAGAAGATGGAACACCATACTGCTCTGTCCTGACATACCCCTCTAAATTTGTCTACATTCATACATCGTAACATGAACGCTCGTCGATTTTTCTGACTTCGAAAGTGGCCGCCTTTCAGTATTTGATTAATTTGGTCATGCCATGCATTCCTTGGTCTTCCACAGCTTCTCTTTCCACTTACACTGCTTGTATACAACATTTTAACAATTCTTCTCTCGTCCAATCGTTCCATATGTCCAAACCATCTCAGGGATCCTGTTTTAATTTTACTTATGATGCAATCATCTGCCTTACATTTTTTCCTTATTTCGTAATTTATCATATATTGTTTTTCCTGCACATTCTCCTCAGTGATCTCATTTCTACTACGGCATTTACATTACTTTCATCCTTTTTTTGTCAGCTCCAAGCTTTACTTCCATATAAAAGGGTTGGCGCTAGAACTTCATTATGTACTGCCATCTTTGCTAAAGATATTGATGTCAACAATTATATCTTGTACAAACTTGATTCTCTTCCATCTGCCTGGCAGCTTTGAGACTATGCAGCAACCAGGTGAGGGAGAGGAAGGCGGCCCGCGGCATGGCGGCTCGCTGGGCAGCGGAGGGCGGCGGGCCGGCGGGGTCCCCGCTGAGTGCGTGCGTCACGGCCGCGTGGGGCACGTCATAGCGCACCCCTCCACACCGCGACACCACACGGTGGACCTTGTCACGGCGCGTAGCCGTCGTGCCGTACACATATATCTGAGCGAATCAAATAAACATATTTATTGTTTCTTGGGCCAATGACGTAAAATTCCATATTAATTAATTAATACTAATGAATGTATGGACCTGGTTAAGACAAGATGATGGGCATGAAAGGCTTCAAATCAGCGTTAATGGCAGCAGAATTGAGAATGTCCAGGACATACCTGGGACTCAATATTCGATTGGGCTAAGAAAACCAAACTGCAGAGCTCAAGAGAAGAATTGTTTATATTTATTTTAGTGTGTTAATTCATAAAAAAAATTACATTATGGAATTCCAGTGTTTAAATTTACCCAGAAGATGGCAGTAAGCTGCCGAAACCGGTCGACGTCAAACATAAGTGGAAGCAAACTAAATATATAATAATAAAGAAATTTTGTATATTTTTTGTTTTCATTATTTAAAATGAACTCCTACCAAGAAATTTCAATTAAAAATATTAATTATTTAATTAAGTTTATCAAAAATGAATCATGTAAGATGCTGTAAGAGTGTTGAGTAGTTTGGACTCACATCACATCCATCCAAGAATGCCCCTGCCTGCTTGGCCTCCTTCATATCAAGAGCGTCCACCTGCTGACCTATCTCTTTAGCCTCGGGGCATACGCGGGACCTCGTCTTCTGATTGCTGGTTACATCCTACAAACAAAAACAACATTCTCAAACATTAGATTTAATACTTGGAAAATACATACAAATTGTAAGAACGGATTAATCAAATTGAAGTCAGTCTCTTTTAGCATTGACAACTGAATAAATATACTGGCTGTAAAAATAATTAACTTAAACAATTCTTACTTTAAACTTATAAATACAGTATCTTTATTAGATTTTTTTGGCAACACAGTCGTCATTTTGACGTTTATATTGGCATGTATTGCGGGTTATGTCAACACGTTTTGAGATTGTTTAAGATATTCAACTCCTTTTCTTGTTATTTCAATAAAAGTTGTTCAATTCTGATATTTCGACAGTGTCTTCGAAGACGGATATATCAATGGATAAGCAGACAATTATAGTGGACAATGTAAGTTTGGCAACAGTCAATACAATAATAACAACTTAGACAACAGGGCAGTATAACAGTTGTTGAAGCTTGGGTCCAAGCGAAACTAGTTGACATCAATTATAACAACCATAACTTGGTTTAATACAAAATGTTTTATTATTATATGTACATATATATATATATATATATATCCATAAGTTTAAACAATAAATAATTTTAATATTTCTGATGTAAGAACACCGACATGTAATTATTAATATTTTTAAAAAATTATGCACTTTTGGATGAAGAGAAAGGGAAATTAATAATAATTGCGTATATATTTTCACGGTTAGTAGCAATATGTTTTTTGAGATTTTGGATATATCCGTGTAGCTTGTCTTCCTGGAGCGACATTTCGGAGATCGTTGCTGCCTCCAGCTTCAGGGAAGTTACATATGTGTGGCAGGTAATGTATGCTTAACTCCTTACATTACCCACCATACATATAAACAACAGCGATGCAGATACATACATTACTAACCACAACTATATAACTATGCTGGAGATGGAGACTGTAATGATCTCCGAAACGTCGGTCAAGAAAGACAAGTTACACAGACCCAAGATCCCAAAAAACATAGTTCGATTAACTAACTAACTAACCATCACGCCGTCTCCCCGAAAGGGTAGGCAGAAAGAATGGACTGTCACACTTTAACCGATGCGGCACTCCAACCTTCTCTTTTCGCCCCGCGGGAGACGCGGTGTGATGGGTTGCGAACCTCATCACCACCAATAGGCATCTCCCGCCTATATTATATTTATAAATTATTATAATTATATGAACTATAAATAATAATTAAATAAAATAATGTTTTTTTAACTATTTCCATTTTTGTCTTTATTTCAACAGCGACCGGTTTCGCCAGGCTCGCTGGCATGGTCAACCAGTCTGTCGCTGTTGAAATAAAGACAAAAGTGGAAGTAGTTAAAAAAACATTGTTTTATTTCCTTAAAATTTAAAATGAACTTCCGTCAGGAGATTTCAGTAAAATCGTTTGATTATCTTAAATTAACTATGATTTTTTAAAGATTAAAAATTAATCCAGAATTTAAGGGTACGTATATAAAATACAGGTATCAGAAATAAAGCGTTATTACTCAGTGTTAATAAAGAAAAGGATACCTTATTGCGAGTTGTCATTCTCGAGGAGTCGGTAGACACGGTAGAGGAACATGTTTCATCCACCGAGGCCCGGACAGGATTTCGCACGTTCGGAATTCTCGAAAGATTTAAACCTAAGAATAAAAAATACATTCAACAGCCTGTTCCATTACAGTAGTAAGAAGGCTTATTACATTCATTCATGCATGAGCTGTAACCAGCCAGACAATAAGGGTTTAACACAAATATTATAAACAACCAATTAAATTCAACTTTAATTTCCATGTTTGGAATGTTCCCGTTATCTCACCCCTCCCTAAATCCTAAATGGCTATAATTTATCCCCATCCTTAGATATAACTCCTTTTCTAGTATGTAAGTGATGATTCAGTTTCAGTTTATTGTTAGATAATCCATTGTTTTGATATTTCAACACTATTAACTGTTTAAATAAAAATACTTTGTTATAAATATCACAATTGATTTTACTTTGTCACGACAGCTGTTTCGCTAACCGATGGTTTTAAAACCAACCGATTGATTGTAAGACCTGACGATGGTAACATCAGTTAGCGAAACAGCTGTCGCCACAAAATATAATCAATTATGATATTTTAACAAATTATTTTTATTAAAACAGTCAATTTATTATTTAAAAAAAAAAATCCACCAGGTTCACAATAGATTTACAGTATTTCAAGAGAAACTAATATTTAATATATTTTTTTTAAATGAAAACTCGATTGGGAAAAAAAATGTGCACTTGCGTTTTAACTCAATGATGAAAAAAAATGTTGAAAGACATTCAAAGTGGGACCCACGAGGAAGAAATCGATGTTGAATGAGATTCGACATGGGACCGGTAGGGTTAAATTATATACATAGAAAAAAGTTGGGTCACAATGGAAACATGTTTGTAAAAAGAATAATAATTATATTTATTCAAATGTGAATCCACAACACAAAGTGAAGTATTGTTTATTGCGATAATATGTGTAATGACTGGTGACAATAGAGAAGTGGTATTTGCACTCACTCATATCGATATCCATCAGCTTGGAATTCTGGTTGGGGCTGGAGGTCTTGGTGTCGTGGATCCTGTAGTCATCGGGGAAAAGGAAGCAGCCGGCGGCCACAGAATCGTATACCCACTCAGCCCGAACGCAGAACTTCTTGTACTCCAAGGCCGCCTTGTGCTTACCGCTTCCGATGCCCTCGCTGACAACAGACAAACATATGAGATACAGAGTCACACGTCGCTTGCTTTGATCACTGCAATAATAAATATACAATCTTATATTGATTGTTTACATGCCTAATCTATATTGTCTACGTAATCTACATACTCTCACTAATGTAAAAGACGTCAATATTCGAGGAGATCGTGTTCAGCAGACTGACTGCTCTTCCCACCTGTGTCACCAGAGGCAGGTTGGTTCAGGCGGCAGGTAGGTAAATCAATCTACGTTGACGCTGTTGGAGATATTTATCAGGAACAAAAGAAATTAACACCCTCTAGCATGGCCGAGTTCTCAAAATATCCCCTGAATATTATTGATGGTATTATTGCTGAATAATTTTAAAAAAATCCATCGCTTCGAAGCTGCAGAGTTGGTCCTCCAACATTCTCAAAAGAAATGCCGCAGATGGCTAGTATTCTCGTTCATGTACGAGCCACGGATAATCATCATATTCCCTCATGTAGAGATCAGGAATATTTTCTGAACCCTTTCCAGCATAACGGAATATCTCGTCTCGTGAGGATTCCATAGCACAAGGATAATGGAACATACTGTCATACAATAAAAAACCAGAATCAAGTTTATTGAAATTTACCTATTCATAACGACAACGTCAGTGGTGGCGCTCTCGAAGTCCCCTTTAAATTTCCCCCCGTTGTCGTTGATCAGGTTGACGATCTTTTTTTTCTCGTCGCGTGTAAAGCCCGTGGTGGTGACAACCGCCCCAAAGAACGGCGGGAGGCGGAGATGTAGGAACTGCGGGTCGGCCGCGAGCACGTTCCGCTCCAGGGACGCTCGCCACACGTGAGGGACCCACTCCGCCTGCATGACCGGGATCTTCGAGGACACAGCGCTCTGTAAAGTTAAAGTAATCAATAAGGCATTACATTAAACTACTTAAAACAGTTGTGTACTCTGTTTTTGCACCACTTTATTTTGTTTTATTTAACCAAACAGTTTTACTTCGCAATTGGAAATAGACGTAATATTGGCTCCTGGTTTGCTTCGTTTGAATATTTCATAACTAACTCATAATCATCGGCTGTCCCTCATGTCCGAGGAAGACTGTCCTTCACGGTTGTGGGTCTGCATGCGACTAAATAGCCCGATCCTGGACCCACATATTCTGAGGCATCTGGGGCAGGGGAAGGCGCTTGTAATGGGGCTGTCACCGTCTCCCAGTGGTCTCTCCTTTCTCCTCCTACTCCTCTCTGCGACGTCGTCTCTGCTCTGTGCTTCAAAGTCTTGTGTGCCTTTATGTACTGCTGTTCTCCACCTAGGTCTGTCCTCTGCAGTCTTTTCCCAACAATCACAGTCGATGCCAGTCTTTTGTAGGTTTCTCTGACCACCGTGTGAGCGTTTCCCTTGGGTAAGCTGAGAGTACATAATCTTCCTTGGGAGTCTTGTCTCAGGCATTCTGACGACGTGACCAGCCCAGCGCAGTTGTTTTTGAATAATGGCAGCCTCAATACTTGTACCTCAATACTTATAACTAAATAACTAACTAACCATCACTCCGTTTCTCCGGAGGGGTAAGCAGAGAGGATGGATCGCCACATTGTTCTGTCTTGACATAACTCTCGCGCATCTTCAACATTCGCACACCGTGACATGCATGCTCGTCGATTGTTCCTACTTTGAACATGGCCGCCTTTCAGTAATTGATTAATTTTGTCATGCTATGTCTTCCTTGGCCTTCCTCGGCTTCTTTTTCCATTCACAGTACTTGTATATATCTTTTTAACCATTCTTCCCTCACCCATTTGTTCCATATGTCCAAACCATCTTGGTGGCCCTTTCTTGATTTTATTTATCACGCATTCATCCACCTTACATTTCTTTGTAACTTCATCATTAGATATTCTATCATACATTGTTTTTATGCACATAATTAAAAAAAGTAACATTAGTAAAAAGGTAACCATACTCACATTATATTTGTCAGAGAAGACAGTATTGGATATAAGGTGTGTGGTTTCCACTGTGAGGACGTTGTCATATCTCCCGCCCATCCAAAGGATCTTTGTACGCAGTTTCTCCTAATAGAAATTTAAACGTTGGTTATTGAAATTTGTTAGTATGTAACTAAAGAATATTAACGATTTTGAAGTTTGTCTTATTGATTTTATAGATGCATAGATAAAACCGGTTTTATGACCATCATCTATTATTTACAATAAAAAATTAACTATTATAAATTATTTTCTTTTTAAAATAATATTAGAAACTAAATTAAACGAAAAACATGTTTAACTGCACCCAGATTTACAGTAGGGTATAATTGGAAAACTATGTAAATAAATAAATCTTCTTCTTGTTATTCTTCTTCTATCAGAGGTTGGCAATTTCTACCCTTGATACAGCAGCTCTCAACAGGGATCTCTTGAAAAGTACTTGGTGATAAAATGCGGGCTTTAATAATGTTTATTGGGAAGTACAATCCAGTTGAATAATTCACTTGCCGTCACCTTACCGTCATTAAAAAAACAAAATTAATTTAAATATATAAATATAAAGAGATAACAATTGAGGGCTGATCATTACAAAGGTCCCAAGTATAAGAGTTTTTGAACCCAATTGGTGTTAAAGATGAAGGGAATAACTGTGCAAAGGTACAAAGTGATTGAATAATATTATAATGTATATAGTTCAAACATCACCATGTTTGATACCATCCGTGCTACATGACAACAACAAACCATCACGCCATTTGTCCAAAGGAGTAGGCAGAGAGAATGGAACTCCACACTACTCGATCCTGACACACATCTCTAACTTCCTCTACATTCATACACGCAAGTTGATTCTTCCGACTTCTAACACGGCCGAGCTTTAAAATTGGATTAATCTGGTCATACCAAGTATTCCTCGGTCTCTCACGACTCCGTACTCCATTCACACCATTAACTCATACTTTCTTAACCATTCTTCCTTCATCCATGCATTCCTTATTTCCAAAATAACGCAGTGATCCTTTTATAATTTTGTTCATAATACTATCTTCCGCTCCACATTCCTTCCTGATATCAGCATTTGAAATTCTGTCCTACATCGTTTTACCGCACAAACATCTTAGGGATCTCATCCCTACTGCGTTAATTCTGCTCTCATCCTTCATCTGCCAATTCCATGCTTCACTTCCATACATCAGGATTGGTATGGATGTGAAGCATGGAAAACATTAAGAACTAAAACTCTACTGTGAGCGGCCACCATTTTTGTTTCCAATAACGGTTTTTAAAGCTCCATTTAGTTAGTTACCCGCACCAACCCTTCTTTCAACGTCATGTTTTTCTTTGTTTGATGTTTAAACCACTTCGCACCTTTGTGATAACCAGCCATCAATTCAAAAAGCATATTATTTATTAATAAAATGATTAAATTTCAATTGATTAATATAAATATGTTGCGAATGGTATCTGACCTTGTGGTCCTTGCTAAGTCCACTGGCCGTGACGATGAGCCCTCGCATGGCCACGGTGAAGACGGGCTGCGGGCCGGGCGGTATCTGCGAGCCCTCCGTGAGGCAGCACGATAGGCAGCGCGCACCCACGATGCTGAACAACAGACACCCATCAATAATAATTAAATAAAATAATGTTTTTTAACTACTTCCACTTTTATCTTTGTTTCGACAGCGACCAGTTTCACCAGGATCGCTGGCATCGACAGACTGGTGACACTATTGCAAACCAAGTCCATTATATACTTACAGATCAGGGGTGGTAAACATGATTCTATACAAAAATAATCTTCAAATATTTATTACTGTTTACTTACTCCCTTTTGTTATACCCAATATAAACAAATAAAAAATATTCCTGGAATCGATTACTGACAAAAATTTGTTTTGTTTGATTCCAGACCTTTGCAGCTAAATGGATGGGGAAAACCGAATAAGGCGATGCCAACCTTATGGACCGAGAACTATAACATAAACTAACTAACTAACTTACCATCACGCCGTCTCCCCGGAGGGGTAGGCAGAAAGAATGGAACGCCACACTGTTCTGTCCTGACATACGTCTCTCGCTTCCTCTACATTCATACATCTTGTCATGCACGCACATCGATTTTTCCGACTCCTCACGTGACCGACATTCAATATTTGATTGATTTGATCGTGCCACGTTTTCCTCGGCCTTCCTCTATTTCTAGCTCCGTTCACGCCGTTTACATATACCTTCTTTACCATTCTGTCTTCACTCATTCTTTCCATGTGTCCAAACCATCTTAATGACCCTTTCCTTATTTTGTTCATAACACTTTCATTCGCACCACATTCACTTCTTATACTTGCATTTGTCACTCTATCATAAACAGATTTGCCACACATTCGTCTTAGAGATCTCATTTCTACTGCATTTATTCTACTTTCATCCTTCTTTTGCCAGTTCCATGCTTCACTTCCATACATAAGGGTCGGCACAAGAACACCATTGTGCACTGCCATCTTAGCTTTTTTGGATAGGCTTTTGTTTGCGATGACAACTTTAAGTGCACCATTTATTCTGTTGCCTGCCCCAACCCTTCTTTCAATATCCTTCTCCACCCTCCCATCCTTTGTAAACATACTTCCTAAATAAACAAATTCATCCACTTGTTCCAGATTTTCACCGTTTACACTAATGTTGCAGACTGTCATGCTTCCTTCTTTTTCGAAAATCATTACCTTAGACTTATTCACATTCATCATCAAATCGTATCGCTTGCATACCTCATACATACTAGACACCAGGGTTTGCAGTTCATGCTCGTTGTCTGCAAGTAGCACAGCGTCGTCCGCATACAACAAACAGCTTACTGACACACCTTCCATTTTTGCACCTGCTTCCAACCCTTTCAGCTCTTTCATACACTTGTCCATATATAGATTAAACAACCATGGAGACATGAACTATAACATAGTATATTTAAATTCAGTAATAATAAAAACCAAGGTACCATTTTTTCAAACGTTATGTATGTTATGTATGTGTGTGTAAGCTATAATAACGTTATGTATGTGTAAGCTATAATAAAATTCAAAATCCATTGTATTGAATATGAATCTTCTTGAATACCTGTAATATCAATATTTAAATTCAGTAAATTTTACATAAATATTTGAAGATTATTTTTGTATAGAATCATGTTTGTGAAGTAGTTAAAAAAACATAGTTTTATTTAATTATTATTTAAAATGAACTTCCATCAAGAAATTTCAGTAAAATCATTTGATTATCTTAAAAAATAAATTAATGATACGTAAAACATGATAATATTATCTTGCTCGCATCTAGTACAATCAATTTTGTCAATCTTCATTTTTTTATTTACATTTCTCTTACTCTGGAGGATTTTTCTTAAATGGCATTAAATTCATGTCTTAAATGTCACCAGAGTCACAGTTCCCTAAGTTTTCAAGTTTTTGATTGGAACTTTACATTTATTGTGCGAGACCTGGTTTCTGAGCTCTTCTGGGAGGACATTAAACCATGTTTGTCCAATAAACTCAAAATGATGCTGGGCTGACTGTATTTACTTTTTTTCTATCAAAATACATCTCGTGCTCCTTGATCACTGATTTATTGTACATATTTTCTGTTTTTAGTTTAAAAATCTTCATCAGAACATTATTATTATTAAATTCACTAACCCTACTCATGTCAAACTGCTTAAACAATTCAGCAAATTATAGCAAAGTCTAGCAGTTTTCTACAGTGTCTATTTTCAGACACTATCTGTTATGCTTTCCACATAGCAGAATAAGTATCTTGGTGTACTAACTAACTAACTAACCATCACGCCGTCTCCGAAGGGGAAGGCAGAAAGAATGGACTGCCACACATTTCTTTCCTGACATATTTCTCTCGCTTCCTGACTCCTCACATGGCCGTCATTCAATATTTCGCACCGTGAGTGTAAAACCGACGTAAGTGCAAATATACAGTTTGGATATATGAGAGTTTAAACATTTCATATTGCTTGGAAAAACTGGGTTTTTTAAATAAACCAATGATTTTTGGTTTATAGTAATATACCTATAAACCGAAAATCATTGGTTTATTAAAAAAAAAAACAGTTTTTCCAAGCAATATGAAATGTTTAAACTCCCATATATCCAAACTGTATATTTGCACTTACGTCGGTTTTACACTCACGGTGCGATTTGATTTATTTGATGGTGTCACGTTTTCCCCGGTCTTCCTCTATTTCTGGTTCCATTTACATCATTAACATAGAATTTTTTTATCATTCTTTCCACATGTCCAAACCATCTTAATGATCCTTATCTTGGTGCACCTTAGTCAAAAGTCAAGTATCAGCAGCTCATCAATTTATCGGCATGGCGTTTGACTATTGTGCGCATGCAGGAAGCTGCAAGCGAGTTTGTGAGGAGAGAGAGCACTGCTGCCCTCGTAGTGCATACCGTACAGCTTTTTTGACAATTTTAAAATAATGGTAAATATTTTAAGAGCACCACCCAATAATTTATGCTACGAACCGCCACTGCATTGAAGGTTGAATTCCCCTGTTATCATTGTTTACTTTACCAAAAAAAAAGGAAATATTCAGAAAACAAAAATATGGTGACTTATATCGAATACTTACACTGCTTTTGTTTTGAGTAACTTATTGAACAGGGGGCCTTTAAACTCTTGCAAAACAAATACATCGCGTTTTGTCAGATTTATTTTTTCGGATGCCGAGTCCTCGCTCAACCACTCCGCTACTATCCCGCTGGATCTGTGTTGCTCACATTGCTAAAAACATCAATAATGTATTAAAATTTAATTCCGATTTAATAACACATTGACTATAAATTTAAAAAATATTTTTGCGTGAAAATATTTACATGAAATGCTTGCTGCATTTCAGAATCGCAGTCTTCTTCACTATCAGCATTTTGCGGCAATACAAAATACAGTTGCACAACTTCTGTCATTTTGATAACAGTTTTACACTTGGGAAAATAATGTTTACATGCAAAAAAACATTTTTTAAATGCGCGCCTATTTCTCTTTTTTACATTGCGCGTCCATCGATATAATGGTTAGTGTATAAAAACTAAGAAACATATTTATTTAATGAATATCCGTGAAATTTTCAATTGTTTACAGTCTGAAAAAACATGTTCTGACGCGCTCACAACTTGATTTAAAGTCTTCACGTGAATAGCTGTCAGAATATTCCGATTTCCCACACATTTTGTTTTCAGTGTATATCATAGACAATTTCAAACAATAAACATTGTTCCGTTGTCACATTCAAGTGGGTAGATATTGGATGCGTATATAAAAAAATAAACGAATACCAAAATGTTTTGTCAAAACGTTTTATTATGTTTTTAACACTACCAACCGAATTTGTTTGTCTGTTTTTTTTCTAGAGCAAAAAAAAAACAGACAGACAAATCCAACAAGATAACGAAAATATGCGTGTGAGCATGTCGCAATTGCGTGCATCTCAATCACAAGAGGCACGAGCTGAACGAAATCACCAACGACAATTGGAACGGATACAAGCGCGCCGGTTCGTAGTTAACACACGCAGAGCAAATGTCCAACAACGCCAACAAGTAAATCGAGCATTTACATCCGCTTCGTTCCTTCGTCTCGCATTCGAGTACGAGCCAGATATTGAATATTCCGCTCATCCGAAAGTGCTGATTGGTGCTATGGACAAAGAATGTCCCCATTGTCATGCGCTCAAATTTAAACCCGAGTCAGCCGGGATGTGTTGCGCATCAGGAAAAGTGCAACTACCAGAAATTGAGACACCACCAGAACCATTGAACGGCTTGCTCATTGGCACGGATCCAGATTCCAACCTATTCCTGAAGTCCATACGCACATTCAATTCATGCATCCAAATGACTTCGTTCGGAGCAACAGAAATAGTTCACAATACTGCGGCAAATGGTCAACAATTCAATTCAACGTTCAAAATCAAAGGCCAAGTGTACCACAAAGTAGGCTCATTGCTTCCAATGCCAAACGAACCACACAAATGTTTACAAATCTACTTCATGGGCGGTGAGGACATTAATCGTGTGCGACTTGGTATCATACAAATCGATCGATACAGTTTGCGATGCCAACGAAGCTGTAAATTATCCAACTGAGTTTTTGAGCTCACTGGATTTGCCAGGCATGTCACCACACCATCTACATACGACTGAAAAGTGGATCTCCGGTTATTTTACTTCGGAATTTGAATCCACCACGGCTGTGCAATGGCACGCGATTGGTCATTAAAAAAATGATGAAAAACATTATCGAAGCCATTATTTTGAATGGAAAATTCCGAGCCGAAAATGTTTTGCTGCCACGAATTCCAATGATTCCCACAGACGTGCCAATTGAATTCAAACGCGTTCAATTTCTTATTAGATTGGCATTCGCAATGACAATAAATAAGTCGCAAGGTCAAACGATGCTTGTTTGCGGCTTAGATTTGGGCACACCATGTTTTTCACACGGACAATTATACGTGGCATGTTCTCGCGTGGGCAAACCATCGAGCTTATTTGTGTTAGCTAAAGACGGACTGACAAAAAATATCGTACACTTAATTGCTCTTCGAAATTAATATTGATTTTCTTTATTTCATTTTCCTACTTTAGGATAAAAAATATATGACTTTTATTCACTTAACATTTAACTTTTAAGAGATATAACAATGAATATGTCCGTTACTTTAATGAAATACGTTGAATTGAGAAAATGAATGGTTGGTGTATTTTAGTTTTTATCGGCGGTCATCATCTACAGCGCTCCATTCCTCTTTTTGTCATAGATCCCATCCCCACACACATACAATACATTCGTTATTTTTTATTTAACAACCATAATATTCACTAGAAATAATTTATATGGCAGAACAACGTTTGCCGGGTCAACTAGTATATAGATAAATATTGATATATTTTGCATTGCTAGAGCACTGGCAAAATTGGCAATAATCAAACGTGTAGCTGATTACATACCCAAGATAATGTAACAGAATAGGTCAATTGCAATATGATATATTCGTGGCACAACGAATATAACATTAATTTGCATAAATGATCAATTAATAAACCTTCAACTGTGAGGTAAACATTTCAGTACAAAGTTTTCAGTTGGCTTTAGAAAAGACCAGAAGATGGCAGCAAGCTGCCGAAACCGGTCGAACATAAACACAAGTGGACGCACACTAAATACATAATAATAAAGAAATTTTACATAATTTTTTTTTGTTTTCATTATTTAAAATTAACTTCTACCAAGAAAATTAAATTAAAAACATTAATTATTAAAAAAAAACTCTATTGAGATAAAACATTCGCCATATAATGAATTACAACGTTTTCGTAAATCTTTTCAGAACCCCGATTAACCATTTTAAATATGTTTTAAGAAAAACGGAATATACCTACCGATATACATAATTATTTTAGAAAATCTTCAATAACATCGAGATTCTACAAATTATTTTTCGTTCTCAAAAATCTGTGTAGGTACTCTTACCAACAGCAAGAAAAGAAATAAATAAATCGTGAGATTGTACGATTGTCGGCTGTCGGGTCAAACGTAAAATGGCGAGTTTTTATTCGTGTCTTTAGAACTTGACGATTTTCTTTCCGAATATTTTAACACAGAATTTGTATTCAATGTATAGTTAAGTTGAATTAGAAAGTATTATATATTACTTAACGTTCTAACGCACATTCAGGGACCGTATAATGTGCACTATTTTGTTGTTAAACAGTTCTTTAACGCAACAAAAATGTCTCTCGTTCTCAAGCTTAGTAAATGCCGCTTATGTCTTAAGCTCGGCGACTTTTATTCAATATTTGCTGTTGATAATTCTATCCAATTATCAAAAATGGCCATGGCTTGTTCCGAAATAAAGGTAAAGTTGTTATTTAGCCAAACGCCGAGAATTCGGTCGAGATTAGGCATATTTTTTTTCTACATGTCTCGTTTCGATTTTAGATATCTGAAGGAGATGGATTACCCGATAAAATCTGCGGCGAATGTATCGAGAAATTAAGTTCAGCATTTCTTTTTAAACAACAATGCGAACGATCTGACACAGAACTCCGGAAATCTCTCATAAATTCTTCAGGTAATTACATAGTTGACTTAATTTTATTTGTTATTGTAACATGTCAACAAATATGACTTGTATACCCACTCGATCAAAACACCTACTCATTAGACATAATCTAACGTTTTCGACAATTTTTAATTTGACTTTAATAGAAAGTCAAATAAATTTTGCGTAATATTTTTTTCGAAATAAAGAAATTAAATAGATTATTTTATTTCTATTTAAATGTAGGAGCAGGTGAGATTTCCTCCTATGGGCGCAGGAATTCAGATTCCGGGTTCTCAAATCGCACAGATGTTTCCGTTTCAAAAAAAGAAAAAAGTCCACGGGTCAAAAGTAAAAAAAATGGCTCTTCCCCAGAACCAGCTTCCTACTCGGCCGGTGGCCTCTTGGAGGAGAGCTACAGTATTGACATTCCCGACCCCTTGAGCTTCGAGGGAGCGTCTTCCCAGCAGCTGTACAACAAGCACTTATCCAAGTCTTCCGACTCTCGGAGCAATAGTCCGGCCGTGGACAGCACACGCCTTCAATGCAGGAAATGTGAAAAGACTTTCTTAAACGCCAAAACCCTCAAAGTCCACATCAATCAGCACTGTTATTCCGAAGAGGATAATGACGAAGAAGAAAATGAAGACGAGGAACACGAAATTTCCGACAGAATATCTACTCACGGCGAATCTTCGCAAGACGTTAAAGGAGGAGATCTGAGCTGCCATCTTTGCGGTAAAGAATTCAAATTTAATATAATGTTGAACCGCCACCTGGCCACTTGTGAGGGCCCCTCGGAATCAGTCAACAGGCAGTTTTCTCGCCTGGTTCCACCCACCTCTTTACAATGCCCCATCTGCGATAAAATATTTAAAAAACGCCTCTTCGTAACACGCCATCTTTACCGTTCGGCTTGTGGGAGCATCGCTAAAGAATTCCCCGACGAAAGATTTATAACCAAAGAAGATCCGCCCAAGGTTTCAAAATCAAGAAGCGAAGCATTCATATCCGAGTGTTCCATTTGTACATCGAGGTTCTCATCGCATACGTCCATGTACAAACACTTTCAGCTGTGCTTGAGGCGGAGAGGCGGCGGACTGATCAAATGCATGACCTGCAATGTGAGCTACGCACAGAAAACCGGGCTGTACCGTCACATCAAAAAGGTGCATTATCCGGAAGAACAAGCCAGTAAAAGGTTCAAGGCCAATCCCGTGGAGCTGGTGCAGCCCAAGCTGGAGCCCCTGTCGGAGGAGGAGAGCGGGCCGCTCAAGTGCCAGGAGTGCAGCCAGACCTTCTCGGACCAGATGCAGCTGGTGATGCACTTGGCGGCTCACATGGCCAACATCAACCAGCCCGCCAAGGGATCCCATGAAGACAAGATCGCTTTCAACGGGGCAGAGTACGAGTGTATGGACTGCAGCAAGAAGTTTAAGTGAGTCACTTTTTTATTATTCAAGGCGTCTGCCGTTTGCCTAGTCTAATGTGTAAAGGCAACAAGCCATAACTTAAGTTGCGGCTGTTTGGCGTAACACGGCTCAAAGCATTCTTATAACTGGCCTCTATCATACACAATCACAGATTTTTCTCTATCTCTTTCCTTTACTGAGATATTCACTATCCCAATAGCGGCAAAATTGTATTAATTTGATACATGTTTTGGCAAAAAGCATCATTTTAAGTTGCTGCTTTTTACCACGGCACAGCCAAAACTTGCGGCCTTTTGCTGCGACACAATATGTATCCTGGCAAATGACAGCAACTTAAATTGCGGCCCATTACCAAATTATTTGTGCGACGGTCTAGCTAATATGTGGCGGCAAAACACATTTTCTTTAATAAAATGAAACTTACTATACTTTTATGGCAAAAACACGTCTTAATAATTTCTAAGAACTGTATTCTTACTTTTAAAACTTAGTTTGCATAAGAAAACTTATTTTAAATGATAAAATATAGCAAAAAACAAAATAAAACTATAAACCTGTTTATCTCAAAACTACTATTTTTAACTTGCGGCTATTTGTCTTTGCACATTAGTGGTGTAGGTTATACAACGCACCTTTCGGTAAGGCAAGGGCATAATTGTTAATAATTCTCAAAATGAGTTAAGTATGCTAATGTGTTTTAAAAACATCCCTTTATCTGGAGGAACAAAGTCGCTCATTAAATTCAGTCTCATCGCCCAGAGGGCGAGTATCTCAGTAAAGGAAAGAGGGTGTATGATCAATATAGCCACAATAACAAGATATTATTCTTCAAAAATCTTAAAATGTCTAATGAAAAATTACAAAACGTGCAATTGTGCCCTTGTCTTACCGAAGATACGATATGATGTGTTATTATATTCTAAGAAGATTTCACACTTTCACCCTTCTCCCCTTTGTGCTATCCCAGGTTAATTTCAAATATAATCTAGAAGGCCACTTGGACAATGATTTTTATTTTTTTAATTTTAAAACTAACACCAAAGATTTAAATCAATGATATTAGAATTTATTTTACAATCTTCAATGTGAGCAGAAAATAGCTCATTATTATGAAGAAGGAATCTGGTCGTGTCCAGGCTCGAACCCAAGTCCCCTTGATCAGAAGCCAAACGTTCTATCCCTTGGACCACCACCCGATTGAAACATTATTTTCCTCAATAGTCTTTCATTAATATATTTTCGCATGATTCAGTCTTTTTGGGTTTATGGTCAATTTTGGGTGACATTTTGTATGACAAATCGGGTGGTGGTCTAGGGGATAGAACGCTTGGCTCCTGATCCAGGGGGCATGGGTTCAAGCCTGAACATGACCAGGTTCCTTCTTCATAATAATGAGCTATTTTCTGCTCACATTGAAGATTGTAAAATAAATTCTAATATCATTGATATAAATCCTTGATGTTTTTTAAAAAAAAAATAATAATATTTTTTTATGATGAAATACAAATGTTGCATAATTTAATTTTTCTCTATCCGTCAGATTTTACGAGATCATTTGAAAATGGTAACATTAGAAATTGATTTCAAAGTGGCTATTATAAAGTGAGATGTGTATGTGTGTGCGTGGTGGTTCCAGGTACAAGGGGAACTTGCGAGTGCATCTGAAGACGCACCACAGCTACCAGCTGGAGGCCATTCAGCAGATGGAGGAGTCGCTGAGCGAGTTCAAGTGCGACCTGTGCGACAAGTCCTTCCAGTTTGAGAAGTCGCTCAAGTACCACCGGAACAGCAAGCACAACCGTTTCTCCAAGAATCCCGCTGTACCTTTCACTTCTAAGGTAATACTCCTTTCTCTCTATCACCTCTAGATAACTATCAGTTTTATAGAAGTTTTAATATAATTTATGGGAATGACATGTTTTGCCTTTCTAAGGTATAATCAAATGTCTTTAAAACTTGCAGTAAACAGACATTTTCATTAGTGTTAATTATTTAATATGGATTTTTTCATCATTGTTCAAGAAACAATAAATAAGTCAAAAGCATTAGACAAGGAGACCGTAGCTCTATAAAATATTTTTAAGTCATTAAACTGGAAACACCAGTGAATGTGAATAAATGGGATATACCTGAACCATCTCAGATTTGCTGATGATATAGTCCTCCTGATTGATGATCTGGACCAACTAAACGTAATGTTAATAGAGCTCATGATACCTCCCTAAATGAACATAAACCTCTTGAGATGAACATAAACAAAATTAAAATTACGAGTGCATCCAACAGCAATTTAAAAATAGACAATGAATTAATTGAAGCCGTCGTTGAATATAGACATATTCAACAACGGCTTCAATTGAGGTAGACACCTCGGCCACAAGAATAAATTAAGGAAGGAATACTAGACTGCGGAAATATCCAGAAGAATTGGACTGGATTGGGCAGCATTTGGAAAATTATATCACATACTCAAGGCCAAAGACATTCTCAACCCTAAAAGAAAGGTCTGTGAAACATTTATCCTTCCTGTGATAACATGGATTAGACACTGTGGTACTCACAGCTAACACCATACACTGATTGGAATGTGCACTTAGCACCAAATGTTGAAATCAGACACTGGAGAAAGCTTGTCAGTGTAATAGATCTATTTTCTCATCCCATGGTCTCCTGCCATTGAACAACCCTAAACAAAATGTGCTGATGTCCTGTTGGTCCTAGTCCCAGTCCCACGTTATCATAATATTATGTACAATCTGGTAGTAAGGAATTTAAGTATAAAGGTTTATAAAATACATTCAGATATAGGCTGCGTTCTGAAAAATGGACCATATATTGAAAAATCTATAAACCGCCATAAACTTTAAACTGATGTCGTTTGACTGCTGCGTCCTACCGGTAAATTGAGAAACACCCTATTAGAGCTAGAACAGGAGTGTCCGACATCATCGGAAGAATGGCAGCGCTAAAATGGAATGTTTAGCCGGCCATATCACTCGCAGCTCTGATGAAAGACAGATAAAACAGCTCCTTAGCTGGTGCCCTAGAACTGTTACCTGAAACTCAGAAGGTCCCCAACTTCAATGGAGGGATAACATAAAAAAAAAACCGGTACAACATGGATGCATGTTGCCTTGGATCAACAGACATGGATGCAGATAGAGAAGGCCTACGTCCAGGAATTAACGGATACAGGCCGATGATAATGATTCAGATATGAGCTGCAAATGTCGTCTGCCGCATTTCTAAATAATTTGGACTGCAAATGTAGCCAGTCGCACTACAGAGTTGTGGTAGCTAGGGGTTGAAACAAGTATGTTTTGAACCTTTGGAGTAGTAAAATATTAATGAAATATACAAAATCAGTTTTTTTAGGTTTGTGAAACGTGTAACTAGCAGATATAATATTTAATTGTGTGTATCATCAATAGATGTCGCCGGTAGTCCAAATTTTGCCATAATTGAGCCTCAAGCATATGCTACATGACTCAGTATTTGAGGGTCTCACAGTTGGGGTGGTACACACCAAGGGGTTAAAGAATCCTTATTTGTGTTAACTCGGCAAATGCATTGACCTGAAATAATTGATTTACCCAGGTACCCATGCACCCGGACGGGTCCCTGATGGAGCCGGTGGTATTCACGCAGTGCCCGGGCAAGTGCGTGATCTGCAACGTGACGCTGCCCAACCTGGCGGCCACCAGGAAGCACAACCGCATGCACATGAATGCCAACGTCAAACCCAAAAATGAGTACGCCTGCCCTGTGTGCAACGCGCACTTCACCAACTCAAATTACTTTGCGTGAGTGCATACATCTCTTTCATAAATAAGAAATAAGTCATTCCAGATCTCCAGTATTAGACAGGTATCCCGAGGGTGGGTTAAAGACTTGGATCTGTTTCAATACTGTTTTCTTTTCACTTGTGAATTTTATTTCATCATGTTTTGAATGAAGTATACCGTAAACCCTTCATCAATGTGAACTCAAAAGTGAAAAAAGAAAAGAAAATGATGATATAAAATATATTCTACTAACAATGAGGCTAATGCGGCTCCTAACCCTTCCGAGAAAGACCGTGTCAGATGGCAAAACAAACTAAAAAACATGCCTAATATGATCAGTACAAATACAGCGGGATGCTCCAAGACCGAGAAGCTTGGCCATGTAGAGAAGGAGTAGATGAATGAGAGAAAAAATATAGTTCTAATAAAAAAATATAGTTTACAGATATAATTTTATATCATGCTCCAACATTAAGAGTCAATAAAGTAATATTAAAACTTGTATCACATAGTTTGAACCTGTATTTTATGATTATTTATATTTAGGTGTGCTGTTTTGTAAAACCTGATCAAACAGAGCAGTCTTCAGCAGTCCCTTAAATTTAATGACCCTATCCTCACACTTCATACTAACAGTAAGGTTATTCCATACCAACGGACCCGCAACGCTAAAAGTATGATTGTTAAAACTTGCTTTATTGACTCTGATTGGAATCGCAATGTTGTTCGCATTTGTTTCCACTGATCAGGGTATATGTTGCCTTTCCATTATTCCTTTGTCTGAGATATCCACTGGTGATCCCTGGTGTCGAGCCTTAAACACAATTTGTATTTTACTCGGTCCTGGATTCTGAGCCCGTGAAGTTTCTTCAGTAGTGGTGTGATATGTGTGTGATATTTGTTGCCTCATAATTAATGGGGCAGCATTGGATACACTTTGTATTCTGCTCATATGATTATTGGGCAATCCAGCTTATATTCCATTACAATAATCTAAATGTGAGTTCTTTTTCTTGTTCAGCATTCTTCCGTGCACCGCTGGATATTTTTCTCCGTCCGTTCAGTATTCTTTCTGTCTTATCCCTTCCGCATCCAGGTTGTCCCAGCCATTCGGGCAATGTCATCAGTCTATCAACTGGTGGTCCTCCATTGGAGTATTATGGATGTCCATATGGTACTGCTTTGTTTGTGGCTATATGTCCAGCCCATTGCCACTTCAATTTAGATGTACGATCCATGATGTCGGCAACTTTGGTTCGGCGTCTTATTTCTTCATTTCATATTTTGTCTCAAGAGACTCATGCGTTTGCTTCTCCATGAATCATTGTGTGCTTTTTAATTTGTGGACACTTTGCTGTAAAGGTAGTTGTCTCCAGACATTATGTTAGCCAAATGTGACACTACCAAAGAATTTACGAGGGTCTTAGGGTATCTCTTATCAATAGGTGCATCTCCTTATATGAAGTTGTTATATTGCAGGACACATATTGCCGAGCACAATGCGACGGTGATGCCGATCAAGAAGTCGTCGGAAGACGAGGAAGTGAATGTGATGGATTTTTGTGAGTCCGTCGTGGCCAATGTTAAGCAAGAGCCGGGGGTAGAGGGGGAGGGCCACGGCGGGGGGCTGGCGGGGGGAGGGGGACCACAGCGGCTCGTGGTCAACCTCGGGGGCTTCACGTGCCCCGTCTGCGGCAAGATCCTAGGAACACTCAAGTCCTACAGGTTCCACGTGGCCTGGCACACCAGCCGCAACAGGGCGGCCACCAAGGAGGTCACGTGCCCGGTCTGCGGGCAGGTCAGTCTTGTGTTATTTACTTCACATCTCATCTCACACTGTGATAGTTGCTTCAGGAATGCAATATCAATGTTATGATTCTTTCTAATTCTTACTCTTTTTTTTTTTTTTTTAAATTTTTAGTCTTTTTTTTTTTTTTTAATTCTTATTTTCTCATATAAATTCTTATTATGTAATTGTAAACGATCTAGAATTGTCTGTCTGTAATTTTTGTGATTTTTTTCTTCAAATAAATGAAAATTTGTGATATAAATTAATGAATGCGGTGCGAATGATGGTGTCGTGAAAAAAATAATGAGAGGATCATTAAGATGGTTCGGACATATGGAAAGAATGAATGAAGAAAGGATGGTAAAAAAATTATATGTCAATGATGTAAATGGAACCGGAAATAGAGGAAGACCAAGGAAAACGTGGCACGATCAAATATTGAATGTCGGCCATGTGAGGAGTCAGAGAAATCGACGCGCGTGGATGACACGATGTATGAATGTTGAGGAAGCGAGAGAAATATGTCGGGAAAGAAAAGTGTGGCAGTCCATTCTTTCTGCCTACCCCTTCGGAGAGACGGCGTGATGGTTTGTTAGTTGGTAAATTAATGAAAATATAATAAATGCCTTCCCCAAAAGAATGTATGATAAGTGTTATATAAAACATGGTGAGGAGAGATTGCAGGCGGGACTAATTATTCTGTATTCCTATTAGATGACGTTTATCACATTTTTCATAGTTTTATTTCATGAATTTATGTAGCTAAATTAACTAAAGGCGTTGCATGGAATGGCACCAGCTTATGTATCTGAATTCTGCATCAACGAGAACCTAAATGCCAGACAGTCTACATTGCGATCAGCTAAGTCTTCTGTAGATTGACTGTGTCAATACGCTGTCCTAGCACAAACTTTGGGGACCGAGCCTTCGTGGTAGCGCCTGGAACAATCTTCCAGCAGACAATATCATAGAGAATCAGTCAGAGTTTAGACCGAGATTCAAAACCCACCTTTTCAAATTATCCTTTCCTGATAAGAAGGGTTGATCAACTACATCAGATGCAGCCTTCATACTAAATATGTTTATTTTTTTTAACTAGTTCATAAAATGGAACATTTTCTACAGCGCCCTCGAGTTGAGTAATTCATAAAAATGGCGCTCTATAAGTTATCCAATTTATTATTAAAAGATTTTTGTTCTCTTTATTCTCTATGTTGTATTATATATCATAGGAATGGTCTTAAAGATTACCTTGTCTCTCATTTCCTCTTGCCATTGTGGTGAAAGGTTTGCTGATAGTCTGTGTTGCAGCTTTAGTAAGACCATCTGAATTGTTTTTATTAAAATGAAAGTGCATTAACAGTTTCCACATTAATTTTGATTCAGGTGTTCAACTACGACACGCACCTGCGCGCCCACATGCGCGAGCACGAGGCGGCCACGCAGCAGGACCCCTCGCTGCTGACCTGCAAGGTGTGCTCGCGCCAGACCAAGAACCTGCGCGGCTACATCATGCACATGAACTGGCACAACTCCTGCAGCGACTTCCGCTGCCCCGTCTGCTTTAAACACTTTTCCCACAAGGGGCATCTCACCATGCACTACCGCCTGCATCTTCGCAAGAATGAGTCTCGCCTCAATGATACCACGGACAACCCTTTTGATACGCAAAATTCCACAGATTTTCAGTGTAGGATCTGCAAGAAAAGTTTGCCCACCGAGATCTCTCTGAAGTGCCACGAGCGCTGGCACAGCACGCCGGCCGGGCGCACGGCCATGCGCTACCAATGCACCAGCTGCAACGTCGCCTTCACCAATAAACTCCGCTACATTATGCATATGCGGAAACATAACGACTTCAGCACTGGCGCATACGTCTGCCACATTTGTAACAGAGGGCTGAAATCTCCCGCACATTTGAATGCGCATGTCAAATCTCACTCGTTTGCCGAGAGGCTCAAGAGGAACCCGCTGGCCGCCATATGCCCCATCTGCGACCAGACCTTCCCCCATCAGCTGAAGTTGCAGCGCCACATCCGCCGCTCGCACCCGGAGGACAAGATGGTCAAGAAAGAAGATCCCGACGCGGCAGACATTCCCGTAATTCGGTACATCTGCAAGGTTTGCGGTAAGGAGTTCCACACGGATCACAAGCTGAAGATGCACAGCAGGCGACACGACATAAAGCACAGCTTCTTCATGTGCAGCCTTTGCGGCAAGAAGAATATCTCCCAGAAACTGCACAACTTGCACATCAAGGGGCACCTCTACCAGCAGTTCAAGGACAACCCCCTAAAGTGTGACCACTGCGAGGAGAAGTTTGTTCGCAGAAAGGACCTCCAGGTGCACTTGTACGCCGTGCACGACATTACGGAGAACTACACGAGCAAGGCCATCAGAAAAACCGATGTGACGGAACTGAAGGAATTGCAGTGTCACGTCTGTTTCAAGGTCATGAAGAACGAGAGTTACTATCTTCGCCATCTGGATTACCACAACTCCATGAGGTGCAACTATTGCTTCAAGTACTTCACCAGCAAGAACTTTGCGCAGGCGCACATGACCTACGATTGTGACAGGAAGAACATAATCGGCGGGAACGACCAGTTTGAAAGGAAGCTCAAGTGCCGTGTGTGCTACAAGCCCTTCGCTCTAGCAGTCAAGCTCCACTGTCATATGAAGGTGCAGCACGGAGAGGACCTCATACGCTACGTGCAGGATGAGGAAACACCCACCATCTGCGATTTCTGCTTTGTCACTTATCCCAACGAGGCGCAGATGATCCGCCATCGATCCGTTCACATCCGGATCAACATTCACTACGGCTGCCACTTCTGCACCAAGAAGTTCAGCACGCTCCGGTTGTTTGTGAAGCACAAGAAAAATCATATCAACCGACATTACACGGAGAAGCCACTGCGGTGCGAAGACTGTCCGGAGACCTTCGTATTCTTCAACGATTACTCCACGCACTTGAATGAGGCGCACGGTAAGGAAGTGGACTGGATCATCATGCCCGAACAGTCGCCCGTGGGGGACTGCCCCATCTGCAAGAAGCGTTTCAGCCATCTCCACAACCACCTCATGTACCACGAGAAATACAAGTGCAAGACGTGCTCTGTTTACTTTGATTCTGATCTTCTCTTCGAGAGACACATCTGTCCCATGGGAGACGAGGAAGCGGAGGAGATACCGGCTAAGTTCAACGATTCTATAGAGAAGAAAATGTCAAATCGCTTTACGGAGCCTTATGAGGAATGCGAGTTCTGTTTCAAGCCGTACACGGCGGGTTACACTAGAGCCAAGCACGAGAAAAATCATCAGAAGGTCGTGACTTTCGGGTGTCGGTACTGCAATAAAACTTTCACGTCTCTGGCCGCTTTCTCGGTGCACACCCCTTCGCATCGTCTCCGCCACTACAAGGCCAACCCCCTCACGTGCCGACACTGCGGAGAGAGGTTCATCAAATACGGCCAGTACATTCGCCACTTGCTGGACACGCACGGCGAGAAGGAAAGTCTCATGCTGAGGCCCGTCTATCCGCCCGAGGAGTGTATAATATGCCACAAGACCTTCGGGAATATTCACCACCATTACCGCTTCCACTTAAAAATGAGATGTCAGGCGTGTCTCATGTACATAGCATCTGAAAAGTTGTTCAATTCTCACGTCTGCGAGGATACGGCGGCTGACCAGAGTTTGATGTTCGAGTGTAGTGAAGATATTATGCCGCTTACTGTAGGCAATTTCAATTACGACACCCTGCGGTATCGCTCCATCGGGAATATTGTGAATATAGACTCGCCGGCCAACGACCAATCTAAGGAGTTCACACTCGAAGATATCGATATAACTGAAACGGAATTAGAAAGCTCCAATTTGACATCTGTGGATCTTACGAATATGTCTTATTCTCCCGATATAACGGAGACAAATAGCGATATGATAGTCACTATACCGGATCAAGTTCTATTTGGAAATTTCCCGTCTAATTCTAACAATTCTTTCGATAACTTTACACCCGTTATATCTTCCACAGTGTCATTGTCTTCGTCCTCGACCCCCGTTGACAGCAAAGAGAGCAACGGGATCGAACCGATCAGTGAAAGTGCAGAACAGCGAAGTGATAAAGAGGACGGCACCGAGTCTGGGGAAGAATTACATAAAATCGTAGACGATTTAGAAAATAGTTTTAAGTTGCCAGACGAGAGTGTGGCGGCGCCGGTGAGCGAGAAATGAATATCCTTCATTTCCTGTTCCCCCTTTTTCTAGCGACTAGACATTGTGTAAAGATTATCTAATTAATTGCAGCGCGATTATATGAAACAATCTAGTTCATAATTAGTTTGTAAGTCGAGCAGAGAAGATGGAAAAGAGTGGTTCTTTTATTTGTGTAACATTCTCAGTTATTATTTTTCTTTTGCTTTTAATGTCTTCATAATTTTATTAAGTGTACTAGATCTTTTAACACCTTATTTCACATGTGTACATATTTCAACTGATTCCATTATGACTGTCTTCAATTATTCATTGTTTCTAGAATTACTATGAAAACATCTGTTTTCATAGAATAATAATTAAATAAAACAATGTTTTTTAACTACTTCCACTTTTGTCTTTATTTCGACAGCGACCGGTTTCGGCAGGCTCGCTGGCATCGACAGACTGGTGACACTATTGTAAACTTTATATACATACAGATCAGGGGTGGTAAACATGATTCTATACAAAAATAATCTTCAAATATTTATGTAAAATTTACTGAATTTAAATATTGGTATTACAGTTGAATTTAAATATTGGTATTAAAATTAAATTGAATTAATTTAAATATTTAAATATTGGTATTACAGTTGAATACAGTTGAATTTAAATATTGATATTAAATTCAGTAAATTTTACATAAATATTTGAAGATTATTTTTGTATAGAATCATGTTTACCACCCCTGATCTGTCTGTATGTATATAAAGGACCAAGTTTACAATAGTGTCACCAGTCTGTCGATGCCAGCGAGCCTGGCGAAACCTGTCGCTGTCTAAATAAAGACAAAAGTGGAAGTAGTTAAAAAACATCGTTTTATTTAATTATTATTTAAAATGAACTTCCATCAAGAGATTTCAGTAAAATCATTTGATTGTTTTATAGAAGTTTTATTATATTTTATGTGATATATGCATGATAATACATTTGATAATGCCATATAATGCCAAACATGTTATTCCCATAAAATACAATAAAACTTCTAGAAAACAGATGTTTTCATTCATATTAATTATCTTAAATTGTGTTTCATTCACACACATCTAGACTAAAGAGAAATACATTTCCCCCCCCCCTTTTTAAAACTGATTTTCTCTGTCCTACGTAAATATTTTTTTCTTCAATTTCTTAATAATTGTTTTTGTCTGTATTATTATCATTATTGAATAAAATGTCTCCCGGGCTAGGGGCCAAAGATATTCCCCCGAGCAGCACCTGAATATCAAGTGTGTATAATGTTTATAATTTATAACTGTTAATGAAAAAACTTTGGTTTTTGTATCACAATTGTATTTTATTTTACGACAGCTGTTCCATTCCAGCAATAACTTCAAAATTATACAAAGAAATTATTCAAATTGACATAGGACATGCACATAAAGATTCGAAAAATCATGAAAATTTGACATTTGATATATTATTGTAATACCTGATGAGGTCAACATTGCGTCACCTGAGAGTAAGAAGGTTCCAACTGACAAAAGTAAAAAGCTGAGAAAAATGAAGTCAAAGTTTTGTTGGTTTCGGGTGTGTATCTTGGAATAAAGGGGTTTTATTCCAATTTCCAGAGATTTTTTTACCGAGAAACGTGTAAATTTTGTCTGGCAACAGTTGGAATAATAAAGTTCTAAGTTTAAATGAATCCTTCTTCAGTGAATCGTGTGTTTTGAATGATCAGATGGAACTCGATTCTTTTCGTAACATCAAAATGACGATACTATTACATGTTTTTTTAAATTGTACGTATAGATAAGGTTAGTAAGAACCCTTTTCACGAAAAAAAGGCAAATGTGAAATTTTGTTAGTTGGAACCCTCTTACTCTCAGGTGACGATTGGTTGATGCAACAGCTGTCATAAAATAAAGTACAATTGTGATACAAAAAACAAAGTTTTTTCATTAACAGTTATAAAATGTTAAAGTATCATAGTGTTTCGGGCAAAACAATGGACTATTTGTTTATATTTTGTTTTAACAATTTGTTTTCAGCCTCGTAAGAAATATTTTAAATTATACACTTAGTTAATGTTAAGAATATAAAATCCATGATCTAATGAAATATTAGATCATAAGTTTTTTTTCTTATATATTTTTATTCTTATGATTAAAAAAACAAAAGTTTCATTTTTAATCAACCTCCACGCAAAGAATTTCATCTAAGTATTAAAAAAAAACATTTTATTATCATTTTATATTGTCAATACATGTTTTATTTAATTTATTTGTTTGTAATTGTGGCTTTTGGTATCTATCAGACGCAGAATGAATCTCACTCTAGTCAAATTTACAACACCCAACAAATAGTTATCTGGATAAAGTTAACAGGTAAAACTATTATTATATATTATTATTGTTTCATTTATAACACGAATAATACATTTTGTAATTATTTTGCATACGTAATATAAGCCAAATTCCATTTTTTAAATAAATGATTTGGTTTTGATATCTATGCTTAAAAAAATCAATTTAATTTTGGCTTTGTGTCTATGGCAAGGTAGCTAAATAGTTATATAAAAAAAGTATTAAGGATTTATACATTCCTTTGAGAAAAAAATTGCGGTCACATTGATTTTTAAATATTTATTTTATCTGCATTTGATAAGGTAAATGATATTTTTTCTATGCTAGTGTAATAAACTCAAGTGTACCAATGTGGCAATACTGACCGTCTCGTTGGAGAGGTTTAAAATGTAATATGATGTTCCTAATTCAAAAAATGTTTGTTTATCGTGTTGTCTATGGCTTTTGAGATATAATACTAAATTTGAAAGTTCTGCAAATAATAAACAAAATTTATTCATAATGTAACGTAAGCTTGTAACATAATATTAATTTTATATGATTTGATTTGAAGTTTTCTTATTTATATATTTTTTATTCCTCTACTTAGTTCTGACCTTTTTTTATTCAAACAATACATTACGTATTCACAATAACTTACAGTGAAACTGGTCTATATTCTTGTGTGTTTACACCATTTCTGTTCTCATCTTGGATGTATGATTTGATTGTCGAGTTCTGTTTGTGGTGTGACTTAAATAATGCTAGAAATATTGTATTTTTACATGAATAAGTATTTTCTACATTAACTAGGAATGTTTATACAAACTAGTTGATTTGAATTAGTAATATTGTGAACTTTAACATACATATTAGATTATATAAGGTATTTGCATAGTTAAATAGTTCATTCATGAAACAAGATCAAATTTCATCGCTTGGGAATCACAAGTTCTAGTTTTAGAGCAAGTGAAATGTATTTTGTGTTAGTATTTGAATACATAATTTATTAATAATAATATGATTTACATTTATCTAATTCAATATCACGGGGGTCTGTTGGCAAATGATTTATTAATATTCTAAATCAAACATTAGATTCACCATTTTAATTTAATTATTAGGATAAAATAAGTGTATTCACCGTAGCCTGAGCAACAGAGCAGAACTCCGTATTAGATAAGATGAATTTGTTTTATAAATTAAAATACTGTTTTTTACACTTTTAATTTTATTTTTCTCAACATGTTTCGAAGACTTTACACCTCCGTCATCGGGAGATGATGAAGGTGTTAATATGGTTTATATCGTTCTGCCAATGTTGAAGGTGTAGAGCACTTTAAAACATGTCGAGAAAAATGAAATCAAAAGTGTAAAAAAACAAATCAGCTTTATATTGGTTTATTACAGTTATTATGAATAGTCATTTAAACATATTTGAGAATGTGAATTTTAAAATATCAGTCGGGATCAAGTTAAATATGTTAGAAAAGAACAACATTAACATGAAGACTTGATGAATATCGCGTACCAACATAATTAGCTAAATAAAGGCATAAATAGCTGTAAATTTAGTTTTCATAAAAAAAGCAATAATATGTTTAAACTGTATATTCCAATATACCACAACATGTGAAAGAGCCGTTCGTTTACCTTTATAGTGCAGCTCGCTATATTTCCAGTCTTAAAATATTGATCAGACTACATTTGCAGCTCATATTTGAATATATCTTACAAACTTACTTCTATGATGAGGAAAATCCTTGTCAAAGGATCCTTGGCAAAGAATGTGCGGGAAAACGTTGTATGATAGAATACCCAACGATGAAATAAGAGAGAAATGTAAGGCAGACGACTGCGTCACGGATAAAATTAAAAAAGGATCCCCGAGATGGTTTGGACATATGGAACGAATGGATGAGAGAAGAATGGTTAAAAAGTTGTACACAAGCAGCGTGAGTGGAAAAAGAAGCCGAGGACGACCGAGGAAAACATGGCATGACCAAATTAATTAATTACTAAAAGGCGGCCACATTCGAAGTCTGAATAATCGACGTGCGTGCATGGTACGATGTATGAATGTAGAGGAAGCCCTAGAGGTATGCCAGGACAGAGCATTGTGGCGATCCATTCTCTCTGCCTACTCCTCCGGAGAAATGGCGTGATGGTTAGTTAGTTAGTTAACTTACTTCTAAATTGTATGTAATATGATGAACTGGGACTATCTGTCTGAACTGTAAACAGTAGCGGTACTCCCATAGAAGCCCGGCTTGCGTAAGAAATGTTGAATCAGAACCCTCAAATCTAAGTAATCATGCCCCCGCATAAACCATCAACCCACCAAATCACCTTCCAACAATGTTCCCATCTGACGTAAAAGGAATAGCCCCAAGAGCTGAACCTCTGTAATCCAGAAGAGGTTTTGATTCAATATTCCTAACGCAAGCCGGGCTTCTGGGTTTCTACGGGGTACCGCCACTGACTGTAAATGTAGTTAACCGCAGTTCAAAATCAATATTTTTTACTGCAAATAAAGCCAGCCGCACAATGGGGGTTAAAAACTGTTAGATTAAATGGCCGACTATAGGAAATATTTTAAATGCCAACAGAAAGTTGTTTTTATCTATTTGTGTCGTTTTACATCAAATTAGAATAGTAAACCAATTTAAGAATATATTTATGTACAACCAAGCTGTCTACAGTGGCCTTTAGTAAAATTGAACATGGCTGCGTGTACATGGCATAATTCACAAGCGCATTACCACGTTAACACTTACCTATCCCCATTTTATTTATAATTTTAAATACTTTGGATTTACCAATTTAATTATAATTGTTTATTTTGTGGTAATAATACCACAAAAAAGTTGTTTCTAAATACATTTAATTCTATTACTTTTAATTAAATGATATATTTACGAATGAAAACACAGTTTTTTTTCGTGGCAGAGTGGCAAGAGCTATGACTGCCACACCGAATGTCCCGGGTTTGATTCCCGGCGATGGCAATGTGATTGTCACACTGTCTTTGGTCTGGTCTAGGATTCATGTGACAATAAAATGGCGATAGATTAGCTACCTATCACATGTCATGAGAATCAATAGCTGAATAGTTGTGTACAGTTATTGGGTTTAAATAACCTGCTGTATACAAATGTGGAAAGCAATGGGAAACTACCACATTTATCAAAGAACCAGCAAAATGTTTACTTCTTCTCAGTCGTGTTCCTCATGATTGATTGAAATGTTACACCTTGCTGCTAATCAATCTTTTGGATTGAAACTAGTGAAGGAGAAATATATCTTTGTTTTTGTACGTGAACAAAAATAATCAAAGATTTTATCCTTTTCTTCCTAGTGTAGGCCTTGTGGCCTGTTTCTTAAGAGGAATTGGCCTCGACTCCCAGCTATCGATCCATCTCTTTGGTGGTCTGCCCAGGGGTCGTCTACCTTGAAGGGTAGTCTGGATGGATCCATTCTCCTCACATGTGCATACCGGTATCTTCTCCTTTGCCTTCCCCACCTGACATTCTTCGACCTCGCATATTTCCCTTAACCGTGTATTCCTTATTCTCTCTTGCAGTGTCTTTCTCCCTTTTCATTAATTCAAGTGATGTGCTAATTGTAGACATTGTATAAGCCCCCATGTACATGCAGCCAGTGAATATTAGTGCTCCATAGATCTATTTTACAATAAAGTTTGTTGAGAGTGCTTGCCCATGAAATAATAATAGCTTAATATGAAATGTTTGCAATTACATAAATATTTATATGTATTAGGATACAATGTTAACTGTTTGACTCCCCTGATATTCAACGATGGCCACTGCTACTAGGTTAGGTTTTTGAGTTGTCTACATCATAAAACATATATTGAGCAGTGGCAGTACTCCCATAGAAGCCCAGAAGCCCGGCTTGCGTAAGAAATTTTGAATCAAAACTCCCAAATCTAAGTAATCGTGACCCCATAAACCAACAACCCACCAAATCACCTTCCAACAGTGTTCGCATCAGACGTGACAGGAATAGCCACAAGAGCTGAACCTCTTGTAAGCCAGAAGCGGTTTTGATTCAAAATTTCTTACGCAAGCCGGGCTTCTGGGCTTCTATGGGAGTACCGCCACTGATATTGAGCAGCAATATTGATTACAGAGAAACAGTATAGCGTATGGAATAAGTTGATCACATCACACTAATGCTGCCAACAAAATGTTTTAGAGTAGGTGTTAAATATACTTTTTGATTGTATAATTTGTCATAAATTTGCAAAGTTTTAAATTATTTTCTGCTAGCTTAAGACGGTTAATACAGGAGCTACAAAATTATTGAAATAGGATAGAAGAAATGCTATTTTATATCAAATATAATAAAACACTGTTTTATGTCAACTGTCAAGATTGAAGCACTCTTTTCAATGTTGGAGATATTTATTGCTAATAATACACTGAGGTCACAAAAAATAATGTCATTTTTTATTTATTCTATGTCAAAACACTGTTTTATTTAACTATTTGAATTAAACATTGTGCCATGTCAACTTGGATATAAAAGCAGTGTTGTATTATACCAATTGAATTGATTCTCTCGTAACTGTAAGATTAACATTTTTAGATGCTTTATTTTACAATGTTTCTAGTAATATATAAATAGTCTACATTCAGAACCTTCCCTTCGAAGATGGAAGTGTTGTATTGTTTGTTACTCGAGGAATATATCAAGGATGCGGCAATTCGGTCATATTTTGGTTAATCTCGTTTAAAAAGTGTGACCAAGTATTCATTTTGTTTTTAAAGTAATTGCTTTGGTAGATGCATCTTGGAAGAGAATTAAAAATTGGGGTGCCAAATTTCTATAATATACGTGTATGGTAAAATTTAACAGTCAAATATATGCATTTTATTATAATGAACACTCTTCAAAGGGCGGTAGTGGTAATATACATTATGTAAACTGTGCTTGGTTCTTCTTTTCTTCCTTTCGGTGACATGTCAGGTTCCCCGACGTTGGCTATCACTTGAGAGTAGGCATCCCTGTCCTTAGCAGCTCAGCAATCCTTAAGGTAGTCCTCTGCAATTTTTTTAGGGTCTCACAGTATCTTGCAGAGTTGATGGTCTCCCCTTGAGGTATACGAGTATATTCAATTAAAATTATGCCTTGACGTCACAATACACGGATGCCATGATTTTCTTGGCTGAAATTGTGGTTTTGAACTTTTTGGTGGAGGGTGAAGAGGTGTGACGCCACCATTGAGACTGCCATTTGGTTTCGGGCGTGTAGTGTGCAACCCAAGTTTCATCTCCAGTAACGATGGAGCGGAGAAATTAATCTCCATGGAGTTTGCAGCGCCTCAAAAACTCTTTCCCGGCACTGTGTATTTCGCACTTGGCGGGAGATTGGATTGACATTTTTCACGAAACGTGTTGTCGCGTCGACACTTCTCAACGTACTGACCTCGAACTGGTCTCGTTGCGGAGGGGAAGGGTCAGGCTACACGGAAGTGTAGCCAACATGTCGAAAATAAAATCCATCCAGTCGTGAGAGCCTCAGTACACTTACTTTCTAGATATGCCTCATATGCCACCTTACGGTTTTTGATACATATTGGCCAACAATTCCCTATCAGCTCTGGCTCTCTGGAAAACATCTGTTGCTGACCATATCGGTCCAAGGAACATGCAACATTTGTACTTGGTTAATAAATTGCTTTCTTATGATTGTATTATTTTAAAAGAGGGGTGCCTTATTCACCAAAATATTATAAATTTAAGGATGTAAGTTATTTTTCAACTTTGCATAGGACTCGCACCGCTTATGGTAATATTTGAAGTTGTGACCGAATTGCCCACAATGCCGAAGTATGTTGTCCCATCACAAGACTGGTCTGGCCCATAATATGAATATTGCACTAGTTGAGGCTGGGAATGGGATGTTGAGTGAGCGAGTGTGCTGGAGAGCCGGCCCGAGCAAGATTTGAAAATGACATTTTATATAAAAGTAATTTGGAATAAAGTGAACTATGGATTTTTTTATAAGTCCCAATTTGTATAAGCTGTATAATTTTTTGTTATTGAATATAACTAAATTTAAATAGACGACTTCTTTTTATTTATGTGACACAAATTCCCCAGAAAATGTCTTTTCTAGCTACACTATCACAACACGTGGAGGTGCCTTCCTGGAACTAAACGTCGATGAGACTGATCGTCGATTGAAAATATTTGGATTTTTAATTGTATCTCAATAGAGACGAAGAAACAAACTGGAAACTGAATATGGATGATCAAGGTGTTTACAGGACTTATGACCTGTCATTGGTTGGGTTAAGCGCACGCTTTATGTAATTACAACATTCCCCATTCCACCATTGTTATTATGATCATGCATGATATATTTTTGGAAGTTGTATATATACCCCAAATCCATACTTATCTTCACGTGTCAGTTCCAGTTAGCCATCTATGTAGATTTGATTGTACTAATTAATTTTTTAAGATTAATCTATACAATCCACCCACTAACGCCATCTATGAAGAATGATTGTTTTAGCATTTAGCAAACTACTTTATTAACACAATGCGAAGAGGCTACCGCCTCCTAGCGCACTATTTTAGAAGTCGCCTGGAGGTATCACTCCTATTTTATACGCCAAAGAATTGACCAGGATATTTACAAATATTTGTGAAATGTATACTTATCTCTGTATACGAATCCTGGATTTTCACCTGTGGGTGGTTAATTTAAATTTTTAATTGTATCTCAATAGAGACGAAGAAACAAACTGGAAACTGAATGCATGATCATAATAACAATGGTGGAATGGGGAATGTTGTAATTACATAAAGCGTGCGCTTAACCCAACCAATGACAGGTCATAAGTCCTGTAAACACCTTGATCATCCATATTCAGTTTCAGTTTGTTTCTTCGTCTCTATTGAGATACAATTAAAAATTTAAATTAACCACCCACAGGTGAAAATCCAGGATTCGTATACAGAGATAAGTATACATTTCACAAATATTTGAAAATATTTGGATCCGTTGTACGACGTAATGTCTGCTCTTCCTTTTTTTAACTAACTAACTAACCATCACGCCATTTCACCGGAGGGGTAGGCAGAGAGGATGGATCGTCACAATGCCCTGTCCTGGCATACCTCTACATTCATACATCGTACCATGCACGCACGTCGATTATTCCGACTTCGAATGTGGCCGCCTTTTAGTAATTGATTAATTTGGTCATGCCATGTTTTCCTCGGTTTCTTTTCCCACTTACGCTGCTTGGTGCAACTTTTTAACCATTCTACTCTCATCCATTCGTTCCATATGTCCAAACCATCTCAGGGATCCTTTTTTAATTTTATTCATGATGCAGTCATCTGCCTTACATTTCTTTCTTATTTCATCGTTCGGTATTCTATCATACAACGTTTTCCCGCACATTCTTCTTAGTGATCTCATTTCTACGGCGTTTATCCTCCTTTTGCCAGCTCCAAGCTTCACTTCCATACACGAGGGTTGGCACTAGAACTCCATTGTGTACTGCCATCTTTGCTTCTGTGGATATATTTCTATTTGCAGTAATGACTTTGAGTGCACCATTTATTTTATTCCTTTTTTTATTATTTAAATTGCTAACACAATGTCGAGTTGTTGAATTTTGAAATAATAAGTATTAAATGGTTTAAGAATATTTTTATAAAAATATGTACAAGGGTATGTGATACATTGATTTATTTTCTTTTAGTTTTGACAACAGTCCAGCCGGGATCCGGGTCTTCTTCCATGGGCTCCTCTTGCTGTTCTTCTCCATCTTCATCATCTTCCACTATCTCATTTGGCTGGATCTGAAAAATAAGTATTTTGTTCAGTATAACCAGACGGAAGTAATGGAATGATGGAAGTGAAGCTTGGAGCTGACAAAAGAAGGATAAATGAGATTACTAAGCAAATGTGCAGGAAAATAATGTACGATAGAATGCCGAACGACGAATGATTGCATCCTAAGGAAAATTACAAAAGGATTACTTAGATGGTTTGGCACATGGAACCAATGGATGAGAGAAGAATGGAAGACAGGAAGGAAGGCATGGCATGACTAAATTAATTACTAAAATGCGGCCAGTCCAAGTAAAAAAATTGACAAGCATGGATGTTAGGATGTATTTATACATATAGAGAAAGTTGGAGTGGTATGTCAGGATAGACCAGTGTTTCCATCCTTTCTGTTTATGCTTCTGGAGAAACAGTGTGATGGTTAGTTACTTCGACGACCTTCGTGGCAGAGTGGTAAGTGCTTAAACTGCCACATCAAAGGTCCCGGGTTCGATTCCGGCAGTGTGATTGTCACACTGTCTTTGGTCTAATGAAGAATTCACGTGACAATAAAATGGCGGTAGATTAGCTACTTATCACATGTCACGAGATTCAATATGTTGTAATGATGTAAAGAACAATTCAACAAAATAATAAATAATAATAACACTTCAACCAGACTATGTCCATTGAAATAAGCATAACATAAAAATGTCCTATACAAGCTTGCCAAACAGAATAAATTGCACTTATAGTACTTTAAATCGAGATTGTACCCTGGTATGTAGGCATTAATTAAAATAAACCTCTCATACTTACAGGAAGAATATTTTGAACTTGCGGTTGACAGAGCCACAATTTGCATTTCGGGATTCGAGAAACTTCTGCCATCATCTGCTCGTGGTTGTTGGTGCGGCACATATGTATGTAACGAGCGATAATCACACCTAATTCTAGAGAGAAAAATCAATATTAATTATTACTTACATTGGCATTGTAATAACAGTCAAATCTAACTCAAACTGCATTGCACGTTCATAAATTACCTTGGGGAGATTCATCTTCACAAATAGTATCGAACTGCTCGTCCATAATGTCTTCTAAAAGGTTAGCTACTTCACCGTGATCAAGGTTTTCCTTGCTGCAGCAATATTGAGCTACGTAATCGACCATTTCAAGAGCAGTCTGTAAAACAAGACAAAAACCGCAAGTGAGTAATCTGTACTTATTTACTGACGATCAACATCAATGAAAAAATACTCACGTTTCTCGCATTATGACCACCCATGCCCTGGTCAACAGCCAATTGTAAGGCTGTCCAATTATTGAATAAGGTTTCCACAGCTCCTCGGAATAAATCGTAATACGGAGGAGCGGACATTTTATTTAAAATACATAACAAAACATTCAAAATAATAATTCAAAGAGTTTTTAGGTTATGTTTAGAACGATATGTCATTTCAGTATGAAGGTTGTCAAATGTCTATAGATATTATCTCTGGTTTGCAAGTTCATCGCAGAGTGTTGCTATATTAAAAAAATATATTTTAATGTCTCTGAAATATTTATTTTGAAATTATTGTTTATAGGTGATAATTTTAAAGTTTTCTGTGGCCGTTGTATTTTGAATTGAAATTAAAAATTTGTACAACTGTCAAATGGGAAAATTTGTTTCGTTTTATAAAATAAAACGATAAATAATTTGATGATGGCAGGCATGAAAAGAAATACTGAAGGTTTGGTTGTTCATGAATTTAGCATGATGTATTTAAAGTTCTGGTAGCGAATGTATGAAAACTTTAAATCTTATTTTATAGACGGGCACCGTTTGGATGGAATTTTGGAGAAATGGAATTCAAGTATTCCAAATTATCAAATATCAGCCGAAGATCTTCAGAGGCCTGCACCAATTTTTCTCATCCGAGCCATTTTAGAGATTTTTGATGCTCTTGGACTTGATTTCGATGGCATCAAACAGGTACGCTGAAATTGAAAATTTAAGCGGACTATCAAGTTTCCTGATCTACAGTGATATGAAATATGAAACTATGAGTGGATAAGCAATCACAAACAAAATATTTAAAATATGACAAGTGAATGCAGCGCGAATAAGTGTTATAAACAAAAAAATGAAAGGATGGTTTGGACCCACGTATAGAATTAATTTAGAAATAATGATAAAGAAAGTATACGTAAACGGAACAAGATATAGAGGAAGACTGAAGAAAATGTGGCACGACTAAATCAACTAACTAACCATCACGCCGTCTTCCGAAGGGGTAGGCAGAAAGAATTGACTCTTCTCTTGCTTCCTCAACATTCATACATCATTTCATGCACGCACGTTGATTTCTCCGACTCCTCACGTGACTGACATTCAATATTTTATTTACCTTTAGAGGAAGACCGAAGAAAACGTAGCACGATCAAATAAATCAAATCAATAAAATATTAATTGTCAGCTACGTGAGGATTTGGAGAAATCGATGTGCTTGCATGACATGTTGTGGATGTTAAGGAAGCGAGAGAACTATGTCAGGAAATAACAATGGCGGTGCATTCTTTCTGCCTATCCTTTTGGTGTAACGACGTGATAGTTAGTTATTTGATGAGTTTTAAATGAATGAAGTCTTTAATTAATTTAAAACCCATCTTTTTCATGTTTTATACTCAAATTAAAACCCATCTTGTATATTTGTTTTATTTTATTGTTTTCTAATTGATCAAAAATGTGCGATGCAGAACTCTTATTTAGATTTTAAACCCGTCTTAATGTCCCCTTGAGTTGATTACATCGCGAAAGTTAGCATATTATTATTATAACTAACTCTAACTAACATAGTAGACAGAAAGCATGGACTGTGTGATATCTACGTCCTTGCATATTCATCTAGATTCCTCTACATTCATACATGCATGCTCGTCGATTATTATTATTAAAATGTTATTTTCAGTACCCCATAACTGGTATAGACATGGATATTTCGGAGCCGTTTGAGATCCTGTCTCCCATCATGAATCTGACGGCTGCTGTGAACGCTCTTCTCGTGAGCATCCACGTGGAGTTCCTGAATCTCACGCCCTTCGACCTCCTCGCCCCCACGCACCCCGTCACCCTGCAGCTGATCACGTGAGTCACTACATTACTTTGATCCCTGGCCGTGATCCCAAATGAAGAATTTTGAAGGCAGTAGATATACCAAACATTTCAAACATGTTTATAGTTTAAGGCATCTATTTGAGAAGAGGTTAAGTACCAGGAACGTATGAGAGATGGTTCTATTTTAATAATTCAAGATACTCTCTAAAGTCAAGAGTATTTGTTTTCTGATCACTAATATGAAAGACATGGATCTCTGATGTCGATGCTGTCGGAGATATTTCCGAACAAACTCCCTTTAGCACGGTGGAATTCTCGAATTATCCCCTGATTAATCTAAAGAAATGGATTATGAGAAACCCATCTCTTCGGAGCTGCAGAGTGTTGGTCCCCAACGTTCCCAAAAGAAATGTTGTAAGATAGAGAGATACCTCAGAATTTTTTTCTGAACCCTCTTCAGCATAAGGCAATATCTCACCTCGTGAGGACTCTATATCATAAAACCACTTTTGAGTCTGCTCCGAACCAATAAGTTGTATAAGACTTCGGACTTCTGAAAACGCTTCCAGTTCAAACCCCGATATCCTCAGTGCAATGCCACAAACCCTCTTAATATGAGCACTTAAAGTTAGCCTACTCTCGTAGATGATCCCGAGATCGCTCATCGTAGATACATGTGCTTACTTACTTATTTACTTAGACAGCCATTGTTGTCCACTGCTGGACATAGGCCTCCCCCATACTTCTCCACGTATCCCTGTCTTGTGCCTTTTGCATCCAATCGCCAGCAATTATTCTTATGTCATCGGACCATCGTGTGGGGGGTCTCTCTCTGTTTCGTTTGTCTTCGTGGGGTCTCCACTCTACCACCCTTCTGGTCCATCTATCGTCTGCCAATCTGGCAACATGTCCCGCAAATGACCATTTAAGCTTCGCTACCCTTGCGACGACATATGTTTCTCCCGACCTTCTACGTATTTCAGTATTTCTTATCTGGTCTGAGTGTCTTACGTGTAGCATGGCACTTTGTGCTACACGGAGTATCCTTATGGTCGACTTGGTGAGGGTTAGCGATACATGTGCTAGTTGCTATGATACACAGTTTTGAATGCTCTTGTAAAAGATACCATAACACACTTAAGAGACATTGAATTGCATGTGATTACTGGGACTCCAGTTGACAACCTTTGTGGTAGAATGGTAAGAGCTATGACTGCCACGCCTATTGGTTCCAAGTTCTATTCTTTGCGATGGTGGTGCGATTCTCACACTGTCTTTAGTCTGGTGTAGAATTCTCGTGACAATAAAATGGCGATAGATTAGCTACCTATCACATGTCACGAGAATCAATATAATAGCTAAAAACAATATTGATGTCTAACAATGTTGAGTTTACATTCTCATGTGTGGACATGCACCAGATTGCTGCTGAACTACCTGGTGTTCTCTCGCGAGCGGGAGGCGGAGGCTGCGGAAGCAGTGGGGGAGGTGCAGGGGATGGCGGGCGAGTACCAGCACCTGCTGGAGCAGCGTGACGCCCTGGAGGACGAGCTGCACAACATCCGCGCGGAGGCTGCCGACCGTGACCAGCGCGTCCGCCAGGTCTCCATTGTCTCTTGTCTGTTCAGTAACTAGACTCAAATAATTGAGGGTTGGACATTATAAAAGTGCCAAGTATCAAATAAGTCAAAATGAGTTTTTGATCCCAATTGACGTTAAACATAAAGGCCAATAACTGTGCAAGGTGATGTTATAATATAGTGTAGTTCCAACTTCACCCTCAAGATGCCACCCGTGTTACAATAAATGTTTTTGTTTTATGTTTAAACCACTTAGGACCTTTGTAATAAACAGCCTTCAAATTCTATTATATTAATACCCCCTTTGAGAATATTAAAGAAATCAATCAAATTGAAAGAATTACTGTGTTGGTTTGAACATATGGAACACATGTATAAAGAAAGAATGGTTAAGAAGGTATATGTTGAAAATGTCAATGGATTATAAAGTCTAGGAAGAATTAACTTATCTTCATCTTTATCGGCTTGTATGCGTCCACTCAAGAACTTAGGACGTAGAACGCATCCATGTCGTACCGGCGGTCTCTTGAATGTCGTCCCTCCATTGAAGTTGGGAACGTCCTGGGTTTTGGGTCGCAGCTCTAGGACACCAGCAAAGGAAGTGTTTTGTCCATCTATCATCAGCCCAGCACCATCTTACCACTACCACTACTCCAATGATGTCTAACACTTCTGTTCTGGCAAAACAATATTATGATAAGTACATTATTAATATGTATGAAAAAACTATAGTTTTCAAGGAGTTTTATTATAGTATTTATGTATGACATGTTTCGCCCTTCTAAGGCATTATGAACCCTCCCTTCCCTGTGATGTGTATCTTTTATACGTTGCTTCTAATAACCATCAATATCTCTATACATTTAATAAATACAAGCAAGATTTTAGGTATTTCTCCATAATATATTTACGCATTGATTAAAAAAATAATATTAATAAAAAATCAGAACTCATGGGGTACATCAGAGGTATTTTGTGAAAATCGGAAACAGAATTCGTAGCGCTGAGTACGCGACACTATATTCGCATCTCACTCTTGCATATGTTCTAGCTCAATGTTCTCACACTCGCCGTCCCGCCGCCGCCGGCAGTCGCTTTTGGGCTTCCAACCAGAGCGGGTCTATGCCCGTTCCGTGAGCGTTGCCAGATGTTTTTAGCAATTAAATCTCGATTATTATAATTGTTGACTTCAATTATAATTATATAAGGGGATTAGCTATGAATGTTCCTATTTTTCCGATTTAAAATCGCTAATTTTTTAACGCGTACTGACTACCCTACACCGGAACGCACGTTTTTATTTTAGCACCGTAAGGGAAAGGTTAAATGACATTTGATAATGCCTTAGATATTAATAATTGAATATGGAGTTTTACATCATTGTTCAAGAAACAATAAATAATATGACAAGTACACTTATGTTAGGTACCAATGGCAACGTTAATTATGTCATTGTATTAGATGATGTATCTAATACAATCCATTAGTAACTACCATCTCCTGAAAATTGTCTGAAGAGAATGCATGGTTGTTCCAGCTGGAGGAGAAGATAGAGCGCATGAAGATAGAGCCGCTGGAGCACCAGGAGAAGATGGAGGAGCTGGAGGGGCAACTGAAGACCGTGCGGGAGGACATGAGCGCGCTGGCCGCGGCCCGCGAGGCACAGCAGGCCCAGCATGCGGAGCTGCAGCAGCAGGTCGCAAGGTACATGATATGATTTTACATGGTTTAATATGATATGTGGACCTGCATCCGAAGTGTGGAGGAGCTGTTCCGAGCGGCGCAGGACAGGGACAGGTTCGCCGAGGTGATCGCCAACGTTGGGGGGACCCAATAGGGCACTTGAAGAAGAAGAAGAACTATTTAATTGAACGTTTTATTTTAATCTTTGATATTTATTCAGGGGCTGCGCTTTTGCTCAATTAATCTGCCCATTGCCGAGGAGTTTGCTGATGGAAGCGTAGATTGCCTCAGATTAGAACTATCACCAATACAAATATCAAATATATAGGCTAGTGTCATTCCGTGAAGTGCTTTAAATATCACCCAGCATAGTTTATAAGGATTGCTGGACATGGATGGATGGAAGGGACAATGAATAGGGGACGGTGGCATGCTTTGGGAGAGGCTTACATTCAGCAGTGGATGGCAGACGGCTGATGATGATGATAGTTTATACTGGATTCTTTCAGGACAATTGAGGCAATGAAGATAATATTTGGTATATCCTCAGACTGCAGGGCTGCGTGGTGACGGAGGCAGAGCGGCTGGAGGTGGAGCGAGCGCGCGAGCACGCGGTGACCTGCGAGGAGGAGGTGCGCGCCGCCCGGCAGGAGGCCACCGAGGGGCTGTGGGGGCGCAACAACACCATCCAGGTGCTGCGCGCCAACCTGGACCGCATGCGCCTCTACCAGCAGGCCCTGGACGCCACCACGCACCTCACCAGCAAGATCAGGTACGCAGCAGCTTCCTTCATACCAACAATGAGTTATTAACAAAATAATAATTCAATGCCAAATCATAGAATACGAAATTACGATACATATTTACTTAGGAACTACTGAAAAAAAACAATATTAACCGATTGAGAGGGAAAAAAAATAAAAACTTTTTCAAATAGTCCATTGTTTTGGCAGAAACACTATGATATTTTAACATTTTATAACTTTGTTTTATATCACAAATTGTATTTATTTTACTTTACGACAGCTGTTTCATCAACCAATGTTGACATCATCAGGTGTTACAAAAATATATATCAAATTTCAAATTTTCGTAATTCTTCGAATCTCTGTGTATTTGTCCCTAAGTCAATTTGAATAATTTTGAAGACATTAAAAGTCGTAAAGTAAAATAAATACAATTTGTGATACATAAATAGTCCAATCATTTAACACAATTGGGATGATGTCAAGATAAATGAGAAGTTCTTTTCAAATAAAATTATCAAACTTTATTTTTATTGTTTAATTACAAAAAAAGTTGACTAACAAACACGAGAGTGATGATGTCACGGAATATTTAAAATGTGAATTACTCGGTCTATATTATAGTTACATTGCTGTGGAGAAGGATCCTGGAGACCTATGCACCACGGAGGTGTGATCGGACAAGAAGAAGATACGTAATAGAGTAAAGATCGTAATAGAGAGAGATTACATTAGCAATCAAGACAAAGAAGGAGATTTATGGAGCTTATCCTGAGTATTTACTTCCTATGGCCATACAACCTATTTATTGAAGTGTTTTAGCCTCCTTGAATATTTTATTCCAAACTTGATCCTGCGCCTTTTGTTCCCAGTCCAATTCGCCCAACCTATCCAGAGCAGCCAGAACATTATCCAATAGACGCTGTCTAGGCCTTCCTAGAGGTCTTACTCCGGTCGGTCTTGACCCGTACAGGTTCTTGATTGCTCTGGTCTCTCCGGCTCGGCATACGTTCCCTCTCACGGTGCTCATTATAAATGGCTGATGGGTTGCTCTTAAGCCTCCCAAGTTTCCGCTGTAATACCAGGTCTGGGTCCCAAGATCATTCTCAAGATTATATTCTCAAACCAGTAGATTTATTTATTGCTCTTTAAGAGTCATTGTCCACGACTATAACCATATTGGTTTGATGACACTGGGGCAGCTTGATATTTCTGGATAGAAGATTATACTGTGTGTGTGTAATATTTCCAGCGATATCCAGAAGTCTGAGGAGTGGAGCGGAGAGGGGGAGGCGGAGCTGGAGGCGCTCCGCAGTGAAGGTGCAGATCTGCAGCGGCGCCTGGAGTCCATGAAGGCGGCCGCGGAGACCTGTCGAGCCGACGCAGACCGGGCCAGCACCGAGGCTGCCAAGGAATTGGAATCCGCTCTTAGGTTATTTTTCTTTCAAATTTTAATCCCAGGAACTGGTTTGCAACTACAGTGAAACCCCTATTTTACGTTTTTTAAGGGAGTGAGAAAAAAAAATGTAAATGGGGTGTATTGAAAAAAATAACATTTAATTTTTTTTTTTAAATCATGTATTTTAATTAGTTCGCGAAACGCGTGAACAAAAATGAAACTGATGTAGGGGTATTGAAAAAATACACATTTAATTAATTAATTTTTAAATGACGTAGATTGTTCGCATAATGCGTGAACGAACCAAAATGAAACCGATGTAAAAAGAAAGAAAATATTGTAATTAACTAAAAAAAACAAAACAAAAATGTAAAAAACAAAACAAAAAACGTAAAAACTGCATGTAAATGACGATTAATGTCAAAAAGAACAGATAAACAGAAGGACAGATGCTAAGTGGCGAAAATTTAAAAATGTCGGCCAATCACCACGTTGCGCGCCGTATACCGACCGATCACAACGTCGCTCGCCGACCAATCACGGCCGAAACGATACGCCGGCTCATTGTCAAGCGCGCGTAATTCGCATATTTTGAATATTTTCGACGTAAATTGCGTGGAAAAAAACGTAAAAGGGGGTTAAAAATGTACTAAAATATATCGGGACTGAAATAATAAAACGCAATTGGCGGGAAAACGTTAAATACGGGGACGTAAAATCCTGGTTTCACTGTAGTTTAACATATTTCCGGATTTATAAGATGCCACTTAAATGGTTTTATTATATAATTGAACAGGTTATTTGAACCCCATTACTGTATACAACTCTGTAGCTAATGATTCTCATGACATGTGGTAGTCTAGTGCTAGTCTATCGCCAATATATTGACTTTCGTTTGGCTCACTGAACATTAGTGTTTCTAAAATAAATATTTGCAAATAGTTCATTTCAATTATTAGATTTTGATATATAACTTTATTGAAGGTTAAGGTGGTCACACTGTGGAATTCCATTGTTAAGGAAGGGGAATATGAAACACTGTATAATCCCCTTAATTTATTCAATATTTTACAACACATTTCAAATATGACCCCCTCCATCCTCATGTGCAAATATAACTAAAGCAAAAACGAAGGAATACTCTGAAAGTGAACGTATTACGAGTAATCCTTAAAAGTATAAATTACACTTGTAGTTAAATGCAGTGCGAATAATAATATGTATGATTTTCTCCGCAGCGAGGAGAAGCGAAGGTCCCAGGAGTACGAGGCGTGCGTGCAGGAGGCGGAGGCGGGGCGGCGCTGGGTGGAGGAGCGCCGCGCCGCTTCGCTGCTCCACGACCGCCAGCGCCGAGACCTGCTGCAGAGGTACACACAGGAGATCCCGCTCCTGTACGAGGCCACCGTGAGTATTTCCTTCAACTCTGATGTATTTTAAACTTATATTACATATTTTTGAGTCAAACGTAGACATGAAGCTCTGAAGACAACTTATTAATCAAATGATTTTACTGAAATCTCTTGATGGAAGTTCATTTTAAATGATAATCAAACAAAATAATGTTTTTTTTTTTAACTACTTCCACTTTTGTCTTTATTTCGACAGCGAGCCTTGCGAAACCTGCCACTATCGAAATAAAGACAAAAGTGGAATTAGTTAAAAAAAATATCGTTTTATATTACAACTTACTAAAACATTTATGTAGCATCTTGATGTACGGTTGTGAAACATGGTGTCTAACCGAAAGAGATGAAAAAAATAACGGAGACCTTTGAGATGCGGGGCTACAGGAGAATTTCAGGAATTTCCTGGAGAGACCACATCATGAACGTTGACGTTCTCAGCGGAATCAAAGGAGGGAAGGCAACTTGTCAGTAAACGTGTTAAAAAAATAACTCAAGAAGATCTTAGTTCCGAGGCAAGGTGGTAGAAGTACAGATGATCATTTGCAAGGAGGCGGTGGCCCAAAAAGTTTGGAAACCTACCTATGGTATAAAGATAGAATCAATTTTCGATCCAGAAGACTCGTTCAGTCGAGAGTCAAGAAATCGAGTATGAACTTTATACAAATTGTGGTAATTCCTATAATACTCGTATTAAGTACAGATATTCTCAAATATATTTGTAATCATTTGATACCTATATATATTTTTATTATTGTTTTAGATTGAAAAGAAGGTGGCGGCCATCAAAAGTATTCTCAACAACGGCTTAAGGAGGAAATGTGACAACAAATAGTACTTCCCGCTGGCTGTTTAGTAATAGTTTTTAGGCTTAATTTTATGATTAAAATAATGTTAAGTAAGAAGAGTTTTTGTTAGCAAAGTATATTACCAAATGCCATCTCAATCTTGGGGGCTTTTTGTACTGTCAAAGTGACTGATGATGAGCAGAGTTAATAAAACAAATTTGTGGTTAAATATTAATTTTATTTCATAACATAACTGTCTTTTGTGAAGAAATATACAAATATGTAGTAACAACCTAAGAAGTATGATTAACAATCAATACAATATATAACATTGTGTAAGTAGCGGTTAAACAGAATAAGGTAAGGTGGTGGGGGGCGGGTGATGCGCTGCTTCAGTAGGCTATTGCAGGCAACACAATTCACAAAACATAAAGCAATCATTTCCTAACAAACTGATCCATTTTCAGCTACCGGCGTGAAAATATCACATTTTTCAAATTACTATTTTATTACGGTTAGACATGTTTCATCACAAGGGCATGTATAATGTCCTAACAAGGCAAAACATGTCTTATTGTCATAATTAACAGATACAGCTCAAACTTTAAAACTGAGTTTGATACTCGGGCAAATTGTCATGAGAGTAATATTATAACAAAATGATTTTCAATTCAACGTTGCCATTGGTTTAAATTATTTTTAAATTCACCTACCTAATTGATTGTGATAACAACAACAAACCCGATTTCAAGAATAGTATGTTCTTATTCAGGTGTGCAACAATGATTGGAAAAAGGGTCGGAAAGTATTTAGTTATTCCAATATACAAATTCTATAAAACAGACTTTAGATTTTCTTAGACCGATGGTTATAACTACAGGAGGTAACAACGATAACAACAGTATTGCCAATTCAAAATATATACAAACAAATTGTCAAACCGTTTTCTTAATGAAATTGTTCAATATATCTCGAGGGAATTATTAAAATGCTCAAAAATAAATATTATTACGTATTCTGCACGTTGCTTGTTCAATCTTAGTTTAATGAATAGAATATTATTTGTGTCCTTTCTACGAAAAACCATCAAAATAGAAATTAACTGTTACACCCAAAACAACAACTAACACAATAATATAAATCTAAGTGATGTTCTATTATGATAAAACTTAATACATAATATTCCTGCAATAAATAAAAATGCTTAAATATGGCCATTTCCCTAAGACCGGTCGCCTTGTGTGGATTTGATGAGTTACTCGATCCACATTGGCTGAAGGTGGACAAGCTGATGTCGCTTTAAGCTCGCCCTTGGATTCAAGTTTGAGTGATAATTAGCATTTTGTTTTGAGCTCCGGAGTTTCTGTTGTGAACATATTATTATGCGTTAAGATTCACTCGAGAAATTCTCCATTTTTAATTTAAAACACACCGTCACCTCATCACACATCAAAAAGGTAAATAAAATCCTATCATTCGTCACCTGGACACCCTTAAAATTACTTCCATTAGTTTTGATAATAAATGAAATTCATACAATCACAACGCTTCTAAACCGACAGTCTCTTGTTAATATTGAAACAAGTTTATCCGTGAGCAATCAATCCAAGATCTTCCATCCGTCTGCAGAGACACTTTAATCTAAAGGGAGACGGGCTATCCTAGGAGAGAGCCGCACAGCTGATGTTCCTTTGTACATAGTTTGTAAATGACTCCGCTTCATATTTTATAATTTTGGCACATCATAATAAATTCAATACATCAGTTGCTGCCCGACAAATATCTCTAATCGCTCAGACAATAAGATCAATATTATAGAAGTCATAAATAATATTATGTTAAACATTAAACATATAGGAAAAATATTAAATAAAATTTTAAGATAGATTAATTAACGCAAAATATAAATGCACGAAGCTTTGATGAAGACAAATATTAGTGTGCTGGCCTCTGGTGATGTTAGAAATCAAAGTGTCGCAAAAGTAATGCGTATACGATAGGATACAAAATCTATAATATTCAACATCAACTGACAAAATGTCATGAGCATATTATATACATATAAATTACTGTCATTTTGTAAAAATATTGCTGGAATCAAATCCCCCATCTGACAGAATATTAATTTTACAGGGCTGAAAAATATAAATAGCTAATACAGATCTTGTGTTTTGACTTAGTGACAAAATTATACCATTTGCTAATGGTAGCCCATCATGGCATGTATATCCTCTATCTACCATCCTGAGAGCTTTCACATTTTACTAGCAGAGAATTGTATTTGAATCTTGATCTGTTGACGAAATAAATAATTAAATTATTTCTAAATCATAGTTCCCCTGTGATTCTTACTAGTAAAATATCAACGACTTATAGAGTACATTTGTCAATTTAAATTTTGGTCTTATGAACGCCATCTTGTTTTTTATATTCAAATATACATCTAGGTTGACAGCCGTATACATCAGGCTAGGCTTGCATTTAATAAAAGGTCGAAAATAATAGAATCAAATAATATAGACCTAAAACTGAGAATACTCCTCATCAAGACCTATGTATGGAGTATCTTGATGTATGGCTGCGAGACATGGTGCCTATCCGAAAGAGATAAACGGAGACTAGAGGCTTTTGAGATGTGGTCCTATAGAAGACTATTAGGAATTTCCTGGAGAGACAACATCACGAATGAGGAGGTTCTTCAAAGAATCGAAGGAGGAAGGCACCTGCTCAGGACCTTGTCCGAAAGGCGTGCAAGATGGATCGGCCATGTAATACGACAAGAAAGCCTCTTGCATGCCATAATGGAGGGTATGACCGAGGGGACACACTCTAGGGGACGCCCACGCCGAGAGAACCTGGAGGACCTGTTGGTGGACGTGCGCTGCTCATCATATGCAGATTTCAAAAGAGCCGCACAAGACAGGAAAGAACGGAAGAGAAGAATAGAAGAAATGGCTGCAAACCAATCCCAGGATTGAAACTTTCTAACTGATACATCTATAACCAAAATGGCATGTACATGGGAATATATATTTTTAAAGTTTCAATTCTACGATTGGTATGCAGCAGATTATAGACATCTTTGCTGGTTCATAAGATGTCACTTGGGCTTTTTATATGTGGTAGTTTTTTTTCCCATTGCTTTCCATATTATTTAAATTGATTCTCATGTCATGCGATAGGTAGGTATTATATGACCATTTTTATCATGGGAATTCTACCAGACCAAAGACAGCGTGAGATTTTTTATTTTCACGCTATCATCGCCGGGAATCAAACCCGGGAACTATGATATGGCAGTCATAGCTGTGTATATAACATACGAATGATTCAATCACTGCACAGTTTTCTCTCTCTCTTGTTGTCTAAGTTGTCCAAAAGGAAGTTGACAAATATACTCTTTAAGCCGTGGATATATTGGTACACACAATGCGGTGTGTTATTTACATATAGATAAGTTGATTAGGAGAGCCGGTGCTGTTAGTCTTCCCACTCCTCCCCGTCGCTGGTGACATCGTCCTGCTCGTCGCTGGAGGAGTCCGAGTGCATGGCCTTGGAGCGCTCCTCCAGCGCGCGGGCCAGCGCCCCCGCCAGCCCGGCCTGCGGGAGGGACTTGGCGCGCTCCTCGCTGCTTGAGACCGGCACCTGTGACACGGTGTAACAATCCAAATAAGAATGTAGACATTGAAACACAGTTCCCTGCTATTATTTATTACTTAGAGAGAGTTCCATATATATTTTAAAATGAGGATACTGGGTAGATCCGTGTAACGTCTTCTTGTCAGACGTTTCAGAAATCGTTGCAGTCTCCATCTTTAGGGTTATTTATTTATACATGATACACAAATGAGGCATTACAAACGAAAAACATTTAGGCGACTCATTTGGACATAAAACGGTGTTACAAAGATAAGATAAAACAACATGAGACCAAAAAAATTATACATATCAGAAGGAATCCAAATATGTCGACATCAGTGAGGCAGTACTCTTTCCAGAATTTGTAATATTTTTTTTATGAATACTGCCTCACTGACACTGAAAATGTCCAAATCCGAGATGATTAGATTCAACGTCCGAATTGCTCTTCCTACTGGCATCACCAAAGGCAGGTTGGTTCTGCGTGACGGAGCAAAGAACAATAGATGTCGGGGCTGTCGCAGGTAGTTATCAGCAACAAAAAGACCAATTTGCTCCAGAACATAGGGGTTCTCAATAGAGCCCCAAATCAGTTTGAAAAAATGTGTTGACAATAACCCTTCCCTCCTCAGTTGGAGGGAGTTATACCCCAGCATATCCAAGAGAAATGCCGTTGGATAGAGCCAAGGATATACCCCGTACTCTCTCATGTAGAAGGTTCTCAAGAATTTCATTTGGACCCTCTCCAACATGAGAGAATACTGAGAATCGGGTAGTCATGTGTGGTGGGTAATGTATGATTAATTACAAGAGTTATTTATTTAATTAGTTCCCCCATGACTGGATGGAGTGCCGCATCGGTTAAAGTGTGGCAGTCCATTCTTTCTGCCTAACCTTCGGAGAGATAGCGTGATGGTTAGTGAGTCATTTATTTATTTAACCCCTAGAATGCTAAAAATGATTAATCATTGTTCGCCTTTGAGAATAACAATAATTATCAAAAGTTAGAAAGGAATGTAAGGCAGATGAATGCAGCCTAAATAAGATTAAAAAAGGGTTTGGACATATGAAACTAATGGATTAGATAAGAATGGTTAAAAATATATATACCAGTATCTGTGAAAGGAAAAATAAGTTGAGGAAGGCCAAGAAAGACACGGCATGACCAAATTAATGAATTACTGAAAGGTGGCCATGTTCAAAGTACGAACAATTGAGAGGCGCGAGAGTTATGCCAGGATAGAGCAGTGTGGCAGTCCATCCTCTCTGCCTACCCCTCCGGAGAAACGGTCTGTTCAAAGATGACTCATAAATGCTCAAATACTCTTTATGCAACAAATATTACATTACGTACTTGCACACTGGACTATGTGAGTATACAATATGTATGATAAAGGCTAGTTAGTACTCACGGATCTGAGCTTGATGCCCTGCTGTATCTCCTGCAGCAGGTCTCCGCGGCACGGCTCCCCCGAGGGGCGGCGCTCCACCTCCACGTGCTGCAACACAACATCGCCAAACTTATACGGTGCACTACGTCCATTTTACGGTTGACATAATTGTCCATCCGAGCAAGTTATTCAGAAGACCATGGATCATTTTCGCACCACGTACACTCTAGTGGATAATACGCATCCCCAAAGATGACGATTGTCGAAAATTGGACTTCACGATTGCGCTTCATTCGAGCTAGCCGTGGCGCTCATATGCCCGAAATCAAAATTAAACAATAACGGCATAAAATTATCTATTAAATAAAGCCAATATCATAGACATTAACATTATTTTAATGTGTTTTTTTTTCATTTTGAATATTTATTGTATACCTCTAAAAAAACACATATAGAAAGAATGCCAGAGGTACAGAGCACAGAAATGTGCAAAAACTATGTTAACTAAAGAATCGTTTTCTAAAATGCCTATCTTTCTTCAAAATGATTTGATGACGTCTTTATAAAAAGTTGTTGATTGTTTGAGATCTACCGAAATTCAAAATATTATTTTATTCGCAGACAGCTCAAAAAGCAAAAAAATCATTTTAATATAAATTTACGAGCCCCACTTCTCCGCTTGTATGGACGTACCGCCACTGATGACTAGTGGTATGACAGTACCGGTACGATTGCATCTACAAATAATTCATTACTCAATTATTTCCCGAATACCAAACAATATTCAGGAAACAATCATGTGAACCATTTGTCACCAATGTTCCAAGATTTTAGCAATGTAACTATAATACCGGCGGAATAATTCAATTTTAAATATTCTGTGACATCATCACTCTCCTGTTGCTTGTCAACCTTTTAATGTCAGGCTACCATATATGTGTAATTTAACAATAAAAATAAAGACATTGTAATTTAACAATAAATAATAAATACCGATATTTTTACATGAAAAGAAAAAGAAGATTGTGTACTAAGTTTTCTTGATGTAATCCCAATTGTGTTAAATAAATAAATTATCAGTTCTGATAGACCGATGGTTGACTATTTATGAAACAAAACATATATTTTTTCTCTTTAAATTGGTTAATATTGATTGAAACTTATTGTAATTTCGTATTCTATGATTTGGCATTGAAATATTTTAATTTTGTTTAAGTTCATAAAAAAATTGTAAATGTTGAAATATATTTTTTTAAACTAGTTTAATATGTCATTTCTCCTCATAACTGGAGCTGCAGCAAATACCTTCAGCTGTTGGGCTCCCCCCCTTATGTCGTCTAGCACCGCGCGCATGTCGGGGCCCGTACCGCCGCCGCGTGGGCCTTCCGGGGGCGCTGCGAAGTCCATGACTGGCGGCGGGGGCGGGGCGGGAGGGGCTGGCGGCGGAGGTGGCGGGGGTGGGGGCACCACCGCGGCCGCAACTGAACAATTATTCAAAGGTATATTAACCCATTTCACCACTTATAACGATGATTCATTTTTTTATTACAATAACATTAAGACTAAATTACACACAAAATAAAAATGGTAAAACATAAAAGCATAATTTTTTTTTGTTCGTAAGCTAGATCATTATGGCTCATCCCCAGGTAGTTTGGGAAGTGATGTTCTATGGAACTGTCACTTGACACATCACTTTCACTATTTGAACGCTCCAAAATATTGTTCGAAGGCGTAAAATCACTAGAATCACTAGAATATTCATCAACTTCATTCTCACTGTCACTTTCCAAAAGGACCTATGTATGGAGTGTCTTGATGTACGGCTGCGAGACATGGTGCCTATCCGAAAGGGATAAGCGAAGACTAGAGGCTTTTGAGATGTGGTCCTATAGAAGACTCTTTGGAATTTCCTGGAGATACCACATCACGAATGAGGAAGTCCTTCAAGTAATCGAAGGAGGAAGGCACCTGCTCAGGACCTTGTCCGAAAGGCGTGCAAAATGGATCGGCCATGTAATACGTCAAGAAGGTCTCTTGCATGCCATAATGGAGGGTATGACCGAGGGGACAAACTCTAGGGGACGCCCACGCCGAGAGTACCTGGAGGACCTGTTGGTGGACGTGCGCAGCTCATCATATGCAGATTTCAAAAGAGCCGCACAAGACAGGGTAGAATGGAAGAGAATAATAGAGGAAATTGCTGCAAACCAATCCCAGGATTGAAACCAGAGAAGAAGTATTTCATACTCATTTGATGAAATATTACAAGCGCGACGAGTTTGTTTACGAGTACCAATATTTTGTAATAAATAATGTGAAATAAATTGTGAGTATTACATTTTATTATGAAATCAGTAACCAAAATATACTTATTTATGTCATTTTTATGAATAAAGTTATTGTCATTCAGTTTTAATGTAAAAAAAATCACTTCAAAGACAAACCGGCTTTGTGTTGCAATGGGTTAAATAATATCATATTTTAATGAACTAGTGCAGTGGTTGATAATTGCTGCAGCATTTCCGCCAAGACGATGTTTAAAATCATTAGATTTATAGTATTTCGGTACAAAATTATCATACAAGAAATTTTCCTAAACTTTACAATGAAATATAGTGACTTCGATCATCAATACAAATGAAAACTTGTTTTCTACAAGTTTAATTACAACTAACTAACTAACTAACCATCATGGACTGCCAAACATTTCTTTCCTGACATTTCCTGGCTTCACGCGTCAATTTCTCCGACTCCTCATGTGGCCGATAATCAATATTTGATTTATTTGATCATGCCACGTTTTCCTCGGTCTGACTCTATTTCTAGATCCATTTACATTGTTAACAAATACTTTTTTTTAACCATTCTTTCTTAATTTATTCCTTCCATGTGTCCAAGCCATCTTAATGATCCTTTCATTATTTTGTTCATAACACTATCATTTGCACCGCATTCACTTCTTATATTTTTATTCATCTATGAGATCTCATTTCTATGCATTTATTCTACTTTTATCCTTCTTATGTCAGTTCCATGCTTCGCTTCCATACACGAGGGTCAGTACAAGAAAACCATTGTGAACTGCCATTTTAGGTTTTTTGGATAGGTTTATTATATTTTATGGCAATGACATGTTTTGCCTTTTTAAGGCATTATCAAATGAGTGAAACATGTCATTTCCATAAACTATAATAAAACTTGTATAAAACAGACATTTTCATTCGTATTAATTATTATTATTTTGTTGAATCGCTCTTTACATCATAAAACAAAGCTAAATCAATAAGCTAATCTATCGCCATTTTATTGTCACGTGAATTCTACACCAGACCAAAGACAGTGTGACTATCACACTGCCATCGCCGGGAATCGAACCCGGGACGTTCGGTGTGACATTCAAAGCACACCACTCGGCCACGAAGGTCGTCAATTGTTGTTCAAGAAACAATAAATGAAATTGATCACTTAAAACAAAATTGTAATATTAAAATTGTAAATAAGATAAAATCTAATTTTATTTGGTGAACCTAGTTTTAAACAGAGTTCTGGAACTGGTGATATTTGGCTCTTTCAACTAATGAGTTTGCCCACCACTGAACCAGTATGTAGAGAAATAGAATAGATGGAGGTTCTTTGTGTGTACCTTGTTGTTGCGGTGGCGGAGGCAGGGTGCGGGCCGGCGGCGGGGGCGGAGGCGGGGGGGCGCGCAGCGGGGGCGCGGGCGCCAGCCGAGTCTCCCGGACTGTCGTGCTCACTATTCCACAAATATTTTTATTTATTCAATAACATTTTAAGCACTTATGTGTTGATGTATCTAGCAGCTGTGATCTCTACAAAGAAGTAACAAACAAATCCGTTGTTGCGGTTGGATCCTTGAAGAATGCTGCTTTGAAAAACAAAAATATGCTGAAGTAGACAGAAATACAAATCTACAAAACCAGTGATCTATAATGACATATGGAATTTAGACGAGGGCAGAGACCATCAGAACAAAAGGTCTCCATTGCAGGAACAACTCTGTAACAGAGTGACCAATTCTGAAATAAGAGAGATCTGCGATATCAAAGATGTTGTGCGATGGGGAAGAATACCGGAGAGAATAGGCGGAGTGATAACTAACTAACTAACCAACCATCACGCCATTTCTCTGGAAGGGTAGGCAGAGAGGACGGATCGCCACAATGGCCTGTCCTGGCATACCTCTCGGGCTTCCTCTACATTCATTCATACCTACGAGTGTCCACAAATGACTCCACCCCAATCTTGCTCCACGGGGTCCCCCTTGTGACCACGACCAGCTTCTGCTACCTCGGTAGTATGATAGCAGGCTCAGGAGGTACGGAGGAGGATGTAGCCAGCAGACTTGACAAGGCAAGGGGAGCTTTCGCTATGCTTCGCCCTGTATGGCGCTCCGGTATCATTTCGAGAAAGCTCAAGCTCCAAGTATTCAGCAGTAACGTTAAAAGCGTACTGCTGTACGGATGTGAGACTTGGAAGTCTACCGCAGACGTTATTGGTAAACTCCAGGTGTTTATAAATAGGTGCCTTCGCTCAATATTCAAAATCTATTGGCCCCAAACAGTGTCAAATGCCGTTCTCTGGACCATGGCAGGCGAAAAGCCAATTAGAGAACAAGTCGCTAGGCGCAAATGGCAGTGGATCGGTCACACTCTGAGACGGAACCCAGCCTGCATCGCTCAGGGCGCACTAGACTGGTCCCCTATGGGGGGAAAGAGAAAGCGAGGCAGACCTAGAGCCACCTGGAGAAGAACCCTGCAGGACGAGGTTAAGGCAGCAGGTCTCACTTGGGATGATGTTAAGCATCAGGCATGCGATAGAGTCGGGTGGAGAAGATTCCTTGAGGCCCTATGCACCACGGAGGTGTGACAGGACAAAAAGAAGAAGAAGAAGACCATGCACGCACGGCGATTATTCTGAATTCGAATGTGGCCGCCTTTTAGTAATTGATTAATTTGGTCGTGCCATGTTTTCCTCCGTCGTCCTCGGCTTCTTTTCCCACTCACGCTGCTTGTGTACAACTTTTTAATCATTCTACTCTCATCCATTCGTTCCATATGTCCAAACCATCTCAGGGATCCTTTTTAATTTTATTCATGATGCAGTCGTCTGCCTTACATTTCTTTCTTATTTCATCGTTCGGTATTCTATAATACAATGTTTTCCCGCACATTCTTCTTAGTGATCTCATTTCTGCAGCGTTTATCCTGCTTTCATCCTTCTTTTGCCAGCTCCAAGCTTCACTTCCATACATGAGGGTTGGCACTAGAACTCCATTAGTGATAAGTAAAAGTAAGTGATAATAAAAGAAATAAAGTATCAACAGGCAATCCACCTCCAGGAGCCACCCAAAAGATGGCGAGATAGCATATCTACATCCTAGGAACGGGCTTTGAGAAATAACAATTGAATATACAAAATTCCCCCATTGCTCCATCTTAGATTGCATTGTAGAAAGATCCCTTACAGGATTGATAGAGTTACCTGCTTGGGGTGGAGGGGTGGGTGGAAGCGCGGGAGTCCTGGCGGGCACCGGGGGCGGCATCTGTGCTCGGTTCTGAAGAGCTTGGCCCAGGGCTGTCATAACAAAATGTAATATTAAAAGTATGTACAGTACGGTAGTAGCAGACCTTTCTATCTGGCATACACCGGGTATTCTTCAGGGTTGGAAAAATTCAACGACATTTAGGAATAATCAGACTGGATTGATGTGATCATGTAAATAGTAATTTGGATAATTTTTTAAGCGCCGTTTTTGATGAATTAATCATCTCAAGGGCGCTGTGAAAAATGCTCCACATTAAAATCTAGTGATAGACTGCATACTCTGTATGCGGCCTGCGCCTGATTTAGGTCTCAAACTCAACTCTGATGGGCTCTTTCATGTCCTCAAGGTCCGCAGGAAGACAATTCCAGACTAAACGGCCGGCTACAGCGCAGGTTTGGTGGCTTATAATTAGGCAAGGATAGCGTTTCCGCCCAGAAAATCTGCCCATCGCAGGAGATATTTCTGATTGCAATGTAGACTGCCTCGCATCCAGGCTCCCAGTGATGTAGAGTTACGATATGTTAGCTGGTTTCATTCTTTGCAGTGCTTTTAAGACTGGACGTTGATGAAATGGCTGATGAACTCCTTGGGAATATTGATGCGCTAGTACATTAAACACTGTCATTGGATGGGTATTACAATTTATGCTGGGAGCTATACAAAACAGGCAGTAAAGGCAGTGCAGAGGACAGGAGTGGCTTACAATTGCTGTTGGTTTCGATGCCGTCTATCTCCACGACCGCCTCTTTGACGGCGTCTATCCCGCCGTTCTTGTTGATGAAGTCGTAGATGAACTCGCGCGTGTCCTTGTCGCTCAGCTGCGTCTCCGACACGCCCGCGTGGGTGAAGAATTCTTTCATCGTCTTCTCCGGCAGGTTCTCAATGTCGAACCCTGTACAACAGACCACAATCATTTCAGGGAACTTGTATGAAACATAATATTTTAGAAAAGTTTTATTACAATAACAATATGTGTTAGTAATTAAAAATAATGTTCCCTTGTTTCCAATTTCATACATAGAAGAAAAACTCAATCCCAAAATTCTCTTATACATTAAATATATAGCATTGAAGATGTATGAGGCTGTCCCGAAGGAAGTCAGAAATGAAACAAATATTAATAGATTCAAATAATTATGAAAACGTTTTGTTTTCTAGAATTTTTATTAGAATTTATGGAAATGACACGTTTCATCTTTCTAAATGCATTATCCAGATTTTATAATTTCAAAATAAATACATATCAAATTTCGATAATGCTCTAGAAAGGCGAAACGTGTCATTCCCATGAAATGGTTTAGTATTAATAATTAAATAAAACAATGTATTTTATAACTAGTTCCACTTTTTTTCTTTACATTGGTCCAGATGCCAGCTAGTGTGGGAAAATCGTGTTGAAATAAAGTCAAATAGTAGTTTTAAAGAAACATTGAATTATTTAATTATTATTTAAAATTCCATAACATAACTTTATCTGATTTTGAAAATTTGGTTTGGTTCATATGGTGCTCCCGTCAATTTGGAGATATTTCGCGTATAAGTGAATTGTTTTGGTCAATTTGATTATTGCCGCTCTTTATGATAGTTATTTGTGCCAAAAAATACGTTTTTACTGTTTTGGTGTTAAAATTATATAAGTTTTTTAGTTTATAAAAATAATTTTGACAGGTGTAAAAATAAATTTTTCGTTTGTTCCAATGACAATTTGAATAAATTCTTCAATAATATTTTGAAGTTCTTGCTGGTGTTGGATTGTTTTAAGTGCCTAATTACAGTAAATAAAATAAAAACAGTGGATAACGTGGAATAAAAATTAAATAAACACAAATGTCCGGATCGTCCAGCTGATGACAAGTGCACCATCTAAAAGAACATTATGTGTTAAATTATTTTTCTTTGGTATTTTATTTTATATCATTGTATTTCAGATAATTTGTTTTAGATTTATTATGTAGACGTTGAACGATCGAAGTGTGCGCGGGAGATGGCTGTTGGTGGCGATGAGGTTCGCAACCCATCACACCGCGTCTCTCGCGATGGCGAAAAGAGAAGGATGGAGTGCCGCATCGATTAAAGTGTGGCAGTCCATTCTTTCTGCCTACCCTTTCGGGGAGACGGCGTGATGGTTAGTTAGTTAGTTTTTAAAATTCCATCAAAAGATTTCAGTAAAATATTCAATTGGTTTAGGATTGTTGGTGACAAATCTTTGCAAGTAAGCAAAAATGCGTTTCACGCAGTTAAGTATCAATATTGGGTATAACTGTTATGATCTAGAAATGGTCAGGAATCAATGTTCCATATAAATCAATAAATACTTTTGTTGTACAAACCATTCAGGAAATGTTTAATCCTATCGTAATATTCTCATAAAAATACATCCTATGATGAAATGAAATACTAGTGTATACAATCAATGACCTTTGTTGGCATCCCAGCCCACGTGGGAGACGTGCTTGAAGTCCTGCGGCAGGCCGATGTCAGCCTTGGTCAGCTTCCGGGACTTGGTTCGCTTGGCGCCCACCGTCACCATCGGCTGGCTCACCGGCATAGGGACTAGAAAACACATTCAACTCCTGTTAACCTTTACAAAGGCTTATATTTTAGTCATTAAAATGTGACATTCATACACTCATACAGTGTTGGTTTTTACAATTTTACCTTGAACTTATTCTTATATTTATTGGAAAACTCCAGGTGTTTATAAATAGGTGCCTTCGCTCAATATTCAAGATCTATTGGTCCCAAACAGTGTCAAATGCCGTTCTCTGGACCATGGAGGATTAAAAGCCAATCGGAGAACAAGTCGGTAGTCGCAAATGGCTGTGGATCGGTCACACCCTGAGACGGAACCCAGCCTGCATCGCTCAGGTCGCACTAGACTGGTCCCCTGTGAGTGGAAAGAGGAAACGAGGCAGACCTCACATGGGATGATGTTAGGCATCAGACGTGCGATAGAGTCGGGTGGAGAAGGTTTCTTGAGGCCCTATGCACTACGGAGGTGACAGGATAATAAGAAGAAGAGACACCAAATGATGTTTTCCGGAACAACTGGCGATTTTGGTCGATTAGAGCGTTCAGCATCATTGTTGTTTGTACGACCGAGTTTAAATTCAGCATAGCAGTCAATAATAGTTGAATCTCCATTACGCTTATCAAGCCACTGTTTTTAACAGTATTTTCTTCTTGATTGCCCTCCGCATGCCCTCGCAAGGCGAAACAAATTTGTGTCACAATTTATATAAATTAAATCCAAGTAAAACCACTAAACAATTGTGTTACCAGTGGCGGTACTCCCATAGAAGCCCAGAAGCCCGGCTTGCGAGAAAACCTCTTCTGGCTTGCAGAGGTTCAGCTGTTGTGGATATTCCTCTTATGTCTGATGGGAACATTGTTGAAAGGTGATTTGATGGGTTGCTGGTTTATGCGGGGGCACGATTACTTAGATTTGGGGGTTTTGATTCAAAATTTCTTACGCAAGCCAGGCTTCTGGGCTTCTATGGGAGTACCGCCACTGTGTGTTACCTATTATAAATTAAGTATTTTCTTCATCAGAAAACAATTTTTAATCAACGAAAAGTTTAGAAAATTACAAAACAGGGGTTGCTTAAACCACTGTAACCTGCAAACTAATGTTGATATTATCCAGAAATCGTATGGGTCTGTCAACATTGTTAGAGTGAAGAGTGAACATATAAAGTGTGGGTGGTGGCCCTCACCAGAAGGCGTGAGAGGTTTGTGTCCCCCGTTGAGTGCGGGCGGCGCTAGGGGCTGCGCCGGGGGCGCGTGGTGGTGATGGTGGTGGCGTGCGGGAGCAGCGCCCTTACCCGGGGGCGGCGCGCGGAGCCCCTCGCCCGAGCGGGTAACATTCTGCTGCAGGGATTTCTGACGACGCTCTGAGACATTACAAAGGCATTACATTATATCCTCGCTACAAAGTCCAAAAGAACATTCAATAATTTTACTAATTATCACTGAGACAATGGACCGTCAAACTTCTATCCTGATATACCTCTGGAGCTTCCTCTACATTCATACATCGTAACATGCATACTTGATTTTTCCGACTTCGAACGATTTTAGTAATTGATTAATTTGGTCATGCCATGCTTTCCTCAGTCGTCCTCGGCTATTTTTTTCATTCACACTGCTTGTACACAAGTTTTTAACCATTCTTCCCTCATCCATTTGTTCCATATATCCAAACCATCTAAGAGATCAAATTTTTTTAATTTTACTTATGATTCAATCATCTGTATATAGAGGAAGACCGAGGAAAACGTGGCACCATCAATTTAAATTTAGTATTGAATGTCAGCCACGTGAGGAGTCAGAGAAATCGACACGCATACATGACACGATGTATGAATGTTGAGGAAGCGAGAGAAATATGTTAGGAAAGAAGAATTTGTTAATTAAATTATCGTATGAAGCATTCACTTTGTGAGATATTAAATAAATAAATTATTACAAAACCCTGAGGAAGCTTGGGTCCAAAAGAAACTAGTCCACAAATAAAATAACCGCATAGTGGCGAAAAACAAAGTGCGGTGTTTTTATTTTATTTTATATACAAATAATATATTTTTTTAATAAGTTAATTAGTTTTTTTCAATCATCCGTCTTATGTTTCTTCCTTATTTCGTCGATTGGTACTCTATCATACATCATTTTTCCGCACATTCTTCTCACTTACATAATTTCTAAAGCATATATCCTAATTTCATCCTTCTTTTGTCAGCTCCATGGTTTGCTTGCATACATAAGGAAATAATAATTTATTTTCCTCTAAATTTTGATTAAAGGCCAGGACAGTCACAGTAAGGGAAAGGGTAAAAGTGCCCACCTTCTCGTTTTTGCTTCTTTAGTTCTATCTTCTCAAAGAGATTTGCTTTCAAAATTTGTGCTTCTTCCGCACTGGCAAAGTTGAAACCGGTCATGTAATCCTGAAAGAAAAATGATAACATTGATAAATAAAAAGTAATTCTAACATTAGCGTGAGTATTGAAAATTTGGAGCAAGTGTATGAGTTTGTGTATTTGGGTAGTGTGTTTACAGTGGAGAGGGATATTGTAAGAAGGGTTGGGGCAGGCAACAATGTGAATGGCGCACTTAAAGTTGTTATCGCAAACAAAAACCTATCCAAAAAAGCTACAATGGCAGTGCACAATGGTGTTCTTGTACCGACCCTTATGTATGGAAGCGAAGCATGGAACTGCCAAAAGAAGGATGAAAGTAGAATAAATGCAGTAGAAATGAGATCTCTTAGACGAATAATGTGGATACTCTGTGTATGATAGTGTAAAATGAAAATATAAGAAGTGAATGCGGTGCGAATGATGGTGTTATGAAAGGATCATTAAGATGGTTTGGACATATGGAAAGAATGAATGAAGAAAGAATGGTAAAAAAATTATATGTAAACGGTGTAAATGGAACCAGAAATAGAGGAAGACCGAGGAAAACGTGGCACGATCAAATAAATCAAATATTGAATGTCGGCCATGTGAGCAGTCAGAGAAATCGATGCGCTTGCATGACACGATGTATGAATGTTGAGGAAGCGAGAGAAATATGTCAGGAAAGAAAAGTGTGACAGTTTATCTTTTTGCCTACCCCTTCGGGAAGACGGTGTGATGGTTAGTTAGTTAGTTTTAAAACCTATGATATCAAATCATCAAACACTCACACATTTAAAAAATATTGTAACTGCATGTTATACACCCCAAGGAAGTAACTTTTAATATGCAAAGCATGATGAGTAATGATCATATAAAATATATAAACAGTTTATCAATGAACTATGTGAACTTCCTGCCATAAGATAAATACTTTTAAGTTCAACGTGATTCATGCATCAAAACAATGAAAACCACAACATTTGATATTATCAACGAATAATAAATTATGACAAACTTTGTCATCCCTCACACCCAAAAACCTAAAACACATTGTCCTGCAATTCCATTTGACAGTTTCAAATTTTGTTTTAATTCAATTTTTGAAAACAGAACACGAGTCACATGAAATTCACTGAGCAGGTACTAAATTTTGTAATAAATAGCTACCGCCCGGGAAAGATTGTTTAAGTTAGTACTTGCGTAGTTTGTTGTATTAAGGCAAACAGTGTATTGCCGCATTATCTTATGTTTGGTTTTTATTATATTTTATTTGATATGCTGATAAAATTGTTTTCATACAAAGGGCCTCTTAGGCTTTTGGGCAAATAAGATAGCATAGACAAATTTGTATAGCTACAAAAGGTTTTATTAAAAAAAAAATCTGTATCAAGTACTTTTTCACACGAAGAATGTAAACATAATAGTATATTAAAACCAAGAAATGCAAATAAATAATGGTTTTGGTTAGAAAGGAGTGACATCTACAGGCGGTTTCTAGCAATGCGCTAAATGGCGGTAGCCTTTCACATTGCGTTAAAAAGATCTTCTGCTTAGTGCTTAAAAAAATACAATCTTCATAGATGGCGTTAGTGTGTAGATTGAAAAAACTACCATGTAAAGGGTGGTCTTACAGATTAACATATATACAACTTCCAAAAATTTGTCAAACATGGTGGTCATAAGAAAAAAGGTGGAATGGGGAATGTTGTATTACATAAAGCGTGCGCTTAACCCAATCAATGACAGGTCATAAGTCCTGTAAACACCTCGATCAACCATATTCTGTTTCCAATTTGCATCTTCGTCTCTATTGAGATGAGAAAAATAAACATTTAATGTTATTTTTAGAGAGATCACATCACAAGCGATGAGGTTCTTAGCAGAATCGAAGGAGGGAGGCAGTTTATCAAATCCATTTCAGAAAGGCGAGCCCGATGGATGCTATGAGGGTCTCCTGCATGATATAATGGAGGGGATGGTTTAGGGGACAAATTATAGAGGGTTCCCCCAGCGGAAATATCTGAAACAGGTGTGCGATGACTCGAACTGTGTCTCATGCGTTGAGTTGAAGAGGGCTGCAGAAGGCGGAGCCCTGTGGAAGACTAGACTGAGGACTTTGCTTCAAACCAATAATAAGGATTGAAATAGCGAAGAAGATAACAGGGCTTATTTTGATACATTCAGAAACCTGAGATAGCGGAATAAAGAAAAAAAAAAAAGAATTAGAAAATTAATTTATTTGTATGCAATGTAATTGTTTACACTATTGGGTTGTTGGGAAAGTAATTTTGTTTTTCCCAACAGATGACTTAATTGTATTTTTTAACAGCTAACTTCACTCTTAGGCTAGGCGCTGACTGTGACTTTTTGTTGCAGTAACTTTTTGTAACTATCACGTTGCGTCACCGTGGATGCGCTCACTACTGGTGACAAAATGTTCATTTGAGCGATGGATTTCGAAGAGGTCGCAGTGATTTGCGCTCTTGAATTACGCAGAAGGAAAATTAAGCGAAAGAAACGCTACTGGGTACATCCCATATATAATGAACGATTATTAAAAGGAAAATTTTACACCCTGTATTCTGAATTACGTCAATATCCTCTTAAGTTTTTTAATTATTTTCGTATGTCAATAAACAGTTTTGACGACTTGTTATATTTGTTGGGACCTTTAATAACATTTCATTCCACTTTTGGAATACTATGTAATAAATGGAGAATTCTTCACAGACCTATTGATGTCAACCTAGAATTTTGTGATAAGATCATAATGGCTTGCTGTGTATTACATAACTTTGTACGCGTTAGAGATGGAATTCAATTTACAGATACTGCTTATGAATGTACGCTTATTAGCAATGCACTTATACATCAGACGTATAGAAACATGTCCTGTGTAAATATAAGAAATTACTTTGCTTCTTACTTTATTTCACCACAAGGTTCTGTCAAATAAATATCCATAATATCTACAAACCTGTATTTTCTTTTTGTGCTTGTGTTAAAGTTGTTGCTGGAAATAATTTAATAGAAATATCCTCCCACAATTTCCTTTTTAAATTAATATCCGAAAATTCTTTTAAGTTTTTTGTGTACAAAGCTGGCCTTTTCTCTATTTCTTCTATTAAAAACTCATTGTCTATATCATCTTCTCGCAGAGAAGCCATCTTTTAAACTGAAAAATTCGCAACGCACGTCCGTTCGGTAGGCGCCTCCCGGCAGAGTGATAAAAAGTTTCTAGTGAGCGCACTCCCATACCAATGTACAGGCCGGGTGATAGTCACGTCACGCTAATGTCGCCGGCCGCTGGAACATTTTGTTACCGCATTGTCACGTCGCCACAGTGAGCGCACTCTCATTTACCTCCATAGCACTTGACTCGGCGACAAAATGTTACTGTGACTTTTTGTTACAATCAGCGGGGGCTCTTAAGCCGCATAATCATTTTATATTTTGACAGCTGATGTTTTTTTTGTATGAAAATCGCATTTATTTGAAAGGTAAAATAAAAAAATACATCCATCAAAATATTATCCATCGTTAGCCACTACTTTTCCCATCTTTCTGGCAATAGATGAATCCATGGTTGAATAAATGCCTCGTTTTTTGAGGTAATATAGGAATCGACCCAATTCTTGACATCTGCATATGAATGAAAGTGCTGCTCTTCTAAGGCATGCGTCATGGATTTGAACAAGTGGTAGTCTGATGGTGCCAAGTATGGTGAATAAGGCGGGTGTGGTAGAATCTCCCAATCCACATTCTGTATGTAGGTTTTTTAGGTGTGAGGTCGAGCATTGTCGTGTTGAATAATCAGCTTGCTGTGCCTGTTCCCCCATTCCGGTCGTTTCTCAACCAATGCCTGCATTAATCACATTAGTTTTCATTGATTAACTTCCCCCAAGACCGTTTGACCCGGTTTGAGCAGTTCATAATGCACCACACCCCTCTGATCCCACCATATTCAGAGCATTACTTTGACAGGATGAATATTCTGTTTCGGCATTGCTGTTGACGTCGATGAGACGGGTGTGCCACGTCTAGCACGGTATTTTTCGGGGCTAGGATTGCCGTAATTTATTCATTTCTCGTCTCCTATAATGATACGATAGAGAAAAGACTTTCTGTTCTGCCTTGCAAGCAAGAATTCGCACATCAAAAATTGCCTTTTAACGTCTCTCATTTTCATCGAAAAAAAAACAAAATTAATTTCCGAACAACCCAATATAATGTATGATACCCTTTATTTGTTTTTAATTTAATATTTTAAATTACAAGATTCTACAGACGTTATCACACTGGCTTTGGTATGAATGTAGAATTCACGTGAGAATAAAATGGTAATAGATTAGCTACTTATCACATGTCATAAAAATCAATAGCTATAAAGTTATATTTAGTGATTAGGTTCAAATAACCAAATAATATAGATATAAAAGTGAGAATACTCCTCATCAAGACCTATGTATGGAGTGTCTTGATGTACGGCTGCGAGACATGGTGCCTATCGGAAAGAGATAAGCGGAGACTAGAGGCTTTTGAGATGTGGTCCTATAGAAGACTATTAGGAATTTCCTGGAGAGACCATATCACAAATGAGGAAGTTCTTCAAGGAATCGAAGGAGGAAGGCACCTGCTCAGGAGCTTGTTCAAAAGGCGTGCAAGATGGATCGGCCATGTAAAACGTCAAGAAGGTCTCTTGCATGCCATAATGGAAGGTATGACCGAGGGGACAAACTCTAGGGGATGCCCACGCCGAGAGTATCTGGAGGACCTGTTGGTGGAGAGACCTACAAGACAGGGAAGAATGGAAGAGAAGAAGATACAAATATGGAAAGCAACGGGTCAACTGCTACATTAAAAAGGCCTAAGGGGCATCCTAAAAACCAGCAAAGATGTTAATGAACTTAAAAATTGTATTGAACAGACCTCAGCTTCAAAGGTGTGAAGAAATGGGCGTGGCGTCTTGTACTGTATCTGGTTGTAGACCTCGTGTTCCCAGACGACCGCCCTCCTCTGCATGCAGTAGATGCGGAAGAAGTAGGAGCGCTTCTGGTTGTCCTTCACGAGGCAGAGAATGCCGGTGTCGCGCTTCGTCCACTGGTTGTGAGCCGGCCCGTCCGTGGTAAACAGCTGCACCACTGCGGTGGCTAGACTCTGCAATTCATACATTATTTATTGATTATACACTCAAAAATAGCTGTTCACAATTGAGATTTAGTTCAAACTGGCAGAAGAAGATGAGAGCAGAACATGAAATGGTAGGGATGAGATAACTTAGACCAGTGGTTCTTAACCTGCGGTGCCTGCACCCAGTGGCGTGCCTAGGGTCAACCAGTAAGGCAAGCCCGTCCGACTTTTTTGTGTTATAATATTTGTAGAGGGTCACGATAATGTATTTTTTCGGATTATAATAGTTTAATCTTTCTAAATTAATTTTGTGAATTAATTGATTTTAAAACCCATTTTAGGCGCATTTTAAATCCATACAAAAAAAAAAATTCTGCATCATCAAACTCATTTTCTTGTATAATATAATAATGTCTTTACAAATACAAGAAGAAATATAATTAATAAGAAATAAGCTGTAAATAGACAATAATAATAAATTTGTTAACACCGAAACACGAATTATAAATAAATGTTCGTAAAGAAATTACATAATCTTTCTTTTCATAACATTTCTGCACATAACGTAAATGACAGATAACATCCTGACAATAGAATTGAAGTTCGTGACACATCGAATAGTAACATACTTCAGAGTGATAAAGCCCGGCTTCAAATCCATACAAAAAATTTGCAGATATTTTCTGGTATATATGCACCTAGCTATATGATTACAAGCCAAAAATACATAAGTGCAACAAAGACCCTTTTACATTTTGTATGCCCAATATGAAGCCCATCGAAAACATGATACAAAACATGTGGACGTAGGTGATTTCGCAGACATCTCACCTACGGTACGTATGAGTGAAATAAAATACGGCGCTGTTGAGTGGAATAAAACATACACTTAGGTCATTTCTGCGCATGTCAGCCGAGTCATTTGCAACGTAACGAATTAAATCACTTTAACTCGAGTGAAAATTCACAATATTATTTTATTCGTAGAAGGCTCAAACGTGCAAAAAATATCGTTTAATAATAGATTTTTTTAAGGCAAGCCCGGCTTTTCGGCTGGAAGTACCGCCACTGCCTGCACCCCTGGGGGTGCGGGAGAAATCTTTAACACATTAACTACTAAAAGCCCCCTTGTCTGCTTTTCGCTGCCAACCGTAATCGACCAATTAGCCAGTTTTTCTACTTTATGTACTGGAAATAATTCTCACAATTACGTAAACCACCTATATCGATTTCAAATTTAAACTATTCATTTTTACTACGAAAGGATATTTACTACGAACTTAAAATTTTAAAAACCTATATGCTTATTTTAACATATAAAAATTCTTTGGTAAAAAAGTGTTAACAATATAAAGTGTTAAATATCATTTATAAAATTTTTGACACATTTTTATTAAAATGGCCTTTGTCGACCTTTTATTTTGCTCATTCGTGAAAATCTATGTTAGATTTTTCCAAACGAGCAAAAAAAAAAGGTTGACGATGAAAAATATCCCTGAAAAAAACACAGAATTCGTTGTCGACCTTTTTTTAAAATTTTGGTCATTTCGCTGTCCAATTTTCACAAACGAGCAAAAAAAAAGGTCAACAACGAATTCTGGATTTTTTTCATGGATATTTTTCGTCGTCAACCTTGTTATTTTTGCTCATTTTTATTAAAACGACACTAAAAAGCAAAAAAAATCATTTTGCCCACCCCTAGTGCAGGCACCTATTTTCAGATTTAAAGGGGTACATTCATACATCGTGTCATGCACGCACGTTGATTTCTCCCACGGTGCTGTCCTACTTGCAGACACCGAGCATGAACTGCAAGTCCTGTTATCTAGTATGTATGAGGTATGCATGTGAAATGATTTGATGATGAATGTGAATAAGTCTAAGGTAATGATTTTCAAGAAAGAAGATAGCCGATCGAGACCAGAGCGGATAGCACAAGAATGAAGGCTAAGGTGTGGGTGGCAGAGATGTGGAAGTTGAGGAGAAAAGTAGGCAAGACTCTTCGAAACAGAGTGAGGAACACGGCTATCTGCGAAATCTACAAGGTAGGAGATGGGCAGAGGATGGATCCCTCCAGAATTCCACACGTTGTGATACATCAGAATCTTATTGGCTAATGTCCCTCCGGAAGACCATAAAAAAATTAGGGGTATCTGGGAGTTAACATCCCAAGGGAGGCTAGCCTAATAATAGGAACAGACCAAGCGTCTTAAAGGAGAAGAAGAAGGAAGCACGACAGTCTGCAACATTTGTGTGAATAGTGAAAATCTGGAACAAGTGGATGAATGGTTATAAAAAACAATTTATTATTGTTTATTACTATATTGATTAATCCATCTGCTTATCCGGCGATCTCCTGATTGAGTGACCTTCTTCAATACAAAGTGAAAATAAATAAAACATTTCCAGTGAGCTGACAAGTTAATGAAAATATTGCTGCGTACATTCATATTGGAGCCGTTTGTTTATATGACAGATATAAAATAAGATACCATATTTAAAAATAAGCTTCCATTTTATAACAAAACAATTTGTGAAACGATAAACAATTTATTCAAAATGAATTTACTTAACAATGGATATGAAACAAAATTCATAAGTCTGAGATGTAAGAATAGGAAACTATAAATGTGCATGCATAACACGCTGTACGAATGCAGGGAAGGCTGGAGAAACATGCCAGAATAGCAGAATGCGGTGGTCCACCCTCTCTGCCTACAACTCCCAAAAAATGGTATGATGGTTAGTTGGAAAATAAGGCACATAATCTTTTAATTGTATCTCAATAGAGACGAAGATGCAAATTGGAAACTGAATATGGTTGATCAAGGTGTTTACAGGACTTATGACCTGTCATTGGTTGGGTTAAGCGCACGCTTTATGTAATTACAACATTCCCCATTCCACCTTTTTCTTTATGACCATGTAAGACAAATTTTTGGAAGTTGTATATATGTTAAAGTCCTACACCAGATTTCACATGTCAGTTTCATTTAAATCCAATCAAAAGAAATTATTTTTCTGTAATGTTTTTTTAAATTTTTAAATAGAATCCCAAGAGATATAATTCAATGGTATTAGACTTTATTTTACAATCTTCAAGATGATCTGAAAATAGCTCATTATTATGAAGAAGGAATCTGGTCTTATAAAGGCTTGAATCAAATCAAATCAAATCAGTTTATTTCATCAACAGACATTACAAAATTAATTTTTAAGGCATCTATTGAGAACAGGTAAAATAATATATTGTGTATAGTATACTGCTAACTAACTAACTAACCATCACGCCGTCTCCCCGAAAGGGTAGGCAGAAAGAATGGACTGTCACACCTTTACTGATGCGGCACTCCATCCTTCTCTTTTCGCTCTGCGGGAGACGCGGTGTGATGGGTTAGTATACTGTATGTGTAATATACGCATGAGAGATGGTTCAACATTAGGTAGACAGGATACTCTCCAGAATTAAGAGTATTTGCATTTGCCTTCTGAACGTACTTTCACTAATATGAAAGACGTCGATCTCTGAGGAGACCGCGTTCAGCAGATTAATTGCTATTCCCACCGGTGTCACCAGAGGCAGGTTGGTTCTGGCGCCCGGTAGGTAAAACAAACTATGCTGTCGCTATCGGAGATATCTATCAGGGACAAAAAGCCGAACACCCTCCAGCACGGCCGAGTACTCGAAATATCTAGTAATCTGAAGAAATGGGTTATGAGATGCCCATCTCTTCGAAGCTGCAGAGAGTTGGCCCCAAGCATTCCCAAAAGAAAGACCCAAGTCCCTGAATCAGTCAAGCATTCTATTACCTTAACCACTACCCAATTCGATGTTGATCGAATTAACAGATATTTGAATCAATTATCTTTTTATAATCATTAGGTTTTCAGTAAATAATGATTATCTTGACAGACATCCAAAATATTTATTATTTATTGTTTCTTGAACAAATGTAAAAAAACTATGTTTTAATATTGGTGAAAACTTTAGTTTTCTTGAAGTTTTATTATATTTTACAGGAGTAACACATTTGTTAATGTATAAAGATAATTTGATTGCTTTTCGGTTTTACATTGATTTATTTAAAAATAAATAAACAAATGTTATAACTAACTAACTAACTAACCATCACGCCGTCTCTCCGAAGGGGTAGGCAGAAATAATGGACCGCCACACTACTCTATCCTGCACATTCATACGAGTCATACACGCACGTCGATTCTTCCGACTTCTAACATGACCAACCTTTAAAATTTGATTAATATAACTATTGTTTATATATATATATAAAATATAATAAGAATTAAATTGTTTTAACTTGCGTGAAAATTCAAAATATTATTTTATTTGTAGACAGCTCAAACGCGCAAAAAACATTGTTTTATTATAGATTTTTTAAGGCGAGCCAGGCTTTTCAGCTTGTATGGAAGTACCGCCACTGTATGCACGTACTTTTGTGCTATAAAATTTACTGTATATCAAGACCAATATAATTATTACATTGTTTCAGTACTTCTGGTTATAGATTTATTTTGAAACTGTAAGTCCTCTAGCCTGGATTCAAAATTGCCGTTGCCATTTAACATATTACATGGTAAAAATAAAATCTGTTCAAATTTCAAGAAACACATATTTTCATATTTCCCGCGCACGATGTGTTAAGATGGTTTGGACACAAACAGAATGAAGGAATGGTAAATATTATCCCGGGATCAGTAACCGTCGATGGGTCGGCTCTCGAAGTGGTACAAGAATACCCATATCTTGGCCAAATCATACAATTAGGACGAAACAATTTCGAGAAAGAAGCCAACCGAAGAATTCAGTTGGGTTGGGCAGCCTTTGGGAAATTACGTCATGTTTTCACTTCCAAAATACCACAATGCCTCAAGACTAAAGTCTTCAACCAGTGCGTTTTGCCAGTCATAACATACGGAGCCGAGACGTGGACATTGACAAAAGGTCTAGTCTACAGATTCAAGGTTGCCCAGCGCGCCATGGAAAGAGCCATGCTTGGAATAACCTTGAGGGATAGATTTAGAAACGAATTTATTCGACAACAAACCAAGGTGACTGAGGTGGCTCTACGGATAGGCGGGCTGAAGTGGCGGTGGGCTGGCCATATCTGTCGGAGAACCGACAGCCGATGGGGAAGACGGGTTCTGGAGTGGAGACCGCGTACAGGATTCCGTAGAGTTGGACGTCCCCCTGCCCGCTGGACCGACGATCTGAAGAGGATTGCTGGACATGGATGGATGGGAGCGGCAATGGATAGGGGGCGGTGGAGGGCTTTGGGAGAGGCCTACATTCAGCAGTGGATGACAGACGGCTGATGATGATATAAATGGAACTAGAAATATACGAAGACCGAGCAAAATGTGTCACAATCAAATAATTCAAATATTGAATGTTGGATGTATTAATGTTGAGAAGTATGTCAGGAGAGAACAGTGTGGTGATCCATTCTTTCTGCCTACCTTTTCGGGGAGACGGTGTAGTGGTTAGTTAGTTAGTTTAAAAATAAAATCCAGTTTATCTTCAAAAATAAATATTAATTAAAAATACTATTTAGTGAGAATTATTAAACTTTTGAATGCTTTGGTATACACTCGAGATTGTATCTAAAATCCCCATATAGTGCAATGAAAACAGTAATGTAATTCTCACAATCAATATCTGATGCATTGAACTTGAATTGGAAAGTGGTTTCAAGTATATCCACAATTATTCTAACTGGAAAATGCACTTCAGATAGGGGAACAGATGAAAGTTCTATGTAAAGAGACAAGAGCCTGTTTAGTACACATTGTACCTACACGTTTTAAAAAAAAGAGCATTAAAAAATAATTCAATTCAAAATGAGAAAAAAATATTCGAAAATTAAAAAAAAAGACCAAAACAATAGATTGTAATCATATACCCGTGTGAAGTTATTTAAGAGCAACATTATGTTTAAATTCACAATGAAAATTGAATAACTATCATTGCGATGAAAATAGAATTCACATATTTTCACACGGTGTAATGTTGTGTGATGAATTGTCTTAATAATTCTATTATTTTGTTACTTACCACACAACGGGGCCCCACCAGTTTGAAAATCAAGTCATTTTCTTCGCGAGACAAGAGCAGACTGGGCCGACTCTCTCCCGGCATCCTGTCCCTCATTGTGCAAATTTATTTGGACAAATTGCGAAATAAACTAAAGATGACATCAAAGGTTGACACATTTAATGACAACATCATATAACATCAAAACACTTTGTTGCAATATACTTCAATTTAAACAAACGATCTAAACTACACGAAACTTGTATTTCAATGATAGAAACAAACCAGACCAGACTGTTTTTATTTAAAAGATAATATACTTTCACCAGACCAACTGACACCACTCATCCATTCCCCCACACCTTTTAGGTATTTTTGACGTATTGAGTTTCTCAAGATGTCTCCCCTGTAAACATTACAGTGTTACCACCGTCAAATTAGGTAAAATATATATACAAATTTGTCTATAGCCAATGCTGTTTCGAAATCTCTGTTTACCGGTAAATATAATATTTACAATAAAGACAGCATGGGCTAATATTTTTCACTCGTTGCGCCTGCAAAAAAATTGTTACTCAATTTCTTCCCGACCATTTATCACGAATGTTCGAAATTTTTAGCAATGTAACTATAATACCGACGGAGTAATTCACATTTTAAATATTCCGTGACGTTTCACCGTAGAGGTAGCCAGAAAGAAAAGACCGCCACACTACTCTATCCTGGCACACCTCTCTAGCTTCCTTCACATTCATACACATTTAATAGAAAGATTTAAAAAAAGACGACGACTGAAAGAGTATGGGATGTACAAGGCGCATTTATGACCGGAAGAGGATGTATGGATCAGATTTTTGTACTTTGAACGCTTGCGGAGAAATTTATGGCCAAAAGGCGTATGCTTTTCTGTGCGTTCGTCGATTTGCAAAAAGCCTATGATCGAGTGAACATAAATAAACTGTAGTCAATCTTGTCCGAATACGGAGTGAGCACAAAACTGATACGGGCGGTCGCTTTTCTCTACGAAGGAAGCACTGCCAGTGTTAGGGATAAATGGGGATATCACGCCTTCGTATGATATCACAAAGGATGTTAAGCAGGGCTGCGTGATGTCTCCATGAACAAGTGTATGAAAGAACCGAAAGGAATAAATGCTGGTGCTAAGATGAGTGATTTGTCTGTAAATGATGCCGTTCTCGTTGCGGATAGTGCGGACAAATTACAAGTCTTAGTGTCGAGAATGAATGAGGTATCCAAGTCAAATGATTTAATTTAACAATAAAAATAAAAATAAAAATAATGTAGAGACGGCGTGATGGTTAGTTAGTTAGTTTATAAAAATAAAATTCCATAATTGAACATATATTTTTGGGTCATGTGGTAAAGGGAGAAAGATACCACCTTCTTCAGCTGATAATCACGGGTAAAATAGGAGGATGTCAGGGAATTGGTAAAAGAGAGTTGTTCTGGCTGCGAAATATAAGAGAATTGAAAGGAATGAGCAGAGTGGAGAACCTGTTCCAAGTGGTGCAGGACAGAGATGCTTTCGCTGCAATGATTGCCAACATTAAGGAATCTGACACGTTAATCAATTTTTTGGACAATTGGAGTGATAAAACTGTTTTATAGTAAAGTAAGAGATATTGGTCATATGAAGTGTGAACAAAATAATGAATTTAGCACTTAGATAGTTTTGTACACATGGAAAAGGGAATAAAAATTTGTGTAGAAAGCATTATTTTCTATATAATAATATATGCCACCACCAAATGTCGGCCCAAATCTCTTTAAAAATACAGAAATATTTTTTCCGTATGCATTGAAAAAATTATTTATTGATTGCCTGTAGTTGATGAATATTATTTGATGTTACTTTACATTTTTACAACGGCGAATTGTAAATTTAAACCCAATTTTTTATTGATAAAACGGGAATCGGTTGTATTTTTCGCATTTCTTGTATTATTTTTTATTCTATGGAAAAAAATACACTCTATGGAAGTTACAATTCTTAAAATAAATATTCTATGCTATTCTTGACAGTTTGTGGGGATATCGTCCCTGTATTCTTGTGGCTCGTTGTTTTTTTTTGCAAATTCGAGATATCCACTTTCTAAGATATTATTGAAATTATAATTTAACGAAAATTAAGCACAATGGGCGCAGTGTTGGGCATATGTTCAGCTGCTCAGGTAAATCATTCCGTTTAAATTTGTGATAGAAACCAGTATTAGAGGAGTTCTTTGTGCATGAAATATCGAACAATAACATGACTCATTGCGCACTTAACGTAAAAACAGAGGAATATCTGTCAAACAGTGGTGTTTCCGTTATCTAATGTCATAACTTCTAATAAGATTATATTCTGCTAATGTCACCTGTTTGGTTTAAGCCTGCTTTTAATGTCATGTTTGTTTACATCTGTCTGCACTGCGTTAAAATCAATAGATAATCCTGAAACATATATTTTTTTTAGATGATTCACGCGATGAAGTATTTTTTGTAGTTATGATTTCCAATTATGATTTTGTTTTTGTTTTTTGAGTAATTGTATTGACCCAAACAAAAGAAGGTCGGAAGTTTTGTATGGTGGAATTCTGGAACAAGTTTATTTGTATTTAGGAAATATGTTTACAGAAGATGTGTAAGTAGTTGAAATAATATCTGCGGCAGGCAACAAAGTGAATGGTGCCCTTAAAATCATCATCATAAACAAAAGTCTATCTAAAATGTTAAAATGGCAGTGCATAATGGTGTTCTTGCACTGACTCTTATGTATAGAAGTGGAACTGGCAAAATAAGGATACAAATATAAAAAGACGATTTCTAGTGGAATGGCGATTTCTCAGATGCATCAAATTCATATTTAAAAGATGTACATAGATAAGACTTACATGGACAAGCACCCCACTATCTTGCAGACCTTTGTAAGCTAATCCGCCTGAACCCTCGGCAGTCAATGCTACAAAATTTCTTATCCCATGGTGCCAAGGAGGGCATCGCAGGACCGGCGGTGTGGAATAGGCTGCTTTACCATATCCACAATCAAGACAATGAAGGAGTCTTCAGTAGCTGTCTTAAAACATTCCCTTTTGAAAGGAGCTCTTCAGACGAAGAACGCCATTGTGAATCTCAAGAAAATGGGGCTAGAATCATCATCAAGTGGAATTAAACTAAATGTAAATTGTAAAGAATTAATTTGTTTTCATTATTTGCAATGAACTTCTACTATCCGGTATCAGGTTAACTCTGGAGAACCGATAGTAAGGTCAAAATATATAAAACCTGCATAAGGCCTGTACAAGTCCCTTATGTACGTGATATGATCTGATCATCCTCATCAGCCTGTAGTCGCCTGGTGTTGGACATAGGCCTCCCCTCTCGACTTCCACAACTCTTTATTCCTCCCACTCTGTGCTATTGACCTACTGCCACTCTCTTAATGTCATCAGACCATCTTGTTTGTGGTCTGCCAGGATTACTGTGGCCGGTTCTCGGTTGCCACTTCAGGATGCGTCTGGTCCGCCGGTCACCCGCTGTCCTCGACACATTTAAAAAAAAAAAAAAAACACGTCAAGGATTTATATCAATGATATTAGAATTTATTTCACAATCTTCAATGTGAGGAGAAAATAGCTCATTATTATGAAGAAGGAACGTGGTCGTGTCCAGGCTTGAACCCATGCCAGGAGCCAAGCGTTCTATCCCCTAGACCACCACCCGGTTGGACATTGCTGGCCCAATTACACTTCAGCGAGGCTATTTTGCATACTACGCCGTCAACTTTGGTCCTATCTCTAATCTGTGATTAGAGATGATCTGATGATGATGTGTAAATGTGATTTAAAAAAAAAAAAGAAAGCCGATATTGACATATGGCATTGAGACCAGAGCGGATACCACAAGAACGAGACTAAGGACAATAGCAGGCAAGACTCTTTGAGATAGAGTGAGGAACACGGCTATTCGTGAGATCTATAAGATGGTACATATTGTCAGATGGGGGAGAGAATTCAGAAGCGACATGCGCACATGCAGAGGATGGATCCCTCCAGAATTCTACACATTGTGATGCCTCAGAATCTTGTTGGGTGCCGTCCCCTCCAAACCTCTAAAATGATGGGGAGCTGGGAGTTAACTTCCCAAGAGAGGCCAGCCTGACAATAGGAACAGACAAAAGATTTAAAAGGAGAAGCAGAAGAACTTCTGGCAAGGAGTTTCAATGAACAACATTAATGTTTTATAGTTAGTAAGTAGCATTAATAAGTTCTAGCACCAACCCTTATGTATGGAAGTGAAGCTTGGAGCTGGCATAGAAGAATGACATGCCGTAGAAATTAGATCATTGAGATGAATATGCGGGAAAACGATATATGATAGAATACCGAATGACAAAATAAGGAAGAAATGTAAGGCATCATCAGATTGCATCATAAGTAATATTATAAAAGGTTTCCAGAGATGGTTTGGACATACGGAACAAATGGATGAGAGAAGATAGTTAGTTCAAATGTTGTATACAAGCAGTGTGAGTGGAAAGAGAAGCCGTGGAAGACCGAATAAAGGATGACATGATCAAATTAATAAAATATTAAAAGGCGGCCACATTTGAAGTCAAAAAAATTGACAAGTGTGATGTATGAATGTAGAGAAATCTCGTGAAGTACATTAGGACAGAGCGGTATGGCAGTTCCTCCTCTGGCAACGGCGTGATGGTTAGTTCTTCCCGTCAGCCTATTCCCGTCCACTCCTGGACAAAGGCCTCCTCCATTAGCTTCCATGTCACTCTGTCCTGTGCAGACTGCATCCAGGTTATTCCGACGTGTCTGTTCAGATCATCCTTCCACCGCAGTTGCGGTCGCCCTGCACTTCTCTTTGCCGTCCACGGTCTCCAAGTCAGCAGTCTTCTTGTCCATTTTTCATCTAAGCTTCTGGCTACGTGACCTGCCCATTGCCATTTTAGAGTCGCCACCCGGTGGATGATGTCAGTGACTTTTATTTTCATATCGTTTCTGACTGTCTCTTAGGCTTATTCCTAACATGGCTCTTTCCATGGCTGGTTAGTAAGTAAGTTGGTCCATGGATGGTTAGTTGGTAAGTTTATAATAGTGTAATGTTTCTGTTTGCAGCTGGCGTGCTGTTGCGGCAGCACGGCGTGCTCGCTGTGCTGCTCGGCGTGCCCGTCATGCCGCAACTCCACCTCCACACACCTCATGTATGCCATCATGCTGCTGGTGGCCACCGCCATCGCCTGCATCACGCTCTCGCCGGGCCTGCAGGACACCTTGCATAAGGTATCTTCACACTTCACCTATTGTAACGGAATTTATGCAACATCCTTCAATCTGCGTTTAATGCAGCAGCAAGACTAATTAAAGGCTTTTCAAAAAAAGTTCGTGTGAAATATTTTTGTTTTTATAAAATATTTTTTCAATTCCGGATAATTCGCTTCCTAGTTAACCCGACCTCGGAAAATTGAGAGTCTACTTTATTTATATTTATTTATTATAGGGTAACATACAGTGATTGTTAATACACATACAAATGAACAAACTTACAGTTAAATAAAGACATAGAAGGTTATTATTATTATTATTATTATTTTGTTGAATCGCTCTTTACATCATTACAGCATGATCCAAATCCATGTAAAGGGTATTATAGCTATCACAGTGATTCTCGTGACATGTGATAGGTAGCTAATTTATCGCCATTTTATTGTCACGTCAATTCTACACCAGACCAAAGACAGTGTGACAATCACGCTGCCCTCGTCGGGAATCGAACCCGGAACCTTCGGGGTGGCAGTCAATGCACTTAGCACTCAGCCACGATCGTTATCCGGCGCTTACCCGAAGCTGCTATAGGACGCAGCGGCGCCCTTTCGTCAGCTTCGCTCATACAATCGCAGGACTTACATTAGCTGGAGAAAAAAAAATTAAAAAAAAAGCGAAAGGGTATCTAGGCCACATTTAGTTTAACCGTTTGAGTGCCAAGCCTATTTCGCCAAAATATTCTAAAATATCAAAAGAAATGTCTATTTTTATAGATAATTTATATTTACAAGAAAACAATGCGCCATTTCTGTAAAAATACACAAATTTTCATATTTCTTTCAACATTCTCTTCACTAGGTTTCACACCATGATAATAAAAATACAGAAATTGAATACGATAACGTCCCGGCCGAACTAATTAAGTCAGCAGGAAAAGGAACCACAGATGCCCTGTTTAAAATGATACAGACAATGTATAATACCGGGAAGATACCAGAGGACTTCGAGAAATGCCTAATTGTCACACTACCAAAGAAGGCAGGTACGACGAAATGCGAGCAACATAGAACTATAAGCCTAATATCCCATGCCTCAAAAATATTAACTAATATTATTCTAAAAAGAATAGAACCAAAAGTAGAGAACATCCTTTCCAGTGACCAGTATGGCTTCAGAAGAGGTGTAGGAACCAGAGAAGCAATATTATCACTGCGAATGCTACTAGAAAAGAGAGTAAGAAAAAACCAAAACACATACATCGCATTCATAGACCTGGAGAAGGCTTTCGACAGGGTGGAATGGAGGAAGCTCTTCGAGATCTTGAAAAAAATTGATATTAAATATAGAGATAGACAAATAATCCAGGCGCTATACAAGAATGAGGCCGCCATAATCAGATGTGACGAGGGCACAAAGGAAGCCAGTATAAGACAAGGGGTAAGACAGGGATGCTCTCTGTCACCTGCTCTTTAACGTTTACATACAGAATGCGATTGACGACTTGAGAGAGAGAATGAGTCACAGAGAAGGTGTAAGGATACACGGGCAAAAGATAGACATGATAAGGTTTGCTGACGATATTGCTATGGTTGCTGAAAGTGAGGAGGAACTGCAGGAGGCCTTAGATACTTTGCAAGACATTCTTCAAGATAGCTACAACATGAAGATAAATAAGGACAAAACAAAGCTGCTGACTGTAGGCCGAACGCAACATCAAATGAGAGTAGTGATGTCAGGAGTTCCACTAAAGAACACCAAGGAGTTTGTCTACCTCGGGAGCAAAATAACATGGGACGGTCGGTCTAAGAGCGAGGTCGACAGCCGTATACATCAGGCTAGGCTTGCATTTAATAAAAGGTCGAAAATAATAGAATCAAATAATATAGACCTAAAACTGAGAATACTCCTCATCAAGACCTATGTATGGAGTGTCTTGATGTACGGCTGCGAGACATGGTGCCTATCCGAAAGGGATAAGCGGAGACTAGAGGCTTTTGAGATGTGGTCCTATAGAAGACTCTTTGGAATTTCCTGGAGAGACCACATCACGAATGAGGAAGTTCTTCAAGGAATCGAAGGAGGAAGGCACCTGCTCAGGACCTTGTCCGAAAGGCGTGCAAGATGGATCGGCCATGTAATACGTCAAGAAGGTCTCTTGCATGCCATAATGGAGGGTATGATCGAGGGGACAAACTCTAGGGGACGCCCACGCCGAGAGTACCTGGAGGACCTGTTGGTGGACGTACGCTGCTCATCATATGCAGATCTCAAAAGAGCCGCACAAGACAGGGAAAAATGGAAGAGAATAATGGAGGAAATTGCTGCAAACCAATCCCAGGATTGAAACCAGAGAAGAGAATCTACCTACAAGCGCGACGGCGCTCCTCGGCACTCTAACGGTTAATTTCAATTCACTTCTATGTCCCAATCTCACAGAACAGAGCAAAATATGGTACATGATTTTATAGCCTATCATAAAATTATTTCAGACAGTATTATTATTTTGGCCGAGTGGTAAGTGCATTGACTGCCACCCGAAGGTTCCGGGTTCGATTCCCGGCGAGGGCAGTGTGATTGTCACACTGTCTTTGGTCTGGTGTAGAATTCACATTATAATAAAATGGCGATCAAATCACATGTCACAAGAATCACTATGATAGCTGTAATAATACCCTTTACATGGATTTGGCTCATGCTGTCATGATGTAAAGAGCGATTCAACAAAATAATATTAATAATAATAATAATAATAATAATAACAACTTGTATATAATTATTGTTATTTGGTTTTCAGTTACCCTTTTGTGTGAATTCTACAAAGAATTCTCTAGTTCCCAGCTCTGTGACGTTTGACTGCCAGGCTGCCGTGGGATACTTGGCCGTTTACAGGTGAACACTATTTACCTTCTCTCTACAGGTTTTGTGTACAGTTACATCAATGTGTTTTTGTTGCTAATTTTGATCAATTAATACCAATAAAAACAGATGAAAACACTCCGCGCTATAGCTGGCAAGACCCTACGTGATCGATTTAGGAACACAGCAATCCGAGAAATTTGCGAGGTCGAAGATGTGGTCAGATGGGGACGTTAAAGACGCGATACCGGCATCAACTTGTAGAAAGGATGAGCTCAAATAGGATACCACACATAGCTCTCCATGGAACGCCATACGGACAACGCCGACCAGGAAGATCCCCGAAACGGTGGAGAGAAAGCTGGAGTTCAGCATCTCAAGAGAACCCGCCTGAAATAACTGACTCCTGAGTCTACCAAAAGTGAAGAAGAAGAAGAAAAACAGAATGGGAATGACATGTTTCGCTTTTCTAAGGCTAATCTAAGATAATCAGTGAAAAATTCATTATAAAATGCCGTAGAAAGGCAATACATGGCATATCCATAAACTATAATAAAACTTCTGGACATTTTCATTTGTATTATAACTAACTAACTAACCATCACCCCATTTCTCTGGAGGGGTAGGCAGAGAGGATGGATCACCACAATGCTCTGTCCTGGCATACCTCTCGGGCTTCCTCTACATTCATACATCGTACCATGCACGCACGTATTTATCTAAAATGTCTAATTTGTATTATATAATTATTTAATGCAGTTTTACATATTATTGTTAAAGATAAAATTAAATCATTTCTAACCGATCGCGAATATCAGATGCAGCCTTCATATTTAGATTTTTAGATTAAAAACACATCTTAATGCGCCCTTGAGGTGATTACATCATCGCTTTAAAACAGCGCTTTAAAAGTTTGCATTTTATTATTATTATTAGACATTTTAGATAAACTTAAGGCATTAACACTGTGGAATTCCATAATGATGAATTTTTATGAATTAAAACACTGTTTTTTCCACTTTTGAGTTTGTTTTTCTCGACATAATATTTTGAAGGCTTACACCTTCATCATCGGGAGAACGATATAAACTCAGTCAGTTCAATTCATAAAAATTCGTTATTATGAGACATACAAAACTAATGTGGCATCTTTAGGAATAAATATTTAAACATTTTTAGAATATAATATAACTTTTTAATAACAGATATCTTCAAGGATTAATTTTATCTCAATAGAGACGAAGATGCAAACTGGAAACTGAATATGGTGATCGAGGTGTTTACAGGACTTATGACCTGTCATTGGTTGGGTTAGGCGCACTCTTTATGTAATACAACATTCCCCATTCCACCTTTTTTCTTATGATCACCATGTCTGACAAATTTTTGGAAATTGTATACTCGTATATGTTAATCCAACACCACAATTCACATGTCAGTTTCAATTTACAGACCAGCGCCATCTATGAATATTAGATTTAAGCATTAAGCAGAAGATCCTTTTAACTAACTAACTAACTAACCATCACGCCGTCTCCCCGAAGGGGTAGGCAGAAAGAATGGACTGCCACACCTTTCTTTCCTGACATATTTCTCTCGCTTCCTCAACATTCATACATCGTGTCATGCACGCGCGTCGATTTCTCTGACTCACATGGCCGACATTCAATATTTGATTTATTTGATCGTGCCACGTTTTCCTCGGTCTTCCTCTATTTCTGGTTCCATTTACATCATTAACATATAATTTTTTTACCATTCTTTCTTCATTCATTCTTTCAATATGTCCAAACCATCTTAATGACCCTTTCATTATTTTGTTCATAACACCATCATTCGCACCGCATTCACTTATTATATTTTCATTCGACACTCTATCATACACAGAGTATTCACAGATTCTTCTGAGAGATCTCATTTCAACTGCATTTGTTTTACTTTCATCCTTCTTTTGCCAGTTCCAAGATCCTTTTATATTCTTATTAATCCTTGAATTGATAACACGCAATGGGTAAATAAAATCCAGTCTACAAGAATTTGTATACGTTCAAAATGTTGTATAAAACAGATATCTTTGTTAATTTTAATTGTCATAAATTGTCTTTATTTCAGGATCTACCTGATCATGTTCCTGTTCTTCTCCCTCATGGCACTGCTCACCATGGGTGTGAAGACCTCCAAGGACCCCCGTGCGGGTATACAGAATGGGTGAGTCTCCGTTCATACTCCATAAAGGCTGACACTGGCAATTGTTTGAACCATTTATATATTCAAAGGGTAATATATATATTTAAAAAAAAAAAAAAGACTAACACCAAGGGTTTATATCAATGATATTAGAATTTATTTTACAATCTTCAATGTGAGTAGAAAATAGCTCATTATTATGAAGAAGGAATCTGGTCGTGTCCAGGCTTGAACCCATGTCCCCTGGATCAGGAGCCAAGCGTTCTATCCCCTAGACCACCACCCGGTTTGAAAATGCTTTTGAGAATATTAAGGCTGTAGAACAGGCTATCACTATAATCAAAATTTTGAGAAATCATAGAATTGGAAATAAGAAGAGTTTGATGTTACATGCTATCCGTTTTGTTCTACAGTATGGAAACATGGACATTAACAAAGCTTTGACCAAAACGCTGTATGCCTTTGAAATGTGGATATATCGTAGAATATTTAAAATATCACAGACAGCAAGAACTAGGAAGTACCGCAGTGAATGAAGATAGAAAAATAAATTATCATGTCAATAAAGCGCTTATTATTTGCACCGCATGTGGGATCTGGAGCCTCCAGAGTGTTCTTTAAAAACCCAGTAGGCCGAAGAAGTGTCGGCAGGCCGAGACTGCGATGGTTGGATGGTGCCGTGGCAGACTGTCGAGCCCTGGGGCACCAAGACTGAGAGGTGGCGGCCAGAGACAGGACAGGATGGGTTGTATTGCTGAAAAAGATGCAATGAGTATTTGTCTCACCTGTATTAGTAATTGGATAGCATTGTAATATCTTCTTCTTCAAGTGTCCTGTCGGGTCCCCCCAACGTTGGCGATCACCTCGGTGAACCTATCCCTGTTCTGCGCCGCTCGGAACAGCTCCTCCACACTTCGGATGCCGGTTCACTCCCTCACGTTTCGCAGCCGGGACATTTGTTTCCTTCCGGGCCCTCGGCGTCCCTCAATTTTCCTCTCCAATATCAGTTGGAGAAGGTGGTACTTTTCCCCACGCAGTATATGACCCAGATGTGAGATCTTTCGAACCTTGATAGTTGATAACAGTTCCCTGTCAACTCTAACTCGCCTCAGGACTTCGGTATTGGTAACCATGTCTGTCCAGGGAACTCTGAGCATTCGGCGATGGAGCCACATTTCAAATGCTTCCAGTCTGTTCATTGAGTTAACTTTCAAGGTCCAAGTTTCACACCCATACAATAAAACATCACACATAGCATTTGATCATTCTCTGGCGAAGTTTCAAGTTTAATTTTATCATTGCAGAAGAGTGATTTCATTTTATTAAACGTAGCTTTTGCTGCCTCATTGTAATATAATTATCTTAAATAATACACATTCGTTTCAGATTCTGGGGCATCAAGTACCTGCTTGTGATTGGGGGTGTGATTGGAGCCTTCTTCATCCCCGAGGGCGACTTTGGTGTGGCGTGGATGTACATAGGCATGATAGGTGGCTTCCTCTTCATCCTCATACAGCTGGTGCAGATTGTGGACTTTGCCTTCACCTGGGCCGAGTCCTGGATCGGTAAGGAATATTATTCTAAATGATTCTAGGGCAGTTGTCACAAACTGAGGCTTCCTGCCTACCTCAGTGTGGTTCTATTTCCTAGTTTTACTTCACAGTAATTAATATATTTCATAGAGAATATTTGTCTCACTTGAAATTCGCTGATGACATAATTCTATTGTCAGAATCTCTCGAACAACTCCGAGAAATGCTGAAAGATTTAAATGAATCATCTAAAAAAAAAATCAGCCTTAAAATGAATATGACAAACACTATCACGAAATATGTCCACCTCTGAGGCGACCCCATTAAGCAATGAGATTGCTCTACCCACAGGCATTATCATTGGCTGGTTGGTTCTGCAGTGTGGCAAATAAAACAATCTGTGCTGTCTTTAACAAAGGACAAATAGACCTACCCCACTCAGGATATCTGAGTTGCCAATCAGCTGAAAGAAGTGAACTCCCAAGTGGATATTCTTCCTTCTCCCCAATGATTGGTTGGTAGCTTAGCACACCTTATGATGGAAGATGGAGCCAGAAGGTTACTGGTTGGGTCGGAGAAGTGAAATATAGAGCGATCCAACATAATAATAATAATAATTTGTCTAACGGCTTGTTTAAAAGGATTTTATTTTTCCAGAGAACTATGAGAATTCCGAGTCCAAAGGATGGTACGTGGCTCTCATGTTGGCCACACTGATTAACTACGCCCTCTCCATCACCGGGGTGGCCCTTCTATACGTCTACTACACCAGGGTGAGTTGCATCACACGGGCCCTTTTCCTACTCTCTCCTTTCTACCGTTGAGGAAATACATTTACACCAAGCCATGAGTTTCAAAGAGGAATATTAACTAACTAACTAACCATCACGCCATTTTACCGTAGGGGTAGACAGAGAGGATGGACTGCCACAATGTTATATTCTAATATAACTCTCCTACATTCACACACCATAACACGCACGCTCGTTAATTGTTCCTACTTCGAACACGGTTAATAAAGTATCTGTTAACGTGATTGGAGTACGGAGTCCAAGAAAATATGACATGATCAAATTAATCAAATTTTAAAGGTCGGCCGTGTTAGAAGTCAGAATAATCAACGTGCGTATATGACTCGCTGTATGAATGTGGAAGAATCTAGAGGTGTGTCAGGATAGAGTATTTTGTGGCAGTCCATTTTCTCTGCCTACCTTTGTGGAAAAAGGCGTGATGGTTTGTTTTGTACTAGAGCCAGTTACTTGATTTGAATGAAATACAGACATTTTAATTCGTATTAATTATTTAATATGGAGTTTAACATCATTGTTCAAGAAACAATAAATGAGATGGAATTGTTAAGACATCACATGATAAACCTTTCAGCCCGATGGATGCGACCTGAGCAAGTTCTTCATCTCCATCAACCTGATCTTCTGCGTGATAGTGAGCGGACTGTCCATCCTGCCGGCCGTCCAGGAGCGCCTGCCCCGCAGCGGCCTGCTGCAGTCCTCCGTGGTCAGCGTCTACATCGTGTTCCTCACGTGGTCCGCCCTCAGCAACTCTGGTCAGTGATGATCCTCCGTTTTGAGTCTTCTTATTCTTTGCGTCATTGGCACAATAATACAAAGTTCGTTATTATTATACCATGACGACATGAATGATGACCTTCGTGGTTGAGTGGTAAGGGCTCTGACTGCGATATCGAAGGTCCAGGGTTCGATTCCAGGCGATGGTAATGTGATTGTCACACTGTCTTTGGTCTGGTGTAGAATTCACGTGACAATAAAATGGCGATAGATTAGCTACCTATCACACAGTGGCGGTACTCTCATAGAAGCCTGGCTTGCGTAAGAAATTTTGAATCAAAACCTCTTCTGGCTTATAGAGGTTCAGCTCTTGTAGCTATTCCTCTTATGTCTGATGGGAACATTGTTGGAAGGCGATTTGGTGGGTTATTGGTTTATGCGGGGGCATGATTACTTAGATTTAGGGGTTTTGCTTCAAAATTTCTTACGCAAGCCGCGCTTTTGGGCTTCTATGGGAGTACCACCACTGCTTCACATGTCACGAGAATCAATTCGACACTATTTTAATCAATATTTACTATTTTAGTGGTAAGGTTGAATTTAAATTTACCTCTCTAGAAGCAAGATATTAATGACATTTACGAAACATAATTTTTTCAGTTTGTTTTACAAACTGACTGTAACTAGCCAATAAATTATTTAATTATGTGAATACCAGTAGATGTCACTGGTAGTCCAACTTTTGGCACAATTCAGGAATATTGAAGAAATAATAAATGAGCTCCAAGCATGGGGCCCATACGTTATTTGACCATGTATTCAATGGCCCCACGGATGGGGCGATACACACGGAGAGATTAAGAAAGAGTTAAAAGAGGATCAAATCAAATCAATTTATTTTCTCAAAAGATATTACAAACAACAATTTTAGTTTAAGGCATCTATTGAGAACAGGTAAAACATAAAAATATATAATACCAGGAACGCATGAGAGATGGTTCGAGATTAGGAATACAAGATATTCTCCAAAGTCAAGAGTATTTGTCTTCTGAACGTACTTTTACGAATATGAAAGACGTCGATCTCCGAAGCGATCATGTTCAGCAGTTTGATTGCTCTCCCCACCGGCATCACCAGAGGCAGGTTGGTTCTGCATGCTGGGAGATAAAACAGTCTGTGCTGACGTTGTCGAAGATAACCATCTGGAACATAAAGATGGATAGCCTCCAAGATAACGGAGTTCTCAATGAATCCCCTGATAAGTCTGAAGAAATGGGTAAGTGTGCACCCATCTCTTCTGATGATTGAAGAGATGTATAAAAGTAGAGATGTAAAATCTGATCCGTGTTTGGAGTTGTAACAATGGACAAGCATGCGCTGTTGCATATCAAGTGGTAGAAGATGAAACATTCTTGTGTTCAGGTCGCGAGTGCAACGCCTCGTTCCTGGACTCTATCTCCAGCAAGGACGTGGCGGCCCAGAACCAGGTGGCTTTCGGCAAGGAGGCAATCATCGGCCTCATCATCTGGATCTGCTGCATGCTGTACTCCACCATCCGCACGGCCTCCAGCAGCTCACGTTCCATCGGCTCTCACCACGTGCTCAAGGATGAGAACGGAGGTGAGACTATCCCGCACTTATAATGTTTTATCTATTGGTTTCAATTCCCAGTTAGGATATACTGTGAACTGGTCAAATACTTTTGAAGATACAGGATGATGCAAAATTACTCAAATTCTATGTTAAATATGTAGGCAAGGATCGTTGGTTGTCATCGCAATCAAAAGTCTATCCTAAAGATGGCAGTGCACAGTGGTGTTCTTGTGCAGACGCTTATGTATGGAAGTTATGTAGATGAATCTGTATATGATAGAGTGTTAAATGCAAATATAGAAAGTGAATAGTATGTATGAGGTATGCATGCGAAATGATCTGAATGTTAATGACAGACATCTCAAGGCGTAGTCTATTACTGTATGATTTGCAGAGACTTTCACAGTACATTAATAAAGATTTTCTGCTTAATGCTTTCCAATCTTAATAGATGACGCTAGTGTAGAGTGAACTAAAATATGTAAAGATAGGCGTGGAATCCTACCATGTATACAAGTTCAAAAAATTTGCCAGACGTGGTGGTCATAAGAAAAAATGGCAGAATGGGGAATGTTGTTAAACATAAAGCGATCGCTCAACCCTACCAATGACAGGGTCATAAGTCCTGTAAGCACCTCGGCCACCACATTCTGTTCCAAGAAAACAATTTACATCTTCGTCTCTATTGAGATACAATTAATCCTTATAAAATAAAAACGACCTTCGTGGCAGAGTGGTTACGAGCTCTGACTTCCATGCCGAAGGTCCTGGGTTCGATTCCCGGCGATGGCAGTGTGATTGTCACACTGTCTTTGGTCTGGTGTAGAATTCACGTGACAATAAAATGGCGATAGATTGGCTACCTATCACATGTCATGAGAATCAATATAATAGCTAAAATAATAAAAATTGTATACAGTAATTGGGTCCAAACGACCTGTTGTACATAAAAAAAAAAAAAAAAAAAAAAAACATGGCACAATCAAAGATTAAATGTCGGCCACGCGAGGAGTCTGAGAAATCGACGTGCGTGGATGACATGATGTATGAATGTAGAGGAAGCGAGAGAAAGAACACCGTGGCGGTCCATTCTTTTTGTCTACTCTTTCGGGAAGAAAATGTGATGGTTAGTTAGTTAGACATTTAATTTTCTTCATGTGTTTTGAGATTTTAGAATGTGGATATTTTATATTGGAATTAACGGCCATTTCTCTAACGTGTTGTGTATTGTTCCCCTGATGCCCCCGCCCCGCGGGACGTGTTGATGGTGTCGCGACACAGCCAGGAACGGTTCCGAATCATTGGTGGCCAATGAAGGTATGCACACTACAAAATAAGGGGGAATATCTATCACGCAGCTTGTCCGTCTTCATCTCTCACGCTTTCCGTTCAACCCGTAGAGACCCCTGTCTTTCTCCCGCATCACGGCTGTCTATCTTCAACCGCACTCAGATTGTTCAGACACAAGCCATTAGTATTATGTTGGCTCCTCAATCAACGGGATTAGGGTTCAATCCCAAGCGCAATCATATTCCTTTAATATATTAAATAGCCCTTTGTTTTGGCCGAAACACCATGATACTTCAACATTATTACTGTTAAAATTTAAAACACTGTTATAATATCCGAGAAATCTGAGAAACAATAATCCGAGAAATCTGCGAGGTCGAAGATGTGGTCAGATGGGGACGTCACAGACGGCGATACTGGCATGAACACGTAGAAAGGATGAGCTCAAATAGAATACCACACATAGCTCTCCATGGAACGCCAAACGGACAACCCCGACCAGGAAGACCCCCGAAACGGTGGAGAGAAAGCTGGAGTTCAGCATCTCAAGAGGACCCGCCTGAAATAACAGACTCCTGAGTCTACAAAAAGGGAAGAAGAAGAAAAGAAGAAGAAGAAGAGAAGAAGAAGAAGTTATAATATCATTAATTTCTTTTTGATCACTGAGAGTGTCGGGACAGCTGTTTCGCCAACCAATGTTGGCATCATCAGGTGTTACAATAAACTCTGTTTTTTTGTAACATCTGAAAGTTTATTTGTAACACCTAAAAGTTTATTGTAACACCTGATGATGCTTACATCAGCTGTCGCGAGACTCTCAGTGAATAAAAAGAAATTGTGATATTATAACGGTGTTTTAAATTTTAATAGCTTTAATTGATTCAATTTTTTAATAACATTGATTTAACCTTTCTTTAACTAGTACACATTGCTTACATGTTTTTTTTTCCTATACCCCAGTTTATTTATTTAATGTCTTCTTCTCGGAGTGCCATGGCTGGTCCCCCCGACTTTGGCGTAGGCCTCTCTGTCCTATGCCAGACGGAACAACTCCCTTTTTTATTATCTCAGAAGTAATTTATTGTGATTTTATGTGAGTCGTTTATATATTTGTTCTCTGAACAATTTGAGTGCCTTTAAATACGTAAGATAGCTGAATATCGTTTAAACTTACATTTGTTAATTTATCGCAAATTATTTATTAAAATCAACCAACACATTGTAAGTGGGAAATGTAAAAATATGAATAGGAATGTTATTTTCCATTGTAAAGTTTGGTTATCCTGCGCCTTTTGCTTCCAGCAGACCGATTCGCCTAACCTAGCTAGAACAGCCAGAACATTGTCCACAAGCTGTTTACGTCTCACTCTTGCTACTTTTGTATTCGCGAGTGCGAGGGAGACAAATTATTTGTTGTGTTCAGTTCTACAAGTATAATTTGAGGACTACATCAGCCGGTCTCAGACGCTGGTCCCCGCTGTGATTCAATTCTATTTTAGAAGTTATAAAGAGTGTCCCAAAATTAACGCAAGATTTGAATTTGCCGCCTTTTGTGCAGTAAGTTGTTGGTAACACTGAAAAAAAAATTGGTAGCTGTAAGTTTAGGGTTAGTAAAAATGGAGCGTTACACGATACAACAACGTGTTTTCATTATTGAACAATATCTTTAAAATAATGAAAGTTTGGCGGCCGCAGTTCGAAAATTTCATACAAAATATGGTCGGAATAGTGTTTTAACTTCGTCAACTGTGAAGAGATTAATTGAAAAATTCAGGAAGACTGGATCAGTCGGAGACGCTAAACGCACTGATCGTCCAAAAACAAGCCGTTCAAATGTCAGTATCGAAGAAGTGTGTGAGAGTGTTGGTGAAAATCCATTTGTCTGTACTCTCTCGTTTCGGTGATCAGAATTGGCCTCCTTGATCGTGATTTGAAATCAAGGGTCTATATCAACAAGCCCTCAACCTTCCGTGCATTACAGGAGGAAATTAAACGCTGCATCAACGAAATTCAGACACATTTATGCAAAATGGTCATGAAAATTATCGACAAAAGAGTGCGATGTGCCAGCAAAGCCGTGGAGGCCATTTGCCCAATGTGTTATTTCATAAATAACCCTATACTATGTACTTTATGATTCAATAAAAATAAAAACAATCTGAAGACTAAAAACTGTGTTTTCTATTAAATTCAAATCTTGCGTAAATTCTGGGATACCCTATATTTACTGTTGGAAATAATTTTCTTAAAATTTGTCCACTCGCCTACAATGTGTACAACTGTAAATGTGCTTTTGGGAACTTATTGCTTCTAACTTTTCCATCTTAATATTGAGGAAAAAGTACATTTTACAGATGAAGTTTGATTGGGAGTACAATGTTTCACTAGCCCTAATGTAAAATATAATAGAACTTCTAGAAAGTGTATATTTTACTCAATATTAAATGCTTCATATGGAATTTTCTCTCATTTACTTTTGTGTAGGATTTTCTGCCTTTCTTTGGTAACCCAATATCATTTTTTTAATATCTAAATTGAGCTAAAAATAGTGTTTCTTCTGCAATTAAAGCATGCTAGAGAGAAGCTTTAAAAAGAACAATATTTGTAGTGTGCATGCTTTAGGCAATCTTATATATTTCAACAATACATGGCACCATGTACCGGAATATTTCATTATTATTTCAAACTGTTGAATTGAATAACTTTGTTTTTTGTATCACAATTGTATTTTATTTTATTGCGACAGCTGTTTCATCAACCTTTGTTGACATCATCAGGTGTTACAATAATATACCAAATGTCAAATTTTTGTGATTTTTCGAATCTTTATGTGTATTTGTTCCTATGTCAAATATGAATAATTTCTTTGATGTAATTTTGAAGTTCTTGCTGAAATTGAGTTAGGTACCTAAATATTTTAATTAAAAGAACGGTTAGTTACTATTAAAAGGCGGGCCACACTGTTATAAACAAGCTCTCCACAACGGTCTCCACCAACGGTTTTAAACTGTGTAGACACTTGTTTGAAACCAAAATTCGTTTGACCTTCAACAAAATTTGTGGACGGACGCGCGTTTAAACACGCATTCCACGTGTTTAGAGCTTGTGTGTAAACCAAGTGTGGACGCTAAACCAACCGCGGGCTCCACAGCTCCCACCAAGGTCACCCTTGTGGAGAGCTTGTTTCAAACAGTGTGGCCCGCCTTTTATAGGAGAAAATATTAAAGGTGGAAAATATAATAAAAAAATAATAATTAAAATAATAGAACAGTAATTAGAAGGAACAATTACACATAGTATAGTGTCAAAGTCAAGTGATCTGAAGGTGTTTATTGATTTTAGATTTGAAGAAAGGTAACGAACGCGAGAAAGATAAAGTTGAAAATGTAATAATGGAAGAGGCAAAACCAAAATTAGGTAACATCTTTATGACGGATGTTAAAAAATGAATATTCCTCAAGTTATAATATCATTTAAATTATTACAAGTTTGCACTATTTATCAATTTGGTTTTTAGATTCGAAGACAGATAGTGCTCGGGAGAGAGCCGCGGTTAAAGGTGAAAAGTTAGAAGCAAGAAAGGGAAAAAATAATAAAAAGGGAAAAAAGAAAAAAATTGGTAAATTTTGTATTAGCTTCAGTTGTTAATATATAAATATATATACGAGGTATGTTCAAAAAGTATCGCGAATTTTGAATTGCCGCCGGTTACGTATATTAGATTTTTGATTTTTTTGTGGCGTTATGTTGGTACTCATGTCTCTCACTTATGCCGATAAGTTCGGCCAGTTTGAATGTTCAGTTAATTTTTGAGAGCCACTTTGCTTGCACGTGTTTTGGCTCGTCTTCGATTTTTGCCCACTCCAAAAAAATGGATCAAAGAATCTGTATCAAATTTTGAGTGAAAAACAAAATTAAGTCCCCGGACGCATTCCGAATGTTGACTGTGGCATATGGTGAAGCTATCTTGGACCAAAGCAACGTTTATCGGTGGTACAAAATGTTCTCAGAGTACCGAGAAGATGTGAACGAAAAAGAGCCTGCCGGACGCCCGAGCACGTCAACAACAGACGAAAACATTGATGAAGTGAATAACATAGTATTGGCCAATCGTCGAATCACCGCTAGAGAAGTTGCTGAGGACTTAAACATATAGCTTGGCTCGTGCCATTCGATTTTTACCAATGATTTGGGCATGAGATCGGTCGCCGCGAAATTCGTACCAAAATTGCTAAATTTCGCATCTGCTTGTGTGCGAATTTTTGGCCAAAACAACACACCAATAATGCCGCAGCCACCGTATTCCCCAGATCTGACCCCCTGTGACTTTTTCTTGTTCCCGAAACTGAAGAGGCCCATGAAAGGACGACGCTAGGCTACGATTGAGGAGATAAAGACGGCATCGAAGGAGGAGCTGAACAAGATCACAAAAAATGATTTTTTGGGGTGCTTCGAGGATTGAAAAAAACGTTGGCACAAGTGTATAATATCTGGTTGGGATTACTTTGAAGGGGACAAAATAGAAATTCATGAATATATAAAGAATTTTTGAAAAAAACACAAAATTCGCGATACTTTTTGAACGGACCTCGTATACAGTGGAACTAGGTTATTACGATCACGGAAATAGCGAGATCTCGGATGTAAGGAGGTAACAGACACTTCATGTGATGGGTATGTTTGTAATCATTTAAATATACATATTCTCTATTATAACTTCCTTCCTTCTTAAAATCGAGTTCAACTGCATTTGCATTTTGTATTTATATACTCTCTTCTGATAATAAAGAATAATACTGTAAATATTTCTAGTTTTTGTTTGGTTTTAATGTTGTAGATTACAGGGCTATTTAAGTCTGCACTAATTGGATTCTCTTTGATATTTAATTATAATAATAATAATATTATTTTTATTTAAATTATTCATCGTGTTTGGTCACGATAATAAAGCATATTTGAAGTTTCTGCAAATATAAGAAGTGAATGAAAGTGTTACGAATAAAATAATGAATTAAATTGAGAAAGTTTGGACACATGGAAAGAATGGTAAAGACGTTAACAATGAATGGTTAAAAACGTAAACGAAACTAGAAATAGAGGAAAACCCATAATCGAATGTCTGACATGCGAGGAGTCGGAGAAATGGACGTGCGTGCATGACACAGTGTATGAATGTTGAGAAAGCGAGAGATGTGTATCAGCAAAGAAGTGTGGCGGTCCATTCTTTCTGTCTACCCCCTCAGGAGATGGTTAGATATTGCGTGTGGATTAATCTAATTGGCTGTGTTCCCCACAGCCAAGGCAGAGGGAGACTCCGGCATGGTGGAGGGGGGCACCAAGGTGTGGGACAACGAGGAGGAGGCGGTGGCCTACTCCTGGTCCGTGTTCCACGTCATCTTCGCTCTGTCCTCGCTCTACATCATGATGACGCTCACCAACTGGTACCAGTGAGTGTCTTCTGTTTATTATTATTTCTTTTAAAAATATGTTTAGTCTGAGACCCGCTGCGTCATGCCACGTCATGCGGCGCCCAGCTGACCATGCTACAAGGAGGGTAATGGAAGCGGACCAGCGACGACACAAGAAGAGCCGACCTCAAGTAAAGGGGACAAGGGTAGGAGGAAGAAGAAGATATCAGAAATTGAGCATATCAGAGGAAGTTTAAAAGTCGCCCCCATAGCGGTAAAGGCTAGCGAACGTCTTCTGCAGAGGGACGATGGCTACATCGTCCACAGGCCTTACAACTGGAAGATGGAAGGAGGGGACCGTATGGCCTCTTGCAATATGAATGTCCACAGTCAGGAACGACCTGAGGGTGCTGCGATTGGACAGTCAGATGACCCAGGACCGTGGAGCTTAGCACAGCCATATTAGGAGAGCCGAGCCCAAGTAACGGGAAATATGTTGTTTTTCCATTCTATTATTAAACGAAACATTATTCATTTAGTATGCATTATATTTATTTCAAGGATAGAACCTTGTCTCGACATGTTTCATTACCTAATTTATTGTTTCTTGAACAGTGTTTTAAATCTCATCATTTGATAATACCTCAGACAGGTGAAACATGTCATTCACATTAATTATAATAAAACTTGTATAAAACATATGTTTTCATTCATATTAATAATTTGATATGTAGTTTTTGTTGTTGTTGCGGAAGTCATTAAATGTGTGAATACATGAAGAATACTTTTTTGTGTTACAGACCTAATTCTGTTCTCCAAACCCTGAACGCCAATGTGGGCTCCATGTGGGTGAAGATCATATCCTCGTGGCTGTGCATCGGGCTCTACACCTGGTCCCTGGTGGCCCGCATCGCGCTCCCCAACCGGGACTTTGACTAAACAACAGCAGAGGCTCCAATCCTCGGCAGACCGCCGCCATCTGCTGCCGAGTGAAATTTTGGAAAATTTTGAAGAATGGCAAATTATATTTTACCCCTTGATAGCCAAATCAAAATAGTGACACTGTAACCAACGTGAAAAGTAAAAAAAAAACAACTCAATATGCTTCTGAATAATATACAGACTCTTTTTATGTTTTAGGCTGATTTTGTATGACCGCCATTTTGATTTTACTGTTATTTGCCAATCTTCTTCTTTTGTCCTGTCACACCTCCATGATGCATAGGGCCTCAAGGAACCTGACCTCCACCCGACTCTATCGCATGCCTGATGCCTAACATCATTCCAAGTGAGGCCTGTTGCTTTAACTTCGTCTTGCAGGGCTCTTTTCCAGGTGGCTCTAGGTCTGCCTCGCTTCCTCTTTTCCCCCATAGGGGACCAGTCTAGTGCGCCCTGAACGATGCAGGCTGGGCTCCGTCCCGGAGTGTGACCGATCCACTGCCATTTATGTCAAGCGGCTTGTTCTCTAATTGGCTTTTCGCCTCCCATGGTCCAGAGAATGGCATTTGACACTGTTTGGGGCCAATAGATCTTGAATATTGAGCGAAGGCACCTATTTATAATAAACACCTGGAGTTTTCCAGTAACATCCGCGGTAGATTTCCAAGTCATCTGTACAGCAGTACGCTTTTAACATGTCAATATGAACTCGCAAATGATCTTCTTCTTAGCGCTGCTACATCTCGGTGTGGTATTTGGTCTTGTCCACAACAGTCTTCCACTGGCTCCTGTACCTGGCCATCTCTCTCCATTCTTCAAGTCTTTCCAGTTTCCATCTGGACATAATTTTCAGTGTTCTACCCTCTGGCATTTTTTCTACATGGCCAGCCCACCACAGACTTACAGAATCTCACCACTATTTCCTGGTTAATCAGTACTTATAGCTCAAGATTTCTTTGAATTGTATAAGTCCCGTGGGTCTAAAAAATTTCTTTAGGATCTCCCTTTCAAAAATTGTTAGCTTGCTTCCTTCCTTAGGGACCATGTTTAACAGCCTTAAGTGACTCCTGGTCTTATGGTGGATTTGTATATCAACAGGTTGGTATATCTTAGATCCCAGAAGTTTCTTACAAGCATCTTTTTCTTCTTTCCGTGTCCTGTCAGGTCTCCCCAACGTTGACTATCACCCTTGAGTAGGCCAACCTGTCCTGGGCAGCTCGGAACAGCTCCCCCACGGTCCTCAGCCCCGTCCACTCTCGGATGTTCCTCAGCCAGGAAACCCGCCTTCTCCCAACACCTCGTCGACCCTCAATCTTACCCTCCAAGACAGATGTAATAGTGCGTACTTTTCGCCTCTCAGAACATGGCCCAAGTAGGACACCTTACGGACTTTGATGTTGCTCAGCAACTCTCTGTCAACTCTGGCTCTATGGAGAACGTTTGTGTTGCTGACCATGTCAGTCCAGGAGATGCGTAACATCCTTCGGTACAAGCATGGAAAGTTTTATTTCCTGCTCGCAAATGATAGTCAAATCAAAATGGCAGTCAAATAAAAATTGGGCTAGAACATAAGAGGCAAGAGAATATGGTCTTAAGAATTCATATGAAAACAAATTATTCTTATATTTAAAAAATATGAGATCCAACAATGGATTGATTTTAGGGAGTATCGATGAATGCATTGAGGGAACCCACTGATGTTAGCTTGTGTATTGAAATCTTGATGTATTGGCCACAGTAACCACCAGAAGTGTAGATCATTTACTTAGAAATTGAAAAATTGTAAAAGGTCTTGCTTGTGTCACTATTTTTAGGTATTTCTGAAATGTCTGTCTTTTAATTCGTTTTTCTGAGACATTGATTGCATAATTATTTTACAATTCAGTGTCAAGGGGTAAAGTCAATTACATGTAAAAGTTTTTGTTGTGTTTACATGCGGATATTTTTTAATAGAAATTACGTAGAGGGACCTTAGCAGGTAAATTAATATGCCTAGAAATCTAGTGTTTCCCAAAGTCTCGTAAAAATATATTTTCAATCGTATTCAATTTTGAATATCTTCTAGAATGAGTCAGAGAGTGTAGTGAGGCATGTCAGAATGGAGTTGATCTGTCTTCTCCGCTTAACTTTTCAATAAATAGCATCAGCCGAAATTCTACGTAGCGAAGCTGATAAAAAGGTCACATTTAGTTATAGCAAATTGAAAATGTTTAAAATATTTTACATTGCTTCTGTGATTTCACTATTTGCTTTTGTGAAATTTAATTGTATCTCAATAGAGACGAAGATGCAAACTGGAAACTGAATATGGTTGATCAAGGTGTTTACAGGACTTATGACCTGTCATTGGTTGGGTTAAGCACACGCTTTATGTAATTACAACATTCCCCATTCCACCTATTTTCTTAATGACCATGTAAGACAAATTTTTGGAGGTTGTATATATGCTACAAATCTATACTTATCTTCACATGTCAGTTTCAATACGCCATCTGTGTAGATTTGATTACATATGTTAATCTTTTTAAGATTAATCTATATAATCCACACACTAACGCCATTACATGGTCATAAAGAAAATAGGTGGAATGGGGAATGTTGTAATTATATAAAGCGTGCGCTTAACCCAACCAATGACAGGTCATAAGTCCTGTAAACACCTTGATCAACTATATTCAGTTTCCAGTTTGCATCTTCGTCTCTATTGAGATACAATTAAATTTCATAAATTAATCACCCACCATGGGTGAAATCCAGGATTCGTGTACAAGTATAAGTATACATTCACAAAAAATCTTTGCTTTTGTGTTGTGAATGAATATCAAAACACTTTCGTTAAATATTTCCTTGTGTTGATGAAAGAGTTATTTAGCAATGAATGTACTTGCTTCAACTAAAGGTGCACATACCAAAAGAAATAAAAATAAAGCATTTGCCACCATTCTGAGGAATTTAAATTCTTATAAATCATTACGCAAATGGAGTGAACAAATGATTGGACTAATTAATGTGTAGTTAGTATATCGTAAATATTTTTAAATGTATATTTTTTAAATAGTTTTAATGATCTGGAGATGATTCCTTTACATTTAATATTCTTCACTTTGAAATTACGCTTTCTTAGTGTGTTATCTTTCAAAATTAGCGCATCCAGTCTGAACAAAATTTAAGCTGTTTGGGCAAACATACAATAATTAAGGTGTTTATAAATGTATCAAGTTTTTCAAACGGAAACGAATTTATTCATGGACTGCTTAGGATTCAATCTTTTTGAGGATTAATAGGGGCATAATAATGTTTTTACTCTGATCTGTAAATTGAAGTCATACAAATATCAAAAAAGATTATCCTTCCGGATCTTTTTAAATATAAATTTACATGTTTGATTATTTAATAATACTACAATGTAATTAAATGTGTTAAAAATAAAAGTGTTTAGTAAGAGTTTTTAATGCTTTTTACATAATGAATTTACTCTATAGAGTAGACTTGCGTGAGAATTGGCAGTTCTTCGTATAGTGCTGTGTCAGACATTGGCGATCATCGCTATGGCAAATGCTTTCTCACCATAGTGATGGAGTGGTTTCCCGTGGCCTTCTCCGGGGATTTTCTGTAAGGGTTGCCTTCCATTAGCTGGCGGGTCTCAGTTTTGTGGTGCTGAAGATATGCCATACGCCCTTTCCCTGTCTGCTATGAGGACCACTCTAGGATGCCAAGGAAACGGATTTACTCGAAGTCTTGCTGTTGTCATGCAAGGTGGCGTTTTTGAGGTATTTAATAGGTACATACCTTCCAGCAGGTTATATCCTAATCATGGCACTTCTAAACATTCGAGTCTGCTATCTTTCATTATTCTAATAAATAAAAAATTAGAAGGACCCGCATGACAGAGAAGAAGAAAAGAAGAAAGAGCGGCTAATTTCTGAAAACTTTTGTCAAATCTTAAATATTTCAAACCTCTGTTGAATCTTCATAGATTTCTTTGAAGTAAAAACTTAGCAGATTATCTCTTGCATTTTCTGGTAGTTTTAGGTATATTTTATGTATTATATCTGTTACCTTAGAGAGCTCCTCCCTTGAGTGATGATGTAAATATGCCTTGATGTGATTTGATGTTGTATTTACCCTAAAATTGCAAACTATGTAACCCAAATAAATATTTAAAAAAAAATGATTTTTTTCTTTCGCTATTATTGGGGGTACAGATAAGTTCTCGCGGTTTTCCTTATTGAAATTGTAATTTTTTATGTACACATATGGCAATACTGAAACCAATTTTATTCTAAAGCTAAACCTTTAACATCAAAACCTGTTGAACTGTCAAAAGGTAAATAACATTTTCTACATCGCCTCAAACATATCAGATTTCGTACAAAAAAAAAAGATTTTGTGGGCGATTTTATTACATTATTATATCCAAAACAAATCTGCTGCGGCACATTGAATTCTTGTGGATACTTATGGCAACCATGCTCTATCAGAAACAACGTTAATGGTAACAGAAGCAACGAATTGGTTAAAAAGATTTTGACCTCGAAGATAAGGAGTGTTCCCGCTCCCTGAAAAAATTTGAAAATGAAGAATTGGAAGAATTACTTGATGCAGATCCATGTAAGACACAAGAGGAACTTGCAGAATCATTAGGAGTTAAGAACAAACAAAATCAAAATGTTTAAGGGTACAGCCACACCGGAGTGTCAGGGTACTCCTAAGTCAAGTTGAACACCGTGGGCTTTGAACAAATTATTCAGAAATATTCTAGCAGAAGTGATTATCTATGAGAATCGTTTTTTATTTTCACTTAAAAAAATATTGGGTCTTGGCCGTTTTTTAGGAAAAAATTCTTCTTTATTTGAATATGAAAATACAAATTGATTTCATTCATTGAAATTTTTACCATTTTCAGAATACGATGATTTATGTATTCTTAAGTTTCACAGTATACAAACACCTGAATGTTCTTATTGTTTGGAATATGTCTTTTAAACTTCACATGGTGAAGATTTTTTCTCAAATGTACAAAAAGCAGATAAAAAAAATATTGGGTCTTGGCCGTTTTTTAGGAAAAAATTCTTCTTTATTTGAATATGAAAATACAAATTGATTTCATTCAAAGTATGGTCCATCTGAAGCTACAACCTTTGCCCATCTTTTCGGGCAAGGATCGAAGTCCTCGAGGAAAAAAAGTCCCTTGTAGCGATTCATTCATCGAGCCAATTTTTGATGTCATCGTAAGAAGTGAAGCGGGTACCAATAAGTGCCGATTGCATTGACCGAAACAAATGGTAGTCGGAAGGGGCATGTCTGGCGAATATGGTGGGTGGGGTAGCACTTCCCAATCCAATTCTTCTAAGTACAATATTTACGCACGGGTTGAGCGATATGGGGGCTGGCGTTGTTGTGCTGTTGATGAGTTGGAGTCGGTAACGATCGCCACTGATAGTTTCAGATGGTTTCAGCAGCGCATAGCAGACCACCCCCTTTTAATCCCACCAGATACATAGTATAATCTTCGATCTATGAATATTTGCCTTTGCCGTTCATGGACCGGGGGTGAACCTTTTGGTACCCATCATTTTATACGCTTAGGGTACGACCACACCGAAGTGCCAGGGTCGGAGGCTAGGTTGGCGTCTTTACGCAGGTGGATTGTGATCATCCGTTTGGCGCGAACCTTATAGTGTGGCCGATCCCATAGTACGCCATACGTTGGTTCGTCAGGTGTCCCCCTAGCCTCCGACCCAGGCACTTCGGTGTGGCCGTACTCTTTTAGGGTTATCGTATTGAATCCATTTTTCATCCCCTTTGCAAAAAACCCATTCGTTGGTGTCATTGTATTGTAAAAAACGTTTATATCGTTCTCCCGATTATGAAATGTAAAACCTTCGAAACATTTCCATAACACAAAAAAAAAAAACAGTTTTCATTCATAAAAAAAATCGTCAATTTCAATTATTTTGGCCTCTTAATATTTTTTTATATGGCAATACATGGTTTCAGCTGTCAGTTCCTCGTGGCGTGTAACTTTTTTGGCGAAGATTTTGTTGTGAATTTCGTGATTTTGATGTAATAAACATAACATTATTTATAAAATGAATCCGAAATCTCAAGAAGCAATGGATGAGAATCCGTTTGAAGGAATGCGGATCGATGACACGTCTTTTTTAAACTCGCTGGACGGCAGAAGTCGGTGCCCAAAATGTTTCAAATCAAGGAAATATTTTTGCTATACGTGCTATGTTCCAATTAACGGGTTGAAAGACAAAATTCCCAAAGTCAAAGTAAGTGTTAAAACTGATATCATATCAGGAATAATACACATTTGGTTATTGTGATATTTTTTTTAGGTTATTATGACAGCTGATTCTGGCAAAGCCACCCGTCTATTTACCGCTATTTTGCAACTTTCTAAACTAGTTTTTTTCTACGTAAATTGTATTAAGTTAAGTTGGTATTAAAAATATTAATTTTGTAGAAATATTAAGTATTCGGCTATTAATTATATATTTTTTAAACATATGCTTATATTTAATTTTCAGTTACCCTTAAAAATAGACATCATAAAACATATTCAAGAAATTGATGGCAAAAGTACCGCCATTCACGGACCGATTCTCGCATCCCAAGATGTCACAATATACATATATCCGGATATTCCAGATTATTCTGAGGAAGAAAAAGTGTATCTTGTATATCCAAGCAAAACATCCACCGAGATTCCCTGTCTCTTCGATGACGGGAGCGAAATTAATTCCATCGTTCAAAAATTAACAAATGAACACCTGACCGAAGGACACTGTCAGGGTACTCTTTTAACAAAACGTTTTCAAATCGGCAACACTCCGAGAAAAAAGCGTTCTAAATTGTTAAATTCAAACGACTTACCAATAAAGAAGGCAGTTTTTATCGACAGTACTTGGAATCAAAGTAGGGGCATTTACAAAGATGAGAGAATGAGAAAATTACCATGCGTGGTGATACAGAATAGAATTTCCCAGTTCTGGCGACACCAGAAGGGCAATCCTCGCTGGTATCTGGCCACTATAGAAGCGATTCACCAGTTCCTGCTCGAAGTCCACCTGAACGCCTGGGGGGTGAGTCCCTTGTACCGAGGGCCGTACTGCGAGGATTACGCGGAGGAAAGTTGTGATAATAAGGGTTATAATGGACAATATGATAATATATTATTTTTCTTTACACATATGTACACTAAGATTCATAAGCTTTATGAACATGATAAATTAATGGCATACAAGAGACGGCTAGATTAGTGTATGAACAAATTAAAAATGTACTTATAATTTTTATTTTTTAAGTTCCAATCCCAGGAATTGGTTTGCAGCAAAGTCTATTAACATGTTAGCTGGTTCTTGGGATGCCACTTGGGTCTTTTTAATGTGGTAGTTTCTTTCCACATTTTTGTATACACCAGGTTATTTGAATTAAATTACTGTATGCAACTTTTTATCTATTGATTCTCATGACATGTGATAGGTAGCTAGTCTATCGCCATTTTTATTGAGAGAATTTTTGTATATTGTACTTTTAATTATCATTCATTTGTTATCGGAGCATTCTGTAACTGACATTTCAGTTTGTGAAAGTTAAAAATCTTTGTCAATGCAAATAAATGTGTGTTTTCTAGAAGTTTTTATGTGAAAGACATGTTTCGTCTGTCTAAGACATTATCAAATGTTTGATAATGATAATGCTAGTCACAATTGATGCCTTTTTCTTCTTCTTCGATGACCCTACAGCCCATATCGAGCCTTAGCCTCCAGTATTCTTCGCCTCCAACTCCTCCTGTCCTTTGCTACGACCCTCCAATCTGACACTCATAACAATTTCGCCCCATCTCTCCCAACTTCATCCTCCCATTGCAGCCTTGGTTGTCCAATTGGTCTTCTACCACCTGGGTGCCACTCCAGCAATCTTTTTAGGGTTCGCGATGACGCCATCCTCTGCACGTGACCGGCCCATCTCAGTCTATTCAGTCTGACCTGTGTGGAGAGACTGGGAGCTTTGTAAATATGATACAGCTCGTCATTATGCCGCAGTCTCCAGCCTTCACCGTCATTCACAGGTCCCAGAATTCTGCACAGCACCCTTCTCTCAAAAGTATCCAGTCGTTCTGCGGATTTTGCTGTCATTGTCCACGCTTCACACCCATAAGTCACCACTGTTCGGATGATTGTCTTATACAGGGTGATTTTGGATTTCCAGTGTACGTTTCTTGATTTGAGCGCTGGTAGTAGAGAGAAGAATGTTTTGTTGCCAATTGTGATTCTTCTTTCGATTTCCTTGTGATCTTCGTTTTCTTTTGTTATAGACGAGCCCAGGTAAGTAAAGTCCTTCACCATCTTAAAATTGTACCTATCCTTGAATCTGATGGTTCGCCGTGAGTTATGGGTTGTATTCCTGTTTTTTTTCATTATTTTTGTCTTTTCTTCGTTTATCTCTAAACCCACCTCCTTGGCTGCTGTCTCTAAAGGCTCGAATACTTCTTGTACGACTGCTAGGGATCTTCCGACAATGTTAAGGTCATCTGCATATCCTATGATCTGGCTGCTTTGAAAGTATGTGTTGGGATTCTTATTAAGGTGGTATGTTTTCCTTATGGCATATTCCAAACTCAGGTTAGAAAGTGTTGGGGCTAAACCATCACCTTGTTTGAGACCCTGTGATACCATGAGTTAATCTGTGAGCTCTCCTCCTATCTTGACTCTACATTTTGTATTATCCATGGTTGCTTTTACCAGTCTTACTAACTTCGTAGGGATTTTGAAGTTCAAGAGTACATCATACAGTTTCTCTCTACTGATACTGTCATAAGCCTATTTGAAGTCAATGAACAACTGATATTCATGGACATCAAATTCCCAGCATTTTGCTAGGATCTGCCTTACTGTGAACAATTGATCACTTGTTGATCTGTTCCTTCTGAACCCAGCCTGGTACCCTCCGATGATGTTTTCTGCAAAGTGTTCCATTCTGTTTTTAAATATTGTGGTAAAGATTTTGTATGATGTACTTAAATGTGAGATGCCTCTGTGATTCTCACATTTCAGCTTGTCTCCGTTTTTTTGTGGATTGGACATATTATACTCATCTGCCAATCTTCAGGGATTTAATGCCTTAGACAGATGAAACATCTCTTCCACATAAAATATAATAAAACTTGTAAAAAACTGAGATTTTTATTCATATAAATTATTTGATATGGAGTTTTAAATAAATAACTTTGTATTTTATTGACGCCACATATCAATTATTGAAATAATATGAATTTTAATTCTTGTTCTTCTTCTTTCTTCTTTTTGTCCTGTCACACCTCCGTGGTGCATAGGGCCTCAAGGAACCTTCTCCACCCGACCCTATCGCATGCCTGAAGCCTAGCATCATCCCAAGTGAGGCCTGCCGCCTTAACCTCGTCCTGCAGGGCTCTTCTCCAGGTGGCTCTAGATCTGCCTCGCTTTTTCTTTCCCCCCATAGGGGACCAGTCTAGTGCGCCCTGAGCGATGCAGGCTGGGTTCCGTCTCCGAGTGTGACCGATCCACTGCCATTTGCGTCTAGCGACTTGTTCTCTAATTGGCTTTTCGCCTGCCATAGTCCAGAGAGCGGCATTTGACACTGTTTGGGGCCAATAGATTTTGAATATTGAGCAAAGGCACCTATTTATAAACACCTGGAGTTTACCTATAACGTCCGCGGTAGACTTCCATGTCTCACATCCTCATTTTAATTATTAAAGATAAAAAATTACCAGATTAACTAATCCGACCCTGGATAGTCTTCTGTATAATGAATACAATTTTTTTCACACATACTCGTACAGTACGAAAAAGGAAATCTTTGAGAAAACTCGTCATCACAGGATTTCGGGTTGGTTAAGCGCTTCTCAACACTTGCACCTCCTAAGCGGATGCAGTTTGCCTGCACTGTGAATGAATTAATGCCAATTAAATCTGACCGATGTATTGCTAGCAATATTAACAATACGATGTTTGGATACATTACTCCCTCTGACTATGGAGAGGGTGGTGATTTCTGAAACATTGGTTACCGGTTACTGGTTTTATTGACGACCTTTGTGGCCGAGTGGTAAGCGCATTGACTGCCACCCCCAAGGTCCCGGGTTCGATTCCCAGTGAGGGCAGTGTGATTGTCCCACTGTTTTTGGTTTGCTGATGTAGAATTCCAAGACAATAAAATGGTGATAGATTAGCTAACTATCGCATGTCACGAGAATCACTATGATAGCTATAATACCCTTTACAATTTGGCTCATGCTGTCATGATGTAAAGAGCGATTCAACAAAATAATAATTACAAAGAAGAAGCTATGGGAGACAGTTACGCCCAAGAACTTATCTATGAAAAGTATTTCTTAAGGATTAATTGTATCTCAATAGAGACGAAGATGTAAATTATTTGGAAACAGAATATGGTAGTCGAGGCGTTTACAGGACTTATGACCTGCCATTGGTTGGGTTAAGTGATTGTTTTATGTTAACACTATTCCCTTCTTACGACACCATATTTGACAAATTTTTGGAACTTGTATATATGAGGGTATTACTTGCAAAGCCCGCAAACTCCATCATTAGATGTTTTGAGTAAATCGCAAAAAACTGATATGCTAATAAAATGCGCTTTTTTACGATATTATTTTTTTTTATCTCAACCAGTTAGTACTTTAAAAGTAATCAGCCATGAAATAATCATCATTATGTTGATAATTAAAGTAAAATAATGAATTTCATTTTGGAGTTTGCCAGCTTTGCAACACTCAAGTGGAGGTTGCCATGTTTGCAACGAACCCTATATTTTAATAGCAAAATTCTTCAGAATGAAGCCGAATTTGAAACTGAAAATCAATAAAAATTGTGTGCAAATGTATTATGAATAAGACGCAATTCATATCTCACTTTTGATTGTTGGTGGAGTTTGCCGGGTTTGCAAATAACCCCCTCATATATGCTACTATTTTTTAATAACTTCACATTGTTGTACACTAGCGTCATCTATTAAGATAATTTGTAAGCATTAAGCAGAAAATGTTTATTAATATTAATAACTTTATTAATAACAATGTATAAAAGTATTTCTATGCGATGACTGATTTTAATTAGTTATAATCATTTATTTTTGAATTTTGTCAGAAATATTTATGTATTTGGATGTGATAGAAAATAGCATATCAATTAATTAATATACTTTGGTATGAAGCAGTAAATTTGTGGTGTGGCATTATTCAAAATAGTTTTAAAACACTTCTATTTGTGTTTTCACCACTTTATTTTTGTTTTATCAAACCAACTGGTTTCAGTCCCCCCAGAGCTTCGTAACATCTGATAATGCCAAAGTTGGCGAAACAGCTTCTCTGACAAACTCATAAAAATAAATTGTAATATGTACAATAACAGTGTTTCCAATTTAAAGATTAAATAGAAGCACAGTAAAACCACGATATAACGGACTAATTGGGGGAACGGGGTGTCCGTTACAGCTGAAAGTCCGTTATATAAAAATAGGTTTAAAATAATTCAAAAAACTTCTTCTTCTTCTTCTTCACTTTTGTTAGACTCAGGAGTCTGTTATTTCAGGCGGGTTCTCTTGAGATGCTGAACTCCAGCTTTCTCTCCACCGTTTCGGGGGTCTTCCTGGTCGGCGTTGTCCGTTTGGCGTTCCATGGAGAGCTATGTGTGGTATCCTATTTGAGCTCATCCTTTCTACGTGTTGATACCAGTATTGCCATCTTTGACGTCCCCATCTGACCACATCTTCGACCTCGCAGATTTCTCGGATTGCTGTATTCCTAACTCGATCACGTAGGGTTTTGCCAGCTATAGCGCGGAGTGTTTTCATCTCGGTTGTTCTGAGCATGCTCTTTGTCTTGACAGTGTCTGCCCTCGATTCAATGCCATATGTGAGGATCGGTCGCGCACAGGTCTTATAGATGCGTACCTTGCTGTCAGTCCTCATGTCCTTGTTTCTCCATATGACATCTTTCAGGCAGCCTGCAACCGCTGCAGCCCTATCCACCTGTGACCTTACTCCTTTCTTCAAAAAACTTTTTATTTGAAAATATCTACACCGTATTGAGATATACTCGTAAATACAATACAAAACACAAACTAAATTCTAGTGAAGTGACGTTGCTGTTTGATATCGACGCGCTTGCTTTTGGTAATCCTGCTTTGAAAAAGGAATCAAGTTTTGTTTGCACTTTCGAAGTTTGCTGTTTTTTTTTTTATAATCAACTCTAAAATTACAAAAATGCGTACAATATAGTTGAACTTTGTTATCTGACGAATAGTCAATAAATGTTATTGGATCGTCGAGATGTGATCTTACCACTGATAACTTCATTTTTGGCAGTGTTGTTTCTTCTTCGCTATCTTAACTTTCATCCTCGGCATTATGTCTCAAATTCTAGTGCTAGTTTGTTAAACTCCGGTTGTATGGAGAGCAGTTTTTCTCTCCCTGGCAACTTTATAGCCCTAGGCTCTAATGGTGGTAGTGGCGAGAGTGAATGGGTGGCAATTACACATTACAAAATTATACATATTACAGAATTTAATAATTATAAAAAGAAACGGGCTTAGGACTAAACTCTTAACATTAACCTGTGTCCTTGGTTTTATAACTACCCAACGCTTTCCCATTTATAATCTAAATACAAATAACCGATTTTAGAGTTCGTGTCCCACTGCCTTTGAAAAGACCGCCGCCATGGCGACACGAAGTCGCTCCAGGATCGTAAAATATTAATGTTGGTGGTCCGTGTTTCCGACACCATCTAACTGAGTTATATCAAGACGTATGACGTGATAATCATGGTCGCTAAAAATTGTTTACATGCGGCGACACTTGAATTTAAGCATATATTTAAGCATATAGGGAGCGAAAAGAGAAGGATGGAGTGCCGCATCAGTAAAAGTGTGACAGTCCATTCTTTCTGCCTACCCTTTCAGGGAGATGGCGTGATGGTTAGTTAGTTAGTTAGTTTATAATATAGGGTGTTTTTTTAAACTGGCAACATTGTTTCTACACACTATTAATTTGACAGTTGATTTGTAGTCGGTACGTTTTGCCATTTCACCATGAATAGACTGATCGTCCATCCTAGCAAGTATTCGGAAGACCATGAATCATTTTCGCACCATGTAAACTCTAGTGGATAATACGCATCCACAAATATGACAATTGTCGAAAATTGGACTTCACGATTGTGCTTCGTTGGAGCTAGCCGTGGCGCTCATATGCCCGAAATCATATTTAAACAATAATTGCATAAAATTATGTATTAAATATAGCCAATATCATAGACATTAACATTATTATGTTTTTATTTTTATTTTGAATATGTATTAACTAAAATAACAACAGGACGTTTTGAATTATTTTCCATTTGACCGAATTTTTTGTTCGTTATATCCGAAGTTCGTTAAATAGAGGTCCGTAATATCGAGGTTTTACTGTATTTGTAATCTGAAAGTTTTAAAATTGTATGTGTATCTTAAAATTCATAAATTAATTGCCTTAAGATCCAAGAAATTATATACTTAATTAAAAATAAAGAGTACTTATGTAAATAAAACAATTATTTGTATTTGAATTTTTCATTTATTTTTTCCATCTCCCCTCCTGTTGCAAGTATTAAATACTATCGTGGCCTCACGGACAGAAACGGGCTCTCCAGAAATAAGATGAAAACTTACCAGTAATAATAAAAACTATTTGCACACTATTATGCCCGTGTAGTGTTTCACTATTTAATTGAAATGTTCTATAGAAAATACAAAATCTCAATTGACTTGTACCTGTTGTTTGAATAACACACCCATGGGAATAGTTTGGCAAAAACACTTAAGAAATCTATCAAGTTACAGACGCTACCAGCTGGGATCAAAACCCACGACATTTCACTATGCTAGCAACTGCTCCGAACCAATCAAAAATAGTACTAATTAATTAAAATCGCCTTGAAGCGTTTGAAATGTGGATCCACCGTAGAATGCTAAGAATATCTTGCAAATAGAGAACTGTTCACCACTTTTAAGCTTGGTAAAATATCATATCTTGGCCATTTAATTGGTCTTGGATCTTCTGGCTTATGGAGGTTCAGCTTTAATGGCTATTCCTCTTACGTCTGTAGGAAACATTGATGGAATGCGATTTGGTAGTTGTTTTATAATGGGACTAAATGTATGGCCCGGAGTGTCCCTCCGAACGAGGGCGAGGGGGGATTTAGGGTTTAAGATAAAGTTTTACATTATTGTCAAGGAATGGAAGACCAGTAAGGGTTGGGATTGTATTTATAAAAAAAGTCTGTTCCCGAAGGGAAGATAAGGGAAGCAGTGCCTGGATGGAGTTGTGGTAGGAGATAGCATCCTGCGTGAGACCATTTTGTTTGGCGGAGTACGTAGTGGGCTATCGGGGAGTTTTTTTTTTTTGGGGGGTTGGCAGAAGAGAGCTCTCCTGGCTTTGAAATATCCGAGAATGGACCGGTGGAGGAGATGTTTCGCGCCGCCCAGGATAGGGAAACTTTCTCCCAAATGGTCGTCAACGTCGGGGGACCCGGCAGGACACGTGAAGAAGAAGTAGTTATTTGCATCAATGAAATAGTTTCAAACCCGGTTGGAACTAACGTAGAATAAACATTATAACATCAACCTTTCTTAAATTTCCTTAAATATTTAACCAATCCAGCAGCCCCTTATAACGAGCACCGTGAGAGCTGGTCGCCTAGCATGGATTGGGCACACCCTGTACGCGTCTAGACCGACTGGCGGAAGACCTCTAGGAAGGCCTAGACAGCGCCTAATGGACAATGTTCCGGCAGACCTGGCTAGGAGGCCAAAACTCTTCAAGAGTTGTATAGCCATAGGAAGTAAGTAAGCAATCCAAAGTGGTTCATTCAATTCAAAGTTCCCACTGTAGCATCCAAAATAACATTGTTGAAGTGGAATTGGGAGGCCATATAGAGAGGACAACGGATGATATCAAAAGAGTGGCAGGAGGTCAATGGTACATAGTGACGAGGGATAGAGTTGTGAAAGTCTAGAAGGGAGGTCTATTTCCAACACTGGACGACCGGATCTGGAAAGCTGTCGTGAGTTTGGGTACCGCTGGTAGCTCTGGTGACTGCTTCAAAGAGAACTGTTTGCTCGATTCTTCAGTGTTTTGCAATGTGATGCATTAAATTAAAATTATAAAAATAGTACCACTCCGAAGAGTGATAGAGTTAACTTAACCATAAATTGTACAAGTATGATATATTGCAGAAATATTTTTCGGGGTGAAACCGTGTTCCCTCTCGTCAAGCTCCACCAACGTTTCGGAGGCCCTTGCGGCCTCCATCATCAGGGTGTTAGAAATTCGGCTATTCATAACTTAGAATATATTAAGAAATGGCGAAAAAGAAAAAATATAAGTAGATTATGAAAGATAATAATATATCTATGAAATCAGAAGAAAAAATTAAATCCGAATCTAAATAAACTCAGAAGAAAAAATAATACAAGATATAAGTAACAAAGAGAACCTAGACTCAAAAGAAAATACAAGATATAATTAACAAGGAGAAAATAAAACTCAAAAGAAAATACAAGATATAAGTAACAAAGAGAAAATAGACTCAAAAGACAAGACAACAAATAAATACAATAAAGCAAGAGAATAAAACAAAGTTAGGTACAACCGAATACCTATTCTATACAACCGAATACGAATACAACCGAATACGAATACAACGAATACAACCGAATACCTATAGGTATTCGGTTGTACCTAACTTTGTTTTATTCTCTTGCTTTATTGTATTTATTTGTTGTCTTGTCTTTTGAGTCTATTTTCTCTTTGTTACTTATATCTTGTATTTTCTTTTGAGTTTTATTTTCTCCTTGTTAATTATATCTTGTATTTTCTTTTGAGTCTAGGTTCTCTTTGTTACTTATATCTTGTATTATTTTTTCTTCTGAGTTTATTTAGATTCGGATTTAATTTTTTCTTCTGATTTCATAGATATATTATTATCTTTCATAATCTACTTATATTTTTTCTTTTTCGCCATTTCTTAATATATTCTAAGTTATGAATAGCCGAATTTCTAACACCCTGATGATGGAGGCCGCAAGGGCCTCCGAAACGTTGGTGGAGCTTGACGAGAGGGAACACGGTTTCACCCCGAAAAATATTTCTGTATATGATAACCGTGGAAATTTACGTTCTTACATGATATATTGCGTTCAATACGTCGTATGAAAAACTATCAAAATATCATTGCACTAATATATATAAAGAAAGTCTCACTATAAAATCAATAAAATATTCTATTTCTATTTGGTTAAAAATCTACGGCACATATTTTAACGAGTTTCTAAAGAATACACACTATCATGCGGGCTATGTATGGGTAAGACATTTTAGAAAGTTAAATTACTATCTATGTTCCATGAATATATTCTTATTATATAAAAAAAAGAGTTTAATCCATTTTCTGTCACATATTACAATTCGGTGGTAGGTTTAAACATGCAAATATAACACAATAATACGCTAAACACATAGAGACATCTATCCAATTTGTTTTTAAACACTTTTACTCGTGATTACTGCCATCTATGAAGGTAATTTTAAAACAAAAGATATTAAAAATAAAAAACATTCAATTCAGTTGAATTTAAACAATTACATCACTTTATGTAATCCATTTCACATATCTTGCACATTGGAAATCAACTAATCGTCAGGAATAGGCAGAGACCGTCACACTTCTTTATCCTGACATACAGAGTATCCTAGACGTCGACGTCAACCCGGAAATAGATGATACGGCAAGTCATGCTGGTTATGAGAAAAATGTACAAAAAAAATGGAATCCTCATTAAACACGCCAACTTTTAAAGTTAACTAACTAACTAAGCATCACGCCGTCTCTCCGGAGGGGTAGGCAGAAAGAATGGAACGCCACACTGTTCTGTCCTGACATACTTCTCTCGCTTCCTCTACATTCATACATCTTGTCATGCACGCACGTCGATTTCTCAGACTCCTCACGTGACGGACATTCAATATTTGATTGATTTGATCGTGCCACGTTTTTCTAGCTCCGTTCACTAAAATAGCGTGGTACATTTTATTTTCAGTACAGTCAGTTAAAATTGGGCGTAGTTTTAATTTTGAATACTTGGTTGGCCAAAAAGTAACATTTTCTTCCAAGCTGGAGCATTCAGGATTACATAATAAAAATAAAATTTATAAAAAGAAAAGATTTGTAGAAACGGGAGTAAAAAGACCATCGCAGGGTGTTGATTTTCTCGATTTTTTTTAAATTTTGCTCATAACCAGCATGACTTGCCCTATCATCTATTTCCGGGTTGACGTCGACGTCTGGGACACCCTGTATATTCCTCTTCTTCTATTTTATTCGCTTCTGTGCATTACGATTTCCTTTGATTAAACAAATGTCTCTTGTGACAGGTATCATTGTGTGTTTTGTTTGTTGGACAGATAACAGGTGAAAACGCATTTATGTAGATGGCGCTAGAGTGTTTATATATGTTAAGTAAATTTACAATATAAAAAATATAAAGATTTTTTGTTTTTAGAGAGAAATGTAATAAAATGTTTATTAAAATAACCCTCTGATTACTTATTTACTTAAATATTTTACGGGGCAATGGATACAATTATCAAGGATGTTGGCTGAGTGATGAATGGGACCGCAGTCAGGATATAAGAACAATAATGGGATGGTCCGAAATGGCTTCTTCAAAATGAAACTGGTGCTATGCAAATGAGACGCACCCATCGAATTGTTCGATGTTACCTGCTACTTGTCTCGTTCTATGGTATGGAAACATGGACCTTGACGAAAGCTGGATGCCTTTGAAATGTGGACATATCGTAGAAAAACTAACTAACTAAACATCACGCCGTCTCTACGAAGGGGTAGGCAGAAAGAATGGACTGCCACACTTTTCTTTCCCGACATATTTCTCTCGCTTCCTCAACATTCATACATCGTGTCATGCACGCGCGTCGATTTCCCAGACTCCTCACATGGCCGACATTCAATATTTGATTTATTTGATCGTGCCACGTTTTCCTCGGTCTTCCTCTATTTCTGGTTCCATTTACATCATTAACATATAATTTTTTTACTATTCTTTCTTCATTCATTCTTTCCATATGTCCAAACCATCTTAATGATCCTTTCATTATTTTGTTCATGACACCATCATTCGCACCGCATTCACTTCTTATATTTTCATTTGACACTCTATCATACACAGAGTATCCACACATTCGTCTAAGAGATCTCATTACTACGCATTTATTCTACTTTCATCCTTCTTTTGCCAGTTCCATGCTTCGCTTCCAAACATAAGGGTCGGTAGAAAAACAACATTGTGCATATCGTAGAATGTTAAAAATATCATGGACAGTCATGAACGAGAAAGTATCGCAGCTAATGAAGAAAGTAAAACAAATATATCATGACCATAGAGCGCAGGAAACTGTAATACATACTTTGGGCACGTTATGAGAAATGATAAATATAGAGTGTTTTTTTTAGAGGTTTGGTTTTTAAACTGTCAACATTGTTTCTACAAACTGTCAATTTGACAGTTGATTTGTAGTCAGTACGTTTTGCCATTTCACCATGAATAGACTGACGTCAGAACAGCGCTTGCGAATTGTGCAAATGTATTTTGAAAACCATAGTTCGGTTCGCCAAACTTATAGTGCACTACGTCCATTTTACGGTCGACATAATCGTCCATCCGAGCAAGTTATTCGGAAGACCGTGGATCGTACTCTAGTGGATAATACACATCCACAATGACGACAATTGTCGAAAATTGGATTTCACGATTGCGCTTCATTCGAGCTAGCCGTGGCGCTCATATGCCCGAAATTATATTTAAACAATAATGGCATAAAATTATCTATTAAATAAAGCCAATATCATAGACATTAACATTATTTTCATGTGTTTTTTCATTTTGAGTATTGTATACCTCTAAAAGAAACACCCTAACTGCAACTATCCAAGGTAAAACTAACGTAAAACTAAGTGTCAGAAGGAGAATAAAATCCTGGCTAGAAAACCTTATGAAAATAGTCATAACCTCGTCTAACCTTCGATAGGAGAGGAACAAGAAGTAGAATCAAAACTCGATAAAAACTATTTATACCCATTATTTTATATCCTTTTTAACCCTTAACGTACCGTGTTCAAAACAAAACGCTCGCTCCCATGTGGTCAATTCAGTTTACCGCTAACTTTATCTAAATATCAAGCATATGACTCAATGAATCAAAATTTAATTTATGTCATCTAGTAGGGAATTTCATTAGGAATAGATCGATATCTATAACATACATGAATTATTTGAAAAACATATCATTATTAATTTTTTTCTGAAACCATGCGATTTTTGATATACAATGCAAGACAGCATCTGATCAACTGACACCAAGTATGAACTTGTTTCGCCCCGCCGCGCCGCGCCCCGTGGCGCTATAATTTTTACGTATGATAAAGGCACCTAGGCAAAATGTATACTACGTTCAAGACAACGAGTACGTATTAATATTTGTCCCTTTTGGTAAAGTGTTAATATTTTCACAGTTCTGATATTATTAAGTTGCGTGCTGCGTTTCCGTCCACAGTCGGTATTATTACGTACCTATGAGAAAAGGCCAAACATATAATTTTTAATACGTTCAAAACAGCGAGTAAGTATTGGTCACTTTTGATAAAGTTGTAAATATTAGCAAAACAAATTCTACCTTAACACGAATGAAGGTGAGGGCAGTCTTAAAAAATTTTTTTTTTTGGGATGAAGGAAGTAATTTTTTGCTTTTTTTTTATTACGAAATATTGAGAACACTTCAATGGAGGATTACAATTTTTTTTTATAATATTAGGGTCCATAGGTTTTAAGAAAATCAACTTTAAATTGGCAGTGGAAACTCAATTGACCACATGGCAACGCGACGGTTAAACTTAGAGTTTGGTTCCATCAAATCAATAATATCGGCTTAAGAAAATCCTGGCATAAAAACTTTGCAGAATGGTTCAGTTGCAGTCCAACATCCCTGATTGATGCTGAATTAAAAGTAAAAATAGCCATGCTATCCAATCTTCAATAAGAGAGGAAAACAAAGAATTAAAAAGTCTGATAATCTTAAAAATTATTTATATCTATAAATAATTTTTTCTGAAAATTATCGCCGACACTGAAGAGACAGGTAAAAAATTATATAAAATTCTTCTATATACATTGAGATATTAATAAAAATACATTTTCGTATTAAGCACTTAATTTGTGTGACATTATTAAAAACAATATTAAAACACTTTAACTAGTTTTTACACATTGTACTTTAGAATAACAAACTCTTTGATTCATCAATATTTTTAAACTAATATATTTTTTATTAAAACCAACCGGTTTCACTCTAAACGGGGCTTTATCAGGGTTAAAAATAAACTGATTATTTTATAACCCTGACGAAACCGCAGCGGGAGGGAAACGGATTAGTTTTAACAAAAAATATATTCAAGGATGAATTGTATTTCAATAGAGACGAAGATGCAAATTGGAAACAGAATATGGTGATCGAGGTGTTTACAGGACTTATGACCTGTCATTGGTTGGGTTAAGCGCACGCTTTATGTAATACAACATTGGTAGTTTCAATCTATTGTTTTACCTACCGGCCGCCAGAACCAATCTGCCTCTGGTGACACCGGTGGGAAGAGCAATTAGTCTGCTGAACGCGGTCTCCTCGGAGATCGACGTCTTTCATGTTAGTGAAAGTACGTTCAGGAGGCAAATACTATTGATTTTAGAAAGTATCTTGTCTTCCTAATGTCGAACCATCTCTTATGCGTTCCTGGTACTTTGTTGTATTTTTATAATATTTTACCTGTACTTAATAGATGCCTTAAACATTTTCCTGTTTGTAATGTCTATTGAGTTAATAAACTGATTTGATTTGATTTGAATCTACACACTAGCGCCATCTATGAAGATTGTATTTTAAGCATTAAGCAGAAGATCTTTTTAACGCAATGTGAAAGGCTATCGCCATTCTACCATGTGAAGTGTGGTGTTACAAATTAACATATATACAACTTCCAAAAATTTGTCAGACATGGTGGTCATAAGAAAATGTGGAGTGGGGAATGTTGTAATACATAAAGCGTGCGCTTAACCCAACCAATGACAGGTCATAAGTCCTGTAAACACCTAGATCACCATATTGTTTCCAATTTGCATCTTTGTCTCTATTGAGATACAATTAATCCTTGAATTGATAACCCGCAATGGGTAAAATCCAGTATTCGTCTACAAGTATTTGTATACACTCAAAATGTTGTGAAAAATATATTAGTTTAAAAGATTAGATGAATCATAAACTTTGATATTCCAAAGTACAACGTGTAATGCTGAATCAGATAATATAAAATAGATTCGGTTCGATTGTGAGAAACAATTGTACGTGGTTAGCTTCGATGACAAACATAAATAAATATATATATTTGTCTTATTGTATACATAATGGAATTACATGTTATAAGCTCAGGAAATATTTCACAATAAAAGGTGGAATTCTCTCTGCAAAATTACATACAATTTAAAATACCTAAAACTTTCTATAAAATTAAATAAAAGTATTTTGCCACCATTAGATTATTTCCGTTCAACTGTGTTTAAGTAAAAAGATTCAAGTTTATTTATTTTACTAAAAAATAATTGTGATTATATTATCATTTCATTCACTTGGTTTGTGAGACATTTAAAATTAATAAATATAAAAAATAAACACTTTATATTTTAACCACGGAACTGTGATGAACATGACGTTAACTAGTTTCTCTCGTACCCAAGCTTCGAGTTCGCAAGTTTTTATATTGTTCTTATGACCTTCAGTACAAGCGAAACTAGTAAAACCAAGTATAATTATAAACTACGAGTGACCCAAAAAGCCAAAGAAAGAGTCACGTTAGGAATAAGTCTAAGAGACAGAATCAGAAACGATACGGTGAGAGAAAAAACAAAGGTCACTGACATCATCCACCTAAACTCTAAATCCATGACTCTAAAATGGCAACGGGCAGGTCACGTAGCCAGAAGCTCAGGTGAAAAGTGGACAAGAAGACTGCGTGCAGGGTGACCGCAACTACGGTGGAAGGATGATCTGAACAGACACGTCGGAATAACTGGATTCAGTCTGCACAGGACAGAGTGACACGGAAGCGAATGGAGGAGGCCTTTGTCCAGGAGTGGACGGGAATAGGCAGAGGAAGAAGGAAGATAATTACAATTCCACGGATAATATCTTCTCCACTAGTTTTAATCCAAGGGATTGGTTTGCAGCAATGTGTAACAAATGGTCATTTGCGGGACATGTTGCCAGATTGGTCGACGATAGATGGACCAGAAGGGTGGTGGAGTGGAGACCCCGCAAAGATAAAAGAAACAGTTAAAGTAAGTAAGTAATGTGTAAAATTTTTGCTGGTTCACGGGATACCACTGGATGCAGTAGTTTCCCGTTGCTTTCCACATTTGTATTCAGCAGGTTATTTGAATCTAATAACTGTATACAACTTTTTAGCTATTGATTCATGACATGTGATAGGTTGCAAATCTATCGCCATTTTATTATCACGTGAATTCTACACCAGACCAAGGACAGTGTGACAATCACACTGCCATCGCCAGGAATCGAATCTGAGACCTTCGGTGTGACAGTCATAGCCCTCGCTACTCTCCCACAAAGGTTTTGGTCAATATACAAGTGTTTATTTCATTTAATATATAAATGAATTAAATTTTTATTATAATTTAATATTGAACGCTTCTTTGGAAGAAGGAAATTAATCTTCGTATAAAACCAATTTTAAAAATTAGAGAAATACCTATTTTCCCAAAAATATATTGCAAAACATTATATTAAAATTCAATTTTAAAACATTGGTTGTGTAAACAAAGTTTAAAATTTCTTTAAAAAAAAAAAAAATTCCACTATATTGTTAAAAAGCATAAATCATATAACTTTTTTTTTAGATAAATAAATTTATTTATTTATAAAAAATGTACTTTTTTATTCTCGTATGAAAATAACGTTTGGGGCTTGAATCCTTTTACTTTATCACACTTGAGTTTATTTAGGCTGAGTTCCAGCTATAAGTGAATGAAACCACTTCACCGCAATAAATGGAGAAAATTTTAATAAAATGCAGTCAAAAATATTAAAAACGAGGAACTGAAGAGTACAACCGCAACTACAATCTTCTTTCAATGGACATTAAAACTTTGATATATATTTTGATGTAATTAATACAAATGAAAATGTCTGTTTTCTACAAGTTTTATCACATTTTTAATTCAGGGCATTTTAAATGAAGACGTTCTTAAAATCCAAGCAACCGGATAGAAGCTTGGATTTTAGGAACCTCTTCAATGAGGCGTTCTGTCTTCAACGGAGTTCTGGTCCCAACCTTAATGTATGGAAGCGAAGCATGGAACTGGCAGAAGAAGGATGAGAGCAAAATAAATGCGGTAGAGATGAGGTCCCTAAGACGTATGTGTGGTAGAATGATATACGACAGAATTTCAAATGCTGATATAAGAAAGGAGTGTAGAGCGGAAGAATGTATTATGAACAAAATTATGAAAGGATCGCTGCGATGGTTCGGACATATGGAGCGCATGGATGGAGAAAGTATACGTTAATGATGTAAATGGAGTACGGAGTCAAGACACGCCGAGGAAAATATGGCATGACCAAATTAATCAAATTTTGAAGGTTGGTCATGTTAGACGTCGGGAGAATCAACGTGTGTGTATGACTCGTTTTATGAATGTTGAGGAAGCTAGAGAGGTGTGCCAGGATAGAGTAGTGTGGTGGTCCATTCTCTCTTCTCACCCCTGTGGGGAAATGGCGTGATTGTTTGTTTTCAATGAGGCTGCACCTCGTAGGACTTTTTGAACTCTGTGTTCCAAATCCGCGTGCATATCGTTGGCTTCATGACCGTACCAAAGCAAGTCAGGGAGTTCATCTCGGTACGGCCAAATGTCTGATTATAAAATATAATATAACTTCTAGAAAACATACGTCTACATACGATCAAGGAACACATACGTCTACAAACAGATTTTTTTAAAAAATTTATACGTTTAAATCCATATATTAAAAATGTACATGCATAAGTTTTTTCAAATAACACAATTGAATTGAATTTAGGGCTGATTATCACAAAGCATCAAAAAAAGTATTTTGATCCCAATTGGTGTTAAACATAAACGCTTACGATAAACGCATCAACTAAGGTTTTTATCGAAATTGAGTTATTACATTATCTGGTATCAGGAAAATGAGATCAACAACTTTCTCAAAGTGACATTTCATGATCTCATTTTCTCGGATTTTAAGTTTTCATAAACGCATTAACTAAGACTTGGAGTGCAGTTTTACTTATCAAGAACGCACTAGCTGTACTTAGTACAGACTTGTTTTCTACCATTCAAAGCTTCTTAGTCATAAATGCACTATGTTAGAGTTAGTGCGTTTATTGCTAGCAATCTCTATGGTTATTATTGGTGGCGGGCTTAGATTAGTAGCACCAACTTGAGATAATGCGCTTAAAAATAGCATGTTCTAATTTTTCTTCCTTAACATAAATGCATTATGTGATGATGCACTTATCATATGTATTGTTGAAGAATTGAGGTATAAGCTACTATATGAAATTCATTAAATTGATTTACTAAGCATAAATGCATCAAGTAGGGTAGTTGATGCGTTTATGACTAGTTATTATGGCCTAAAAGTATTAGAGGCTGCTAGCGATGTGTACTTTTTAAAAATTATATGTACACTATATTTTATTTTTGTATATGTTTGTATTTTTTAGTATTCTTACCTAGTTCTTGAGATACAAGAAAAATAAAAGTAAAAACTTTAAATGCGTTTTTTTCGAAAAGCGTCAAACCCTAGTTAATGCGTTTATCTTAAGTGTGGCAGAATGACTGTGTTAAGTGATGTAATAATATAAATAATATAGTGTAGTTCCAACTTCACCCTAAAGATGGAACCTGTGTTTAAAAAATTTTTTTTTCTTTGTTTTATGTTTAAACCACTTGGGACCTTTGTAGTAACCAGCCTTCAATTATAAACTTGAATAATGAAAAGCCAACGGTTCAAGAAGCAAGTACTCTTAATTTTGAGAGAAATCTTTTTCTAGAACCTTGATTATTTTAATTGTTTCTGGGCTGCTGTGTCATCTCCAAATGATGAAATTTGGTGATAAGTGATGATGTCGCATAAAGTTATGAATCTCTTGCGTAGTAAGATATTAATGACATATCGTCACTCCAGAGCAATAGTGAGATAAACCAGTGCCATCTTGACATTATAACAAGCCATGTTCCTTTGATATTGTTTATGGTTTGACTTGGCCCTAGGCCCTAGGAGACTCAAATAAGTGCAAGGCCTCCACCAAGTCAAACCATAAACAATATCAAAGGAACATTACGGCTTGTTATAATGTCAAGATGGCACTGGTTTATCTCACTATTGCTCTGGGATGACGATATATGAAATAAATAACAAATTTTGTGTACACCGATAGATGTCGCTAGTAGTCCAAATTTTGGCATACTCTGAGAATATTGGAGAAATTATAAATGAGCCCCAAGCATGGGTCATGCTATCAGACCATGCATTTGATGGCCCCACGGTTGGGGCGGTATGCACGGAGAGGTTGAAGAAGCGGTCGTACTCTCAGTCTTGTAAATAAAACCCTCGGAGGATAATCACCACAACACTCCAGCTAGTCTGGCACTCGAGTCCGGGCTACGTGACCCTCTGTATGCAGCAAATCCGTTTGAATTCGCTCGCGTCTGCCGTTCACAACTTCCGCAGGTCTAACACGAAGACACTCCCATCGGAGGCGCTGGCGCCCACCTTGGACCCGCGCGAGTTCCAGCACACCTCGAAGATCCCACCCGTGCCCTTGTAGCTGTGCACCAGCTGCCCCGTGAGCGTGGACCAGATGTGGACGCACTTGTCGAAGGAGCCGCTGGCCAGGAACTTCCCGTCCGGCGAGAAGGCCACGCTGTAGACGGGCTCCGTGTGCTTGGTGAGGGTGTGGATGCAGGCGCCCCGCTCCACGTCCCAGAGGCGGACCGTGGAGTCGAAGCTGGCGCTGGCGAGGATGAGGTTCATGTTGGGGTTGAGGGTCCCGGGGCCCGTGGGGGACCACTTGATGGTGTAGATCTCCTTGGAGTGCGCCTGCAGATCGTGCACGCACGTGTCCTGCTTCATGGACCAGATCTTCAGCGTCATGTCGTCGGAGCACGAGGCCAGCAGCTGGCCTTGAGGATCCCACTTGATAGCGTTTACTTCATTCTGAAATACAACATTTATTTATACATTTTTTTGATACCTTGAGGAAACTCTGATTTATTAAAAACTTTTATTTTAAAATAATAAAAATTATTTGCGCGTGAAAAAGACACAGGATTACTATTCCCTCTTGTTTGTAAGAGCAAGATGAATTTTTTTCACAATAACAAACAAACAAACCATCATGCCGTTTCTCCACAGGGGTAGGCAGAGAGAATGGACCGCCACACTACTCTATCCTAGCAAATCTCTCTAGCTTCCTCAACATTTATACAACGAGTCATACACGCACGTCGATTCCTCCGACTTCTAACATGACTAACCTTTTAAATTTGATTAATTTGGTCATGCCATGTTTTCCTCGGTCTGCCTCGAGTCTGTACACCATTTACATCATTAACGTATACTTTCTTAACCATTCCTTCTCCATCCATGCGCTCCATATGTCCGAACCATCGCAGGGATCCTTCCATAATTTTGTTCATAATACCTTCTTCCGCTCTACATTCCTTTCTTATATCAGCATTTGAGATTCTGTCGTATATCGTTCTACCACACATACGTCTTAGGGACCTCATCTCTGCCGCATTTATTCTGCTTTCTCCTTCTTCTGCCAGTTCCATGCTACGCTTCCATACAACAATGAGTAATTTAAATAAATAAAAACTCTCAAAATCAGCACTATGAACAGGCTAGAGGCATTTAAGATGTGGATACATCGTAGAATGCTACACATTCTATGGACCGATATGGTATCAATTGCTGACTGATATCAAGGTCCGGAAGGTATCCTACCCGGGGCATGTACTGCTATACTTGATCAAGAAAAGCACGAGCTGTTGTACTTGATCATGAAGGGCAAAATAGAGGGTCGTCGAGGTGTGGGGAAAGAGTGGAGTTTGGCACTCACCGTGTGTCCCTGGAAGCTCTTGATGGGCTTGTCCACGTTGAGCTTGCAGACGTGGATGCACTGGTCGGTGGAGCAGCTGGCGAAGGAGGTGTTGGTCTGCCAGTCCACGTCCAGCGCGGGCGCCGAGTGGAAGGAGAACTGCTGCGTGCACTGTCCCGAAGCAGCGTCCCAGATTATCGTCGTCTTGTCCACCTGATGACCGACACAAATGATGATAAAACAACAAAACTACACCCTTCTATTCAATTTCAACCTACAAAAATTCAATTTTAACCTACAAAAAAAAAAAAAATAATAATATCGCACGTTGAAAACAAAAGTGACACTATGGTATACAAAAATCTAAATTTTTCAGTACGGTCATTTAAAGTTTTTGTGAGGTCAATAACTTGACTGTGAGTAGAAATATATCTAATGTTGTTGTTTTATATATTAGTTTAGATATTATTCCATCAGAATCTAGTTGATTTTAATTAGGTTAGTAAGCAGGCACAATTTTTATGAATAAAAACACTGTTTTTTTCACTTTTGAGTTTATTTTTCCCGACATGTTTCGAAGGCACACCTTCATCATCGGGAGAACGATATATGTCGAGAAAAATAAACTCAAAAGTGGAAAAGACAGCGTTTTAATTGATAAAAATTAGTTCTCAAAATGTGTTTAACCTTTCCCTTACGGTGCTAAAATAAAAATGTGCGTTCCGGTGTAGGGTAGTCAGTACGCGTTAAAAAATTAGCCATTTTAAATCGGAAAAATAGGAACATTCATAGCTAATCCTCGTATAAAATTATAATTAAAGTCAAAAATTATAATAATTGAGATTTGATTGCTAAAAACATTAAAAAAAACATCTGGCAATGCTCACGGAACGGGCATAGACCCGCTCTGGTTGCAAGCCCGAAAGCAACTGCCGGCGCGGAAGTGGAGTGAGAAGATTGAGCTAGAACATATGCAAGAGTGAGATGCGAATATAGTGTCGCGTACTCAGCGCTACGACATTGTTTCTGATGTTCACAAAATACCTCCGATGTACCTGATGAATTCTGATTATTATTAATATTGATTTTTTAATCAATGCGTAAATATATTATGGAGGAATACCTAAAATCTTAAGCTTGTATTTATTAAATGTATAGAGATATTGATGGTTATTAGAAGCAACGTGTAGAAGATACCCTTCACAGGGAAGGGAGGGTTAATACACTGTCAGTTATCGAAACAGGTAAACGGTCAACCAAGTAAAATAGGTTTAAAAAAAAATTAGTCACTATCGACAGCTTGTGTACCTTAACCGTTTGAATGCGTATCGTCGATATTTCGACAAACGAATATCTATCATAAATTGCGTGTCGTCGATATATCCACGATATGATGCGCAGTATATCTCTGGTATTTGGATGGTGCGCTGCGTCCGCTGGTTATGATTTTTTATTTAGGATCCCAATTTTTCATTTATTTACCTGTTTGTTAACCCATTCATCGCCACATGTTTGTAGAAACAGCGCGCCAGTACGCCACGTATTTTCTCCCAAACTATCGAAAAATATCGATCCTTTTTGGTTTGTTAATATCCAACTATTGCCAGACAAAATTTACACGTTTCTAGGTAAAATAATCTCTGGAAATTGGAATAAAACTCTTTTATTCCAAGATACACACCCGAAACCAACAAAACTTTGACTTAATTTTTCTCAGCTTTTTACTTTTGTCAGTTGGAACCTTCTTACTCTCAGGTGACGAGATGTCATTGTGAGAAAATCGGAATTAATTTTGAAATACATCTTTCGAATATTGCGAAGCGCGCACATGTGTGCTTACGGCGATCATCGGGTTAACACGTAATTTTAGTACATATTATGAAAAAAGGCCCAGCACACAAACGGTTAATAGGTAGATGGGAATATAGAATTAGGGTACTAAAATAATATGGAATTCAAATATTAGTAGATTTTTAGGTTTATAGCAAATTTGCTACCCCATGAAATGAAGGGTTAATATACAAAAGTCGGCCTCAATATGAGATATACAAAATAATAAGGATATAGTCACCCCGGCGCTGAGGATGAAGTTGCTTCTCTTGTTCCACTTGAGGGAGAAGATGGGGCCCTTGTGCTGACCGAGTGTGGAAGCGAGGCGACCATCCGTAGTCCAGATCCGAGCGTAGCCGTCGTACGAGCCCGTAGCCAGCAGTTGACCATCACACTGAAATATTCATACAACAATTAAACACTGTTATGAGTTTGTAAGTAATACCACAATCCGAGAGGTTTGCAAGATTCAAGATGTGGTCAGATGGGAGGACAATGTCGACTCTGCTGGTACCAATATGTTCAGATAATGTATCTCACAAGAATTCCATACCAGATGGATAGCGTCCACAAGGGAAACCTCGAAAACAATGGAGAGATAGCTGGAGTTCAGCATCACAGGAGAAGAATCTTATAATAACAGACTTTTAAGTCTACAAGTTGAAGAAGAGCTTATTTTTCTCGACGTGTTTCGAAGGTCATCATCGGGAGAACGATATGAACCAACGAAAAATATTGTAAACAAAATATAAGAACCTAAGCACACTAAAATTAAAACTAGACAGAACATTTACAAGAGCTTAATTAGTTAAAATTTGATGTTTTAAAAATATTTTTTTAAATAGGAGCCTTTTTAAGGTGATTAGTAATATAATAAATTGGATAATTTATAAAGCGCCATTTTTATGAATTACTCATCTCAAGGGCGCTGTAGAAGATGCTCCGTTTTATCAACTAGATAATAATAATAAAAATAATAATAATGATAACAATAATCATAAACATATTTAGTATGAGGGCTGCACCTGACGTAGTTGATCAGTCCTTCCTGTCAGGAAATGATAATTTGAAAAGGTGCGTTTTGAGTCTCGATCTAAACTCTGATTGATTCTCAATGCACTTAAGGTCTGCTGGAAGATTGTTTCAGGCTGAAGGGCCGGCTACCGCGAAGGCTCGGTCGCCAAAGTTTGTGCTTGGACAGCGTTTTGACACAGTCAATCTACCGATCGCAGAAGACTTAGCTGATCTCTACGAAGTCTACGTACTAGAAACCTCCGACTCTCCCACCGAGCTACGCTACTGTCAACACTGCTACGCCACGTAACTTCCGACGAGTCTTCGCTCCAGCCGACCGACGCTACTGCCCAGCGAGCCATCAGCCCCAGCTGCTATCGACGTCCAGGCGCACGCTCCATCACGAGTACATAATACTGTTAACGTATGATTACTTGTGATCTGCAATAAACGCTGAAACCTCCACTGCTTTTAACTCTCACCACATTCCCCAAAGATGTACTCACATTCCAGTCCAGGGAGGTGACATCCTTATTGCTGGGTACTTCAGCCCCGCCCCTCTGGATGCAGTGACGCAGCACCAGCTGGTTGGGTGACGCCGAGGGGTTGTCTGACATGTCCCATATCCTATGAGAGCAGATGCAAATATGCTTTTAACAAAATAACAAATTAAAAAATAGAACACAATATAACAAATTGACTATCTGAATACTAAAAGAATGGATTGCCACACAATATTTATTAAAATTACACATGGTAATTATTAAAATTTCTTCTTCTTCTTTTAACAGATCTGACGATCTGTGACACAGAAATCCAGCTGTCCCTCCGTCTTTTAAATGGTCTTCCAGGTGGACGGTATCCGGAAGGGATTTCATAAGAGGTTGTATATGCGAGTCTGTCACTATCCATTCTGGCAACATGGTCCCTCCAGTATCTTCTTCTGGATCTACTCCACCGAATGATATCCTCTATTTCACAAGTTTTTCTTATGTATATGTATGCGTTACGGACACGATCTCGGAGAGTTATTCCTGTAATGGATCTTAGTGTCGACCCGCGTCTCTACAGGATACGTCATGATAGGTCGCACGCATGTGTTATAAATTCATACCTTGCTGTCAATACGCACGTGCTTGTTCTTCTCCTTAAAATTTGTATTTGAATAAATATAATTACACTTAATATTACAACACTTTATTTAACTTAAAACAGCCATGTTTTCGGTTAAAACATAACCTTTATCAACCGTATTATAACTGTAAGTACACAACACAAAGTGAAGGCGAATATAGAAGAAATAAAAATTTGTATTTCTATACAAAATGTAAAAGAGTATAGAAAACTAACATTCCTGTGAGAAACAACGAAGAAAACAAAATGCGGTACTCATCAATTCTAACTAACTAACTAACCATCACGCCGTCTCTCCGAAAGGGTAGGCAGAAAGAATGGACTGTCACATTTTAACCAATGCGGCCCTCCATCCTTCTCTTTTCGCCCCGCGGGAGACGCGGTGTGATGGGTTCATCAATTCTCTGAGGTATAAATAGCATGGGAATCTTCTCCGAGAGTTCTTATCTCTCCTTGCGTGAAAAAAGATGCAACTTATTGATATAATCTGAAACTCCAAAGCAGTTGAGACATACCTCGCTGTGCTATCCCCGGAGCCACTGGCCAAGAGATCTGTGGAAGGGTTCCAAGCGCATATGAAGACCTCTGATTCGTGTCCGCGTAGCACCGTCGCCTTGCTGGCAGGAATCTCGATAGACGTATCCACCTTAAAACACCACAACACATTCATAAATATGATTTTATCCAATATTAATAATATCCAATATTGAATATTGATAAGTAGAGTCCGTTCACTTCAGGGAGATTGTTTGCAATAGTGTGAGTGACAGTGCGTTTACAAAGAAACTAGACGCTCTTTTTACATTATTTTTTATTAATAGAAAAGGCAAAAAATATGTCAATAATATTTTAACCCCTTACCGCATACTGGCTCATGTATGATCCAAAATAATCTTTCGCCATAAAAAACAACAAAATAATAAAATAAGTCTTGCTTCTAGCAATAATACTAAAGTTTTATCTATGATCCGCGTTACTAGTTGTCAAACTTCTTGCAAGATGTCTTTGGTTGTACTAGATGTGCGTTCCACTGTTTCCAACTGTCGGTTTATGATTTTCTGTACAAACGTGATATTCAAAAGTGTTTATTTTTTTGTTTGTAAAACGCTATAAATAATTATATTACACTGGTTTAATATTATTTTCATTAGGTAAGTAATAAAATGATCACTTTTATATAAAATTATGGATAATATTGTGTAAAATCTAGGGATAAAAAGGGAAAACCTAGAAATATTTTTTTGTATTTTATATAGGAAAAAATAAATTTATTGAAAAATAAAAAAATACGTGTCTTTTTTTTCATCATTTACACATCATATTTTTTTAAAAAAAAAATAAAAAAAATCATGCAGTAAGGGGTTAATTCAAACATTGAAATAACCAAATATGTTCTTATTTTTATATTAAAATTCTTTATATTAAAAGCTTCAATTGTAACTCCGTTAATTTTTTTATATTGTTTATTGATTTTTCTTAGAAAAACAATTAAGGATGTGGCTAATATTCATAATGATACTATAACTATGTATAAATAGCATTTTAGTTTTTTTTAAATTGAATTATTTCAAATATCTGGTGTCGCGGCTAACGGTGTCTGGAAAATTTGTGTTATTGTAATTCAAAAATAAAACCACAAACATGTCTTTCCACAGTTAAAAGTAATTGTACCCCTCCGGGGAGACGGCGTGATGGTAAGTTAGTTAGTTAGAAATATAATACAGTTGTAAAATTTGAATATAAACCACTTTATTCTTTGCAACCACCAACCGGTTTCGCTCCCGCCAGAGCTTGGTCAGGGTTACAAAATATACTTAAATATATATATTTTGTAACCCTGACAAAGCTTCGGCGGGAGCGAAACCAGAACTCAGGCCCAGAAACCAATCAGATAGCGTTCTATGATCGATTTAGGTGTTAATAACACTCTTCTACTTTCTTCTTTCCCTTTGCAATTTCCCATCTGCCAAACTTTTCTAATTCTGGCTCATCTCCTCAGGTTTTCGTGTTGCAGCTCCTTTTCCATGTTGCCATTGGGCGATCTCTCCCTCCTGGTTTTGTGGGATTGCTTAGGGCTTTTTGGACAATGTGTTCGCTGTCTCTTTCCATCACACAACCGCACCACCGCAGTCGAGATACTCTTAATTTTTCCGTTATTGGTAGCTTTAAACTACCACTCACGTTCCATCGTGGTCCAGCCAGGTTGTGACGCTTCCGGCCTACCTCAGCAGCATGGCGGACCTCACTGCAGTCTTGTAGACTTTGCCCTTAGTCCTGATTGGAATTTTTCCATCACACAGGACACCCGACAGAGATCTCCACTTGAGCCAGGCGGTGTTTGACATCAGTGTCTACGTTGGCATCCGCAGTAAGGACCGACCCGAGATGCTTAAATTGGGACACCTTGTGAACTGAAATATTGTCAATACGAATTGTATTTCCATGACACTATTGCAAATAATCTCCCTGGAGTGAATAAACAATACCAATGGAGCGAATAACATTCACGGTGCCTTTTTAAAATGAAGTATTGATAGAATAACATTTACAAAAGATATCGGATAAGGGGTCAATAATGTAATAATCTCCCTGAAGTGAATAAACTATAGCAGTGAAGCTAATTTCAAATTAAATATTTTGGTTAATAAGCTGAGTTGGCTCTTGTGAAATATCCGGGCATTATTTATTATCGATGCCTAACTTTATCATGTCACTCCCTAACAGGGTGTGCAGTTCTCAATTGTACCCTCTACTGAACGCCCCAAAATAAGTATAACTTCAAAAAGTACCTCCATCCCTTCCGGCGCAGGTGTTGCGCTCTGTGAAGCGGAGTTGGCCGTGTTGCTGCTCTCGTCCCCGTTCTGCTGCTCGGGCGTGGGGGCGGCGGGTGTGCCGGCCGTGGGCGTCCCCCCGCCCGCCCCGCCCCCTGCAGCCCCCGCCGTCACCCCCTCCACCTTCACCGCCTGCTTCTGTTGATTCTGTTGGTTCTGCCGCGAGGCCACTACCTCGGGCATCACGGCGTCTATGAGGCTGAGACTCTCCACCATCCGGTTTTCAGTCCCTGTTGAAGTGAAAGTACAAATGAAATATAAGACACATAAATCACATTACTACAATCGTTTTTAAGCACCTATAAGTTCACATTGATAATTTTACAAAGGACTATTCAATTCAATAAACACAGATGTTTGGCTTTGATTTTCAAATGTTTATATGTTACCTCTTCTTCTTTTTGTCCTGTCACACCTCCGTGGTGCATAGGGCCTCAAGGAACCTTCTCCACCCGACTCTATCGCATGCCTGATGCCTAGCATCATCCCAAGTGAGGCCTGCCGCCTTAACCTCGTCCTGCAGGGTTCTTCTCCAGGTGGCTCTAGGTCTGCCTCGCTTTCTCTTTCCCCCCATAGGGGACCAGTCTAGTGCGCCCTGAGCGATGCAGGTTGGGTTCCGTCTCAGAGTGTGACCGATCTACTGCCATTTGCGTCTAGCGACTTGTTTTCTAATTGGCTTTTCGCCTGCCATAGTCCAGAGAGCGGCATTTGACACTGTTTGGGGCCAATAGATTTTGAATATTGAGCGAAGCCACCTATTTATAAACACCTGGATATGCCTTTATATGTTATATTCAAACAAATATAATCGCCTTTTCTATAGGACACAGAAATTACTGATTGTTTTTATTATAACACTCCCTATAAAACTCCCAAAAAATTGGATCATCGGGCTTTTCTGGTACTGGTGGTTTTTCGATGCTGCATTCTTTTAGATTCAAATGTACTTTTTTAATTTAGCACATAATGTTTTTTTCGATGTTGCACATGTTGACATGGACGATCCGGACTTTTGTGTTTATTTAATTTATGTTACACGTATCCACCGTTTTTCAAATTAGCTGTAATTAGACACTTAACCAGCAAGAACTTAAAAATAATATTGAAGAAATTATTCAAATTGTCATTGGAACAAATTAAAAATTTATTTTTACACCTGTCAAAATTCTTTATAATTTTTTTTTTTGTTTTAGTGTATATATTTCTATTTGCAGTGATGACTTATTTCGTTATCTTTCTCCATTTTTCCACCTCTTGTAATTTTAACTTTCGTTTTCTTCTAAAATTTGAAAAATGAATGGTTTCCCGCGTATTCGAAAGTTACAGATAATTTTTTTTTAAATGGGGTGATACAAATCTTACCTCTAGTCCTAATAAATGGATACATAAATGTGCATGAAAGTTACCATCGTCTCCGATGCTAATTTCGGCCTCCGTGTAGAGAAGGCCTTTCTGCAGAATATTGAGGAGCGCGGCTGGTGGAACAATGGCTCCGCTGATGTTGCTCTGAGAAATGTGAGACTCAATGCCAAATGTATACGCGGAATGCTGGAATCCTGGGAGAAAACAATATTATAAATAAGTCACTTAGAAAGAGCTTGAATTTTGATTTCGGTCCATTCTCACAACATTTCAATCACAAAAACAACCCGCTAGACGTTTTTGTTTGCTACTTTTGTTTAGCGATTTAAAAATATTACAAAGCTAAAATATTTTTGCCATAAGCATTTTATCGACTAATTAATAACCCAGCGTGAATATTTTGAATATAATTGTGCGATTGCTAGCGTTTTTAGTTCAAAAGTCTTGCGATTCCGAAATACGAGGGCGGCATCCGCCAATAGGACGAATTGAATGTCACTCACCAGACTCCTGCAAATACCGGTAAACTAAAAAGTTTACTTCATCACTTGAGAAAGTCATTTTATAGCGTTTTGTTTGCTACAATGCTGGGTAGTTTAGTTTATACTTAAAATACAAATGATCACAAAAACAACGCGACAGCCTGTCAGAGGCGCGCTTCCATAGAAATTCATAGATAGAAACACAATGTAAATTTTTAACCATAGACTCATTCTGATATTTTATCCACCATAGAAGAATTGCGATTTTTTTATAGTTATTTCTTAGTGATGTCAAGAAGTATCGATTTTGGAATAAAATATTTTTCGAAATAAAAATAAATTACTATGTAACTGGGGTACGCAAAAACAATTTATTGTAGAGAATATGAAGATGATATAGCCATGTTTCATGGCATAATAGGTGAGGTTGCACTGGACAAGTTTTACACGACCGAAAAGGCGTTTTCTCTCTGGAGGCTTGTTTGATCTTAGTTAAGTTTAATTTTAATTAGTGATAAGATTATGAAAGACATTTTAAAGACAATTCTGTGAGTGAAAAAAATAGCGTTCTGCCCCGGTATCGCAAAGAAGTTAGGTACTGCCGGGCCCAATTTTCGAGAGTGGCCACACTTGAGGGGATCTAACCCTCCGCCCTGCACAGTTCCGGGCAGCTCTCGGCCCCAGTCCGCCTCCACCCTCGGTAGGAGAAGTGTCTCCGCCCCGGCCACGCGCCGAGGGGCAATAGTCTCAAAGGATCGCGAAGTGTTATACCGAACGCCGGGAAGTGAATCCGAAAAGATCGCGATATCGCCGCATGGCGAGCTCATCATCATTGGGACCTGATGCTGACCACGGCTGTCTCAGCGATGGAGACCACTCGCTCCTCGCTCTTCCGCCTCGGACGTCCGTCGTGGTGTGGACGCCACGTGTCGGCTGGATCGTCGACTTCTCAGATCAGATCAAGTAGTGTTAATTCAGTGACGGAGTAGCTTTAAGTCGTTGGCCAACGAATAGAAGTAAGTCATCTTTAGTTTATAAGTGATCTTGTTTATTTGTTTTTGTATGTTTGTGTTTAAATATAAGTGTAAATAGCAAATATTGGTTTCAATCTCATATCACTATACCTCCCGGAGCATCTTAGAGATCGAATAATAATCACATTAGCGAATAAACACTGGGCAATACGTGTGAGGAGGTGCTTCGAGATATGGAGTGAGATACGACTAATCCTCATGTTTCACCCCGTGTCGGAAAGCAAATTCGTTACAAATGGCGCCCTAGCGTGGGACTCGGCGTATTTGAATTTTAATTAAATATAATTAATAATTCAGACGCTGTCTGGTTAAGTGAGATTTTTCAGGGATCAGAGTTTTCAGGGATCCCAATGTGCTCAGAGTCCTATACAACGCATTGGTTCGGAGCAGACTCGAAAGTGGTTCTGTGATATGGAGTCCTCACGAGGCGAGATATTCCATTATGCTGGAGAGGGTTCAGAAAAAATTTCTGAGGTATCTCTACATGAGGGAGTATGGTAGCTATCCTTGGCTCTATCCCACGGCATTTCTTTTGGGAATGCTCGGAACCAATTCTCTACAGCTTCGAAGAGATGGACATCTAATTACCCATTTCTTTAGATTAATTAGGGGATACTTCGAGAACTCGGCCGTACTGGAGGGTGTTCGGCTTTTTGTCCCCGATAGATATCTCCGACAGCGACAGCACAGATTGTTTTACCTACCGGCTGCCAGAACCAATCTGCCTCTGGTGACACCGGTGGGAAGAGCAATTAGTCTGCTGAACGCGGTCTCCTCGGAGATCGACGTCTTTCATGTTAGTGAAAGTACGTTCAGAAGGCAAATACTCTTAATTCTGGAGAGTATCCTGTCTTCCTAATGTTGAACCATCTCTTATGCGTTTCTGGTAGTATACTATATGTAATATATTATTTTACCTGTTCTCAATAGATGCCTTAAAAATAAATTTTGTAATGTCTGTTGATGAAATAAACTGATTTGATTTGATTTGATTTGATTTGAGATCAGACGAACACGCGACCTAGAGAAGAGTTGAATGCTAAAATCTGAGCTAGCAATAAATATTGTAGATTCGCTGATGTTGATATTTGTTTTCTGATTGTTCCGAGATGGTGTGATGTCGAGATTGAAACCAATTCATAATTTTATATTTTATTTGTAAGCATTTGTGAAAACCGATATGTCATTTTGTTTATTCACTCGTACGCCGGTTAATTTTGAATTTCGAATTTCAAACGAGTAAGCAAATACAGATTATAATCTCATACCGTTGTAAAGTCAACTGATAAGAGAGAAAGTTTTAAAGGAAATTCCCCAGCCGAATTTCTTTTGTTCCCTGGCTAGATAAGCTTGCGGCGGATTGACCAGGTATACGTTTAGACAAACGTCGTAAATATTAAGGGTCTAGCGGCCGACCAACGTTAAAATTTCAAATTTTAATCCTTTAATTGTTCTTTAGAATTCGGCCGTTTTATTGTTCTGAGTGAGCCTTTGACAAATATGTGTATTTTTTTGCAATTTTTTTTAACAAAGAAACAAAAATTTGCTGGCGCCCAATAATATCTGTAATAATATCAAGTTTTCACGAATGCAACTACATTTTTTATAATAATTTTAAACAGCCATCCAGGGAGAAAAATTTAAATTAGTTCTCCGTGAGTTATAATTAGTATGTGAATGGATTAGGTATTAAAGAAGCGTCTTGTTTGTAGTTCAAAGCAATAGGGGTTGGATGTATCGGATGTACATTTGTAAAGTAATCTACTTGTATGTCGTGCCATGTGATATTTTTATCCTTCCACCAGTCTATAACTTAATTTAATAACCATTAAATTAAGATGACTAAGCGACATAGCAGACTAGATCCCAACATTGGCTTTTGAGAAAAGGAAGACGTTACATGCGATGAGACTGCCGCTTTCAAAATTTTAAGAAAAACAAGTTCAATCCTAAACTTGCCGACACGAGATTTTGTTTTGAATTTTTTTAAATTCGATTCATATCACCACCAATTCGCACGAATTAAGTGTCGATAATTTAGTTTTGTTTTAGATAGTAGTGTAAGGCGATGCAAGAAAGAACACGATGTAGAGATAAGACAGTGCGAAAAAGCGATAGCTCCAGGCTTTCTGATTAGTTCCCCGGATGACGCAATTCCCGGGCGGCCTTCAATCGGCGAGAGGGAGATAGTACTCTATGAGAGTCGAAGACAGTGCGAAGAAGCGGAAGCTCCCCGACCAGGCATCGGATGACGGAATTCCCGAATGGCCTTTGATCGGCGAGAAAGAGATGGTACGATATGGGATGATGGAATCTCCTACCATGTAATGAGAGAAAAACGAGTTTCTCAGTTCCGGAAGAGAAATACCCGGCAATTAGTTATAAGATAGATAGCGTTTAGAAAAACAGTTTTTGTGTAAATGATGAGGGGAGGCAAGTCGAATCAAATGTATAGAGGTGCTAATGAAGAATGTAATCCTGTTCACATACTCGTACCGCAATATTTTTTCAATTCGTAATCGAATCTACCTGTTACATGTTTTATGCTGCCTCGCGTGAATCGCGAGCTTTCCTATAAGTGGAGTAGGAGGGACAGCGTTCAGCACAAGATAGGGGTTCCATTAGTGATCGCCTTACGCGAAAAATCTAGTTGGATTGCGCAATTTCGAAATTTCGATTCAATAAATTTTCTTTTAAAGCTTTTTTTTCCCCAATGTTCTTTTCTTAGTCTAGTGCAATCTCATTTTGAGTAGTGGGGATTGATATAGCCATGTTTCATGGCATAATAGGTGAGGTTGCACTGGACAAGTTTTACACGACCGAAAAGGCGTTTTCTCTCTGGAGGCTTGTTTGATCTTAGTTAAGTTTAATTTTAATTAGTGATAAGATTATGAAAGACATTTTAAAGACAATTCTGTGAGTGAAAAAAATAGCGTTCTGCCCCGGTATCGCAAAGAAGTTAGGTACTGCCGGGCCCAATTTTCGAGAGTGGCCACACTTGAGGGGATCTAACCCTCCGCCCTGCACAGTTCCGGGCAGCTCTCGGCCCCAGTCCGCCTCCACCCTCGGTAGGAGAAGTGTCTCCGCCCCGGCCACGCGCCGAGGGGCAATAGTCTCAAAGGATCGCGAAGTGTTATACCGAACGCCGGGAAGTGAATCCGAAAAGATCGCGATATCGCCGCATGGCGAGCTCATCATCATTGGGACCTGATGCTGACCACGGCTGTCTCAGCGATGGAGACCACTCGCTCCTCGCTCTTCCGCCTCGGACGTCCGTCGTGGTGTGGACGCCACGTGTCGGCTGGATCGTCGACTTCTCAGATCAGATCAAGTAGTGTTAATTCAGTGACGGAGTAGCTTTAAGTCGTTGGCCAACGAATAGAAGTAAGTCATCTTTAGTTTATAAGTGATCTTGTGTATTTGTTTTTGTATGTTTGTGTTTAAATATAAGTGTAAATAGCAAATATTGGTTTCAATCTCATATCACTATACCTCCCGGAGCATCTTAGAGATCGAATAATAATCACATTAGCGAATAAACACTGGGCAATACGTGTGAGGAGGTGCTTCGAGATATGGAGTGAGATACGACTAATCCTCATGTTTCACCCCGTGTCGGAAAGCAAATTCGTTACAAAGAAAGGTATGCTTTACTATTGTGATGTAATTGGAATCAATATCTATTCTTCTCATACGCATACAATTTTACTTGTTGAAAAGCGAAATGAGTAAAGTATTGTATTAAACTAACTAACTAATAAACTAACCATCACGTCGTCTCCCCGGAGGGGTAGGCAGATTGTATTAAACAATATAAGAATTCGGTTTTTTATATTTCATTACACGAATGTGTTCCCTGGAACCAATTTTTTTTTCAAATAATAGTAAATGGAAATGTCAGCTGTAATCAATTTAAATTCCACTTAAAAACAAAATTTAAAATCGTATTAATGTCAATATGATTAGCCATGTTTTATGGCATACTCGGTGAGATTGCACTAAACAAATTTTCCATGGCAGAAAATACGTTTTCTCTCTGGAGGCTGGTTTAATCTTAGTTAAGTTTAATTTTAGTTTATATTTAATTTAGTGATAATAATTTAAGACAGTGGAAAAACAATAATAGTGTATGAAAAACAATAATAGTGACAATTTTGTGAGGCTGCTGTAATTTTTATTTAGACCAAAAATAACTTTCTTCCCTGGTATTGCTATTAACTTTAAGTACTGCCGACCGGATATGGCGAGCGGCAACACGCGCGGCCATGTTTTTCTTGACAACGGAAGTCTACGAATGATCAGCAGCCAGGTGCCGCGACTTGGAAATCAGACTCCCGAAGAGGCAGACGTGACGCTCCCCGGCGCCCCGCTGGTCGCCAGCCAGGGGCGTTCCCGCCATTTTGACCATATCAGGGCCGGGCGAGACCACGCTTCTGAAGAACCGGAGACCAGACTGACTTTCGCTTCCACGCTCTTCCCCATCGTCCGCCTCGCACGTCCCTCGTGGTGCGGACGGAAGAGGATACCAAGTCGCATGACGCGGTCCGTCACCGTTCACATCGCCATCAGCAGCCAGGCGCCGGCTGCCTCAGATCCAGCCAACCTCAACGTCGTCTGCCTCGCCCGATCTCCGCGGCGGAGGCCAGGTCGGCTCCAGCATCCACGTAATCCTTCTTCTGCCAGTTCCATACATAAGGGTTGTGAGCAAAACTTTACTGAATGGCCATTTTCGCTTTCATTGACAAATTCTTCTTTTAAATAACTATTTTTAAAGCTCCATTTACCTTGTTACCCGCACCAAACCTTCTTTCGTCGCCACTAACTATTCGACTATCCGTTGTGAACATGCTACCTAAATACACAAATTCACTCCCCTGCTCCAAGTTCTCTTTGTTCACACTTATGTTACAAACTGTAAAGTAAATAAATAAATAATAAAAACATTTTTTTTATTATGATTTGATGATGAATGTGAATAAGTCCATGGTAATTATTTTAGATTAAGAAGAAAGCACAACAATCATAGCATTAGCGTGAATGGTGAAAATCTTAAACAAGTGGATGAATTGGAAATGGTATATTTACCGATGTATATAAAAGATGGGCGGAAAGTGGAGAGGAATATTGAAATAATGGTTGGGGAAGCTACAACAAAGTGAATGGTGCACTTAACCCTTTCTCATCCGAATTAATTCCTTGAAGTAAGGGATATAAAAAATATTTGACATTTGATAGTGTGTACTGATAATATTTGGAAATTTTTGAAAAAAAAAATTCTATATAGTTTAGGTTATTTAAAGTTTTTTTAAAACAACGCTGGATGAGAAAGGGTTAAAGGTGTCATCGTAAACAAAAACCTATCAAAACAAGCAGAGATGGCAGTGCCACAATAGTCACAGTGCCACATCTACCTACTAATGTGTATGGAAGTCAAGCATGGAACTAGCAAAAGTAATATTAATGCATTAGAAATATGTGGTAAATCTGTATTTGATAAAGTGTTAAATGCAAATATGTGTAGTGAATGCAGTGCAAATGAAAATGAAAACGAAAACAAAATAATGAAAGGGTCACTAAGATGGTTCGGATACATAGAAAGAATGAATGAAGAAAAAATGGTAAATAATGTATAAGTATGTTAACGGTGTGAAGGAATACGGAGTTGTAAGAGACTGAGGAAAACTTAGCATGACCATATTAATACATTTTTAAAGGTCGACCATGTTAGAAGTCAGAAGAATTGACGTGCGTGTATGAGTCGCTTTATGAATGTGGAAGAAGCTAGAGAGGTGTCTGGACTGAGTAGTATGGTGGTCTGGAGAATCGTGACCACGGTGTGATGGTTTGTGTTGTCTATTTGCAAATGTAATTATTTCAGAGCACCTTGTATAATGATCAAATAAGGATATTGGATAAAATAAACAACTCAAATCTGTTATATAGAATCAATTGTAATATATTATATCATAAATATAATTAAAATAAAATAAGATTATCACAATAACATCTCGGATGTTCATTTGGCATGAAGTATTCTAAACACAATAAATAATTACTATTACATTCGACTTAAAAATATATTTAAATAAAAAAATCTGTCATCTGTCAATTGTACATCACGTACCCCGGTAAAACTTCAAAGTAACTACTTAAAACATAATGACAATTCCAAATTTGTTTAAAAAATAATTTGAACAAACAATATACTTGTGTTTCTATGGAAATCGGAGGGTACCTTTGCAACTAGTTTGTTTTGGTGAAAGATAGAATTTTCCTTTACACAAATATCTCAAAAATAGTTTAAACATCGCTTTGTTTGATTCTTATAACACACAAAGGAATGCCGAATGTTCTCTTTTAAGACAGGGCTATTATGAACGGTTGGTAGTAGAATAAGGGAATACTCAATATGGAATATTTGTACCAGGGCATTAAATAGAGTGGAAACTATGTCCCACAATGCCAGAAACATACAAAAGATTTAGTGTGTGCAGGGAGCAATGGAAAGACAAATGTTGGACGTCAGTCTCTGTGATGAAATTAGAAATGAGGAGATAAAACATTGATCAAAGGTTACGAACATCGCAGAAAGATGAGCAAAGGTAAATGGCAGTGGGCGGAGAATGTGGCGAGATTGGATGAGCTTAGATGGTCACCTAGAATCCTGAAGTGGAGGCCTTGGAACAACAGAAGAGGCACAGGAAGACCACAGAAATGGTATACTGATGATGTTATTCAACTTGCGGGTTGTAAGTGACAACAGATAGTCCAAGATAGAAAATATTGGAAGAGTTTAGAAGAGGCGTATATCCAGCAGTGGAGTGAGAATGGCTGAGAAAAGAAAAAGAAGATTAAACGAATTTCTAAAAATATATTCATTTTTCTTTAATATTAAACATGGGATAGCAGGCAAGACACTGAGAGATCGCGTGAGGAACACCAGAATAAGAGATATTGGTATTGACAGAAGACTGGTACGGACATGTTCAAAGAATGGACACCACCAGACTCTCCATTTTACATTGCATAATCAGCCTCATGGGACTCGTCCTTGTAGAAGACCTCCTAAAAGATGGAAGGACAGCTGGGAGTCTAGCTCACAGGAGGAGCAACACTCTGGATAACAGACCACATAAGTCTATAACAAGGAAAAATAATAAGAAGGATAGAGATGATCTAGGAACAAAAACCAAACAATTTATACTTTAAATGCATTGATGAATTTTTATTTTACAAATTCGTCGTTATTGTGTGTTTATTGACGTCCGGTCATCGTATTATTGATTTATTGAGACAGGTATGACGAATTGTACGAGGAGTGTACAGGTGTATATGTCCTTCATACTCCTTACCATTATCTCATATATCTTCACCTGTACTGGTGTCTCGAAATAACTCTTTTATGATGGTTCAAACTACACATGATTATCTTCTCCCTCTCCAGCCTTCTTCCCTCTACTGCTGGATATAAGCCTCTTCCAATTTCCTTCACTCAGGTATTATTTCAATTTCAATTACCTCCGCTCATATATTCTACAGATCACTAAAAAATAATTGTGTCATGTTCCATTTCTATACAAAAACTTCAAACATTGGTCCCTGTAATACCGTCATTAATAATATTAATTTCGGGTTGATCGATTGTAACGGTTTTACTCTCCCTCTTCATCAGTGTCCGAGGGGAAATGGAAACAAACCTCGGCCCGTGCAGGGGAGCCGGAAGGTTGCTTTTCGAAGATTTCAACACATTCCTCAAATTCTCTTTGAAACTGTAATTCCTCGAGACGCTGCCCCTATCCTGGACATCTTCCCGCCACGTGTCGCTGTTGAAGCCGTTCCCCTCTCTCTGGTCCGAGGAGTTGGATATTTGTCTCGAGGCCTTGATCTTCTTGGACGATCCTCGGTTGACTATCTTATTGACGAAAGGTTCGGACAACAGCCTAGGTACGGGATCCTCGCCAAACGGTCCACAGACTGGAGTCAGAGGTGCTGAGACTGGCGCCCGAGGGGTATTCACGTCTCCGGTAGACGAAGAAATCTTTCTCATAGATTGAGGAACCCTGGAATAAATAATAATTTGCATTTAATAAGACAAGTGGATTGTGGACCCAAAACACCCAAAACATGTAACCTGGTTATAGAAAATCTACCCATAGAACAAGTCAGGACCTTCAAGTATCTAGGCATGGACCTGGTGGGGGGAGCTGATCTGCGGGAAGAAATACAAGCCCAAGTAAACAAGGCAGCTGCAATCTCTGGGGTTCTAAAATCCACAATATGGAAAAACAAAGACATGGCCATTAAGAGTAAGATGAGAATCTATAAAGCATGCGTAAGACCAACAATAACATATGGTGTCGAAGCAAGGACGAAACAAGTTCTGAGGACTTCCGAAATGAAGACACTGAGGACGATAGCAGGCAAGACACTGAGAGATCGCGTGAGGAACCCCAGAATAAGAGAGATATGTGAGGTTGAGGATATAATAAGATGGTGGATAAAGCGAAAAAGGGACTGGTACGGTCATATTCAAAGAATGGTCACCACCAGACTCCCCTATATTGCATTGCATAATCAGCCTCATGGAACTCGTCCTCGTGGAAGACCTCCTAAAAGATAGAAGGACAGTTGGGAATCTTGCTCACAGGAGGAGCAACACTCTGGAGAACAGACCACATAGGTCTACAATAAGGATAAAGAAGAAGAAGAAGGATTGTTAAAATTATGATTCCCACTTTTAACCATTATGACATTTCTCTAGAGGGGTAACTAGTATGGATTGGGCACGTATGCCAGCCGGAGTAAGATCCTGGAAGGCATAGACAGTGCCTGATGAATAAGTTCTGGCTGATTTGTCTAGGTTGAGCGAAACGGACTGCTGGGAGCAAAAGGCGCAGGATCGAGGAGTTTGGAATAAAATTATCAAGGAGAATATAATTCTTCAAGACGTGTATGGCCAAAGGAAGTAAAATGTAAAGAGTACTGATCTCTCTATACTCTTCCTGTTATATTTAAAAAGTTCTCCATATTCGTACAGCTAATTCTTACGATATTATTGATTTGATGGAACCATGCTAGTTTAAAAAAGAAATACTCGATGATCTTAGTATACAGGCAAATAATCCAAGGAAAATAATGGGTACAAATAGTTTTTATCGAGTATTAATTCTTCTTCTTCTTCTTGTTCCTCTCCTATCGAAGGTTGGACAACATCATGGCTTTTTTCACTTTGGATGCAGCAGCGCTAAACAGAGATGTTGTGCAACCGAACCATTCTCAAAGGTTTTCTTCTAAACACTTCGCTTTCCGTTAATTTTACCTTGGATAATCAGTTCCAACACTTTGTATTTATTGTTTCTCATAATGTGTCTGAAGTATTCCACATTCCTGCGCTTTATGGTCTTGATAATTTATTTTTCTTCAGTCAAGTGGATTGTTAAATTTACGATCCCTACTTCAACTTGAATGAGAGAAGGTATAAAGATACACAGGCAAAAGATGGACATGATAAGGTTTGCTGACGATATTGCTATGGTTGCTGAAAGTGAAGAAGAACTGCAAGAGGCCTTAACAACTTTGCACAGCATTGTTCAAAATAACTACAACATGAAGATAAATAAAGACAAAACAAAGCTGCTGACTGTAGGCCAAACGCAACATCAGATGAGAGTAGTGATGTCAGGAGTTCCACTAAAGAACACCAAGGAGTTTGTCTACCTCGGGAGCAAAATAACATGGGACGGTCGGTCTATGAGCGAGGTCGACAGCCGTATACATCAGGTTAGGCTTGCATTTAATAAAAGGTCGAAAATAATAGAATCAAATAATATAGACCTAAAACTGAGAATACTCGTCATCAAAACCTATGTATGGAGTATCTTGATGTACGGCTGCAAGACATGATGCCTATCCGAAAGAGATAACCGGAGACTAGACGCTTTTGAGATGTGGTCCTATAGAAGACTATTAGGAATTTCCTGGAGAGACCACATCACGAATGAGGAGGTTCTTCAAAGACTCGAAGGAGGAAGGCACCTGCTCAGGACCTTGTCCGAAAGGCGTGCAAGATGGATCGGCCATGTAATTCAACAAGAATGCCTCTTGCATGCCATAATGGAGGGTATGACCGAGAGGACAAACTCTAGGGGACGCCCACACCGAGAGTACCTGGAGAACCTGTTAGTGGACGTCCGCTGCTCATCATATGCAGATTTCAAAAGAGCCGCACAAGATAGGGACGAATGGAAGAGAAGAATAGAAGAAATTGCTGCAAACCAATCCCAGGATTGAAACTTTCTAACTAACTTCAACTTTCCTCGTACTTCCTCGTTTGTGACTTCATTCTGTCCATGATATTAAAAATATTTTATGATATATCCACATCTAAAACAATTCAACTTTTTTCGATATCGATAGATATGGCAGAGTATCGATAGATACTTTATGGTCTAGGTGGGTCGTATGACTTGTAAAACCATTTGTGACTGTCAGCTAACATTTAGTAAAATACTATGTAAGAGTCTGTGTCTCGTAAGAACGTCACCTTGGTCTGGGGTCGTGTGCTGATGCCCTGGTGGTGCTTCTCCGTAGTGGACGTGTGGGGGCGCGCTGGGAGATGCGCAAGGAGCTGAAGGGCGCGCGGCTCAAGGCGCTCGGAGACGGCAGAGCCGGTGGATTCCCCACCACGGTGCCAGCAGCTAAAAATAAAATAATATATTATATTTTTTATTATCATAAGTTCTTTCTACTAAAAATCTGTTAGATGTTAATTCTATTGTCTATGTTTATGTACCCCCAGAGTAGATTTCGTCTTGAGGAACCGTGTCAGGGACCAAAAAAATGGTGTACACTTGAGTGGACCCTTATTTATATCAAAGTCATATTTAACATTCAGGTCTTCCGCAAATTACACAGTACACCTAATACAGGTTATAATGCGTAGAAATAGATTTATATTAAAGTTGTTAATTGATGGTGTTATGAACAAAATAATGAAAGGATCATTGAGATGGTTTGGACATATGGAAAGAATGAATGAAGAAAGAATGGTAAAAAATTATATGTTAACGATATAAATGGAACCAGAAATAGAGGATGATGAATGTTGAGGAAGCGAGAGAAATATGTCAGGAAAGAAAAGTGTGGCAGTCCATTCTTTCTGCCTACCTCTTCGGAGAGATGGCGTGATGGTTAGTTAGTTATTTTTTTTTTGTTAAGTGAAATTTCTTGGTAGATGTTAAGGAACTTATCCTTATCACAAATGCTATAATGTCAGGAGAGTTGATAAGTGTCAGATTTTTATTTATTTATTTACTTTTATAATGTAAATAATGAAAATAAAACTAAATGAATAAATAAAAATCTGATACCTATCACCTCTCGGGACATGGCGATTTTATTATAGCATTTGAGATAAGGAGTCAGTGAGATTCATTGCTACGTCGGTGACGTTACGGTGCCGTTACGGTCACTGTCCAGTGTAAATGGACCTTTAAGGAGTAAATTCCGAAAAAATGGGCATGTGGTTACCAGGGTGGGATAGTATGGACTCACGGGTGTTCTGCCTCCTCCGCTGCTGCACCATGCCGTAGACGACGGCGGCGAGGCTGCTGTGCTGCGAGGGCTGGCGCCTGCAGGCCGTGGCGCGCGGGGCCCTCCGCCCGGACACGAAGTACGTCTCCATCTGCCCCTTGCCCTTCACCGTCACCAGCCCGCGGCAGTTCACCTGGTACCCCCGAGACTCCAGCAGCTAAACACAAACCATAGCAACATTTTGAATGTATACAAATACTGGATTTAACCCATTGCGGGTTAGTCATTTTTAAGGATTAATTCGCACCGTGAGTGTAAAACCGACTTAAGTGCAAATATACATTTTGGAGATATGGGAGTTTAAAGACTTCATATTGCTTGGAAAAACTGTTTTTTTTTTTTTAAATAAACCAAAGATTTTCGGTTTATACGTATATTACTATTATATTGGTTTATTTAAAAAAAAAAAAGTTTTTCCAAGCAATATGATGTCTTTAAACTCCCATATCTCCAAAATGTATATTTGCACTTATGTCGGTTTTACACTCACGGTGCGAATTATATACAATTAATCCTTAAAAATGATTAACCCGCAATGGGTTAAATCCAGTATTTGTCTACAAGTATTTGTATACATTCAAAATGTTGTGTAAAAAAACTGGTCCAAGTTAAAGCATAAAAATTGGAGAGCCATCTTCAGGCGTTGTCTAGCAATGTAAGATAATTGCGTAGCCTTTCACATTGCATTAATAAAGATTTTCTGCTTAATGCTTACACCTAATCTTAATGGATGGCGCTAGTGTAGATTGAACTAAAAAATGTGAAGTGTTTCTCAACATGGTGGCATATATACATCTTTCAAAAATTTGTCAGACGTGGTGGTCGTAAGAAGGACGGAATGGGGAATGTTGTTAGCATAAAGCGATCGCTTAACCCAACCAATTACAGGTCATAAGTCCTGTAAGCGCCCCGACCACCATATTCTGTTTCCAAAAAGCAATTTACATCTTCGTCTCTATTGAGATACAATTAATCCTTACAAATCATAGCTATCGGCCACACCGCCATGTAGTTTAATCGCTGTTGGAAACTGATTTGAAATTTGATTGTTCAGTTTTTGTTTACTGATCGTTAAGGTTAAGTTGGAGGTTTGCGACTCTCCCTTTTTGTAAAAAACTAACTAACTAACTAACCATCACGCCGTCTCCCCGAAAGGGTAGGCAGAAAGAATGGACTGTCACACTTTATGCGGCACTCCATCCTTCTCTTTTCGCCCCGCGGGAGACGCGGTGTGATGGGTTGCGAACCTCATCGCCACCAATAGGCATCTCCCGCGCACACTTCGATCTTCCAACATCCACAAAATAAATCTAAAACAAATAATAAAAATACAATGATATAAAATAAAATAACAAAATAAAAATAATTTAATACAAAATGTTATTTTAGATGGTGCACATTTGTCTATTTAATTTATGTTCCACGAATCCACCGTTTTTTAAATTTAGCACATAATGTAATAACACATAATGTTTTTCCGATGTTGCACATGTTGACATGGACGATCCGGACTTTTGTGTTTATTTAATTTATGTTACACGTATCAACCGTTTTTTAAATTAGCTGTTATATGATTTAATTAATGTTCCACGTATCCACTTTTTTTATTTGGCAGTAATTATGTATGTGTAAATAATTTGCTTCAATAAATGTATTAAATCTCACCTCTCTTTTAATATCGTTAGGCATAAGTTCCCCTTGATAGTTTGGACAGAGATTCTGCCCTCCAACTCTCTCCGCAGTGTCCTTGCCCTATACGCTAGTCGCGGAACCAGGCAAGAGCGCAAATTACGAAAGTATGGTAAGTATGTTATCTCGTGTGGCGATAGGCCGCCCACGACATTCGATCCAATTCGATAGAAATCGAAAATCGAGTAACTTTCTCACGCTTCACAAACCCCAATGAACTCTTATTTCGCACCTTTTAAATTCACACTCTTAAAATATTTTATTTTACACAAAAATCCATAATGATGAATTTTCTTATGAATTAAAACACTTTATGTATGGAAGTGAAGCATGGAACTGGCAAAAGAAGGATGAAAGTAGAATAAATGCAGTAGAAATGAGATCTCTAAGACGAATGTGTGGCAAATCTGTATATGATAGAGTGACAAATGCAAGTACAAGAAGTGAATGTGGTGCGAATGAAAGTGTTATGAACAAAATACTCAAAGTATCATTAAGATGGTTCGGACACACGGAAAGAATGAGTGAAGACAGAGTGGTAAAGAAGGTATATGTAAATGGCGTGAACGGAGCTAGAAATAGAGGAAGGCCGAGGAAAACGTGGCACGATCAAATCAATCAAATATTGAATGTCGGTCACGTGAGAAGTCGGAGAAATCGACGTGCGTGCATGACAAGATGTATGAATGTAGAAGAAGCGTGAGAAGTATGTCAGGACAGAACAGTGTGGCGTTCGATTCTTTCTGCCTATCCCTTCGGGGAGACGGCGTGATGGTTAGTTAGTTAGTTATTAAAACACTGTTTTTTCCACTTTTGAGATTATTTTTATCGACATGTTCGGGAAGGTCTTTTTCTAGCTAGTTCTTCGGCTCTCTTTCAATAATTGGGATTGTCAAGATAAATGAGATGTACAATTTTTATTCTTTCCTTATAAAATTATCGAACTTTATTTTTATTGTTAACACATAAATCGCAGCCTGACATTAAAAGGTTGGCAAGCAACAGGCGAGTGATGACGTCATGGAATATTTAAAATGTGAATTACTACGTCGGTATTATAGTTACATTGCTTCGAATTTGTGACAAATGGTTCACAGATGATGAAATACCGGTTTGTCTCAAAAGAAAGGTCTACGATATGTGTATACTGCCCATGATGACATACGGACTAGAGACGACAACTCTTACAGCAAAAAGTGTCCACAGGCTCAAGTGTACACAGAGGTCTATGGAAAGACAGATACTTGGTGTGAGCTTGCGTGACCGCATAAGGAATGAAGAAATCAGACGCCGCACCAGGGTTGCTGACGTCATGGACTGAGTGGCAAAATTGAAATGGCAATGGGCTGGACACTTGGCTAGACAGGGTGGCAACAGTTGGGCACCCAGGATACTCAGTTGAAGACCATGGGAAAATAGGCGAAGTGTCGGAAGGCCACCGATGAGATGGACCGATGATATTATCAAAAGGGTTGGAAAATCTTGGATACAAAGGGGGCAGGATAGAGACGAGTGGAAGAAATTGGAAGAGGCCTATATCCAGCAGTGGAGGGAAGAAGGCTAGCAAAGAAGAAAAAGAAGTAGGTTCACAGATGCCAGTATCGTTCGGTATGAAATTGAGCAACAAATTATTTGTAGGACTGCAACTGTACCGGTACTGTCATACCACTGGACAGGTTAAGGCAAGATGGTTTCAATGTTGTAAGCGGCCATCATTTGTATCTATAGAGTATCTATCTATATGTTCCTTTGCTATAGCAAAAGAATTTGGAGTATCTTCGAGTTGCTTGAATGAAGGCCTACACAAAATGGCGACTTCGGGTCAGGACAGTCGGCAAGATCAAAATAATTTGAATGATTGAGTGTGCTTACCTGCGCGGTATACTTGGGCACTTGTATTTTGCCCATGGCCCCCGTGGAGTCCATCCGGGAAGCCTCGTTTACCGTGTCGCCCCAGATGTCGTAGACTGGCTTGCGGGCGCCGATCACGCCCCCTACCAGTGGCCCGCAACTGATTCCTGGACACAGATATCCCCAATAAATAAAAAAAAGTATGTAACAATCATTGACTGGTAATTCTCCTTCACTAATCGTCATACAGAGCGCACGCGAACTCTTTGTATCACTTTAATTACTTACATACGGCCGATGTCATCCACTGTTGGACATTGGCCTCCCCATACTACTCCATATCTTGTGTTCTTCATATCCAATCACGACCAATTATTCTAATGCCATCAGACCATCGTGTGTGGGGTCTCCCTCTGCTTCTTCTATCATCATCAGGTCACGTCATCGTCATCGTCACAGAATATTCTGTTACCCTGACGAAGCTCTGACGGGAGCGAAACCGGTTGGTATTTATAACGAATAAAGAAGTTTATATACAAATTTTATAAATGTTTTATTATTATATTTAGCAATATTAATATGGCGTCAAAGCAAGGGCAGACACAGTAAGGACCAAACAGTTTCGAGGACTTCCGAAATGAAGACACTGAGGACGATAGCAGGCAAGACACTGAGAGATCGCCTGAGGAACACCAGAATAAGAGAGATATGTGAGGTTGAGGATATTATAAGATGGAGCAGACAGCAAATAAGGGACTAGTACGGTCATGTTCAAAGAATGGACACCACCAGAATCCCCTATATTGCATTGCATAATCAGCCTCATGGGACTCGTCCTCGTGGAAGACTTAAAAGATGGAAGGACAGCTGGGAATCTACTTCACAGGAGGAGTAACACTCTGGAGAACAGACCACATAGGTCTACAATGAGGAAGAAGAAGAAGAAGAAGAATATTAATATTAACCTTTTGAGAAAAAAAGGAAACGTAATCTTTCTGTCTCCAAAAGGTTTCGATCGGCATAGAAGAGCCATTCGTTTAGAGAATCGGATTTGTCAGGAGTCTTACCAACTCTTAGATGGAAGTTGTTGTAGCTGTGGACATTGACTTCCTCGAGGCGCTGCTTCATCGCTATTGCGAAGTCCACCAGAGCGCACAGATGTTCCAAATCATCGTGGACTGACTGGAAACATTACAAAGGTTTAAATAATCACATATGTTTAGTAACACTATACAAATCTAGCTTTTAAATTGTTTTTTTTAACTCGATGGTTGCCAGAGACGAGATATCTCGGCAAACGACGCAGTGCCCGTGTGGCCAGAGACGAGATATCTCGGTAGTACTTTTGGTGACGTATTTTTGCGCCGTATTGACTTGTATTGACTATTTGACAGAAACGGGACACACTGTTCTCTGTTTTAGTTATCCCGAAATATTTTATCAAGTTTAGAAATGCTTTTAACCGATTTATCGGTAAATTTCGAAAACTGTTTCAGCTTACAGTATACAGATATCATATTGCAGGCAGTGGCGTGCCTAGGGTCAACCAGTAAGGCAAGCTCGTCCGACTTTTTGTGTTATAATATTAGTAGAGGGTCACGATAATGTATTTTTCCGAATTAAAAGAGTTTTATCTTTCGTAATTAATTTCGTGAAATAATTGATTTTAAATCCTATTTTAGACGCATTTATACAAAAAATAATTTTCTGCATCATCAAACTCATGTTCTTGTATAATATAATAATGTATTTACAAATACAAGATGAAATATAATTGATAAGAAATAAGCCGTAAATAGACAATAAATTTGTTAAGACCGAAACATAAATTATAAATTCGTTCGTCAATAAATTACATAATCTTTCTTTTCATAACATTTCTGCACATAACGTAAATGACAGATGACATTCTGACAATAGAAATGAAGTTCGTAACATATCGAATTGTAACATACTTCAGACTGATAAAGCCCGGCTTCAAATCCATACAAAAAATCGTAAATTTCTTCTGGTATATATGCACCTAGCTATATGATTACAAACCAAAAATACGTAAGTGCGACAAAGACCCTTTCACGTTTTGCAAGCCCAATATGAAGCCCATCGAAAACATGAAACAAAACATGTGGACGTAGGCGACTTCGCGGGCATCTCACCTACGGTGCGTATGAGTGAAATAAAATACGGCACGTATGAGTGAAACAAAACATACACGTAGGTCATTTCTGCGCATGTCCGCGTCAGTATTAAATCGCTATAACTCGCCAGAAAATTCAAAATATGAACGCGCAAGAAACATCGTTTTAGTACAGATTTTTTAAGGCAAGCCCGGCTTTTCGGCTATCACAATCGAAAATATTAGGTCCTCGCTGTCAGAATCGTCGATCGTTTGCGTAGTTTTCGTATAATTTTCAATTAATATTATGAAAGAATTTGTGTATACTTGTTTTCGGTATATCATCACCTATTTTATCATTGTTTTGCTTGTGATATCGGTCTCTTTTTATAACTCTTCACAGTGTGTTAAGTTCTTTGTTTTCGTATTATGCGTTTAGTGAATAAGTGAAGTAAGTAAACTATAATTTCTTTCTAACACAGCAAAAAAGAAATTTAAGACGAGTTTTATTCTGAAAAAAAATATTCGGCCTGCTGAGCACTGCGGCGTGATTTATTTGCGGCCATGAAAGGGTTAATACCAAAATCCATTTATTGGGTTAGTGCAAAAGTTATGACCGTTTTTTTATATATACAATTAAATATATTTTTTTAGATTTGTATTGTTTATTTAATCAATTATATAATTTCCATCAGTCCTTATAACCTTCTCCCACCTTTCTAACTAACTAACTAACTAACCATCACGCCGTCTCCCCGAAAGGGTAGGCAGAAAGAATGGACTGTCACACTTTAACCGATGCGGCACTCCATCCTTCTCTTTTCGCTCCGCGGGAGACGCGGTGTGATGGGTTGCGAACCTCATCGCCACCAATAGGCATCTCCCGCGCACACTTCGATCTTCCAACATCCACAAAATAAATCTAAAACAAAAAATATAAAATACAATGATATAAAATAAAATAACAAAATAAAAATAATTTAATACAAAATGTTATTTTTTAGATGGGGCACATTTGTCTATTTAAATTATGTTCCACGAATCCACCGTTTTTTTTAAATTTAGCACATAATGTAATAACACATAATGTTTTTCCGATGTTGCACATATTGACATGGACGATCCGGACTTTTGTGTTTCTTTAATTTATGTTACACGTATCCACCGTTTTTTAAATTAGCTGTTATATGATTTAATTAATGTTCCACGTATCCACTTTTTTTTATTTGGCATTAATTAGGCACTTAAAACCAACTAACACCAGCAAGAACTTTAAAAGAATATTGAAGAAATTATTCAAATTGTCATTGGAACAAATTAAAAATTTATTTTTACACCTGTCAAATTTTTTTATATAAACGATAAAACTTTCTATCAACTTATTAATATCATTAATGTAAAATTCCGTGGATTTTGATGCGAAAAATGTAGTAAGGGATGTTTTCACCTGCTCTATTGTATCAATTTTTTTATCATTTAAATAATTTGCAGTGGGCGGAATAAATGAAAATCGGAAGGAGCCAGATCTGGAGAATACAGTGGATGCTTGATAACATCCCAATTAAACTCATTTAGTACTCATTCATTATTTCTGAAGAATTTTTTTTCTACCTAGGATCATGAAAAACGGTCATAACTTTTGCATCAACCCAATATATTAAGATTAACTACAATATAGACAACTATTAAATGGCTTGATATATTTCTATCAAAAACAGCAAAGCCAATAACTAACTAACTAACTAACCATCACGCTATTTCCCCGGAGGAGTAGGCAGAGAGCATACCTGTCGGACTTTCTTCACATTCATTCATCGTACCATGCACGCACGTCGATTATTCCGACTTCGAATGTGGCCGCCTTTTAGTAAATGATTAATTTGGTCATACCTTTTCATCAGGATTGAGTCCAGATGCGGCCATGTAGGTGGCTCCGACCGTTTTGATTTTCTCGATGCTCTTAAAGCGCGGCTCGTCCAGCAGCTCGTCAAAGTCAGCTGGAATCCAGAAAGATGCATAAGACGTAATGGACACAGGCAAAGATCAAGCAGAATGGATGCTGGTGTATATATGAGTATCTATCTATCTATCTTCTATGTATCTATCTATACAAATAAAACTCAAAGTATGTTATTGTGAAGACTTTTTACTCGGCAAATAGGAAGCTGATCGAGTTGATTTCTTCAGGATTGATTAAATGGAACCTGGCGGTGGTTATAGGCATACTTTTGTTACGAATCGAGCTCTAATTATCTTTAATGTTTAAAAAAAAAAAAACTTCTTTTTATTTTATATAACAACACTTTTATTATGAGACACCACTACTACTAGTCTCTATTATATCTAGTAAACTTCAAGAATAATTATTCTTCAATAATATATATATATATATATATATATATAATTATCTTTATAAATTAGTAAATTAATAAATTAATTGATTATTTTCGTAGTACAGGCGAATATAGACCTTAACCACCCTACGTATTTGAACGTAGGTGATACGCTCAATGTGACTGTACCATTCTGCGCTATTCCGTATCACGTACGCGCTTGAGAAAAAAAATGTACCTAAAATGTACAAAAAGTTAGGGATACGCGCGTGTGCCAACAACAACTCGAGTACAAGTCTTCATAAATATGATAGTTTTACAAGGGGCGGGCGAAGTGTGCGGCCGAGTATTTGACGTTTCGTAATTTAAAAAAATTAAATAAATATAAAATTAAAATTCCTTAATAAAAAAAAACATGCTTTTTTTTGCACGTTTCTCGGAAAAGTAGGGTAGGGCGGTTATAAGTAATCTAGCTCTGAGTCCAATTTTTAGAGTTCATATTCGCTTGGCATAGCCAGGAAGGGATATAGCCGCTTCGTTTGCTTTTATTCGGAACGGAAAAATATACGCTCGTAATATTTTTAGCCGATCTGTCAAACCATCTCGAATCTATGTCGTATAATTAACGACCTTCGTGGCCGAATGGTAAGTACATTGACTGCCACCCCCAAAGTTCCGGGTTCGATTCACGGCGAGGACAGTGAGATTGTCACACTGTCTATGGTCTGGTGTAGAATTCACGTGACAATAATATGGTGATAGATTAGCTACCTATCACATGTCACGGGAATCACTTTGATAGCTATAATATCCTTTACATCCATTTGGCTCATGCTGTCATGATGTTAGGAGCGATTCAACAAAATAAGAATCAATAGCTAACAAATATTGTAGTACACAGTATTATGGTTCAAATAGCCTGTTGTATTGAATTGAGAATTGAGAATGTCCTAGAATATACATACTTGGGACACAATATTCGATCGGGCCGAGATAACCAAACCCTAGAGCTAAAAAGAAGAATTGGACTAAGCTGGGCAGCTTTCGGAAACATGAGTTACATCCTTAAAAACCGGAAAATACCGATCAACCTGAAACTAAAAATCTATGAAGCCTGCGTTCTGCCAGTTGGTACTTATGGTCTTGAAACTGTTACATTGTCCAAAGAAAGTGCCGAGAAATTACGAGTGACCCAAAAAGCCATGGAAAGAGCCATGTTAGGAATAAGCCTAAGATACAGATTCAGAAACGATAAAACAAAGGTCACTGACATCATCCACCGGGTGGCGACTCTAAAATGGCAATGGGCAGGTCACGTAGCCAGAAACTCAGACGAAAAGTGGACAAGAAGACGGCAAAGAGAAGTGCAAGGCGTCCGCAACTACGCTGGAAGGATGATCTGAACAGACACGTCGGAATAACCTGGATGCAGTCTGCACAGGATAGAGTGACATTGAAGCGAATGGAGGAGGCCTTTGTCCAGGAGTGGACGGGAATAGGCTGAGGAAGAAGAAGCTTCCTTCTTCATGAACCTAATGTATATAAAAATGTAAAAAGCAACGGGAAACACATTAGAAGAACTAACAAAGATATTAAACTTTGCTGCAAACCAATCCCTAGAATTGAAATATTAAAATCTCTATTTGGCTGCTATCTTGGTACACTTCATAGAACATTCATATTTACCAATAATTTCGTTTAGAAGTCTGATGCACTCCATGCCCATGTTGATGTCTTCGGAGTAGAACTCCGTGAAGTTGGGGATGCTCGCAAACATGACTCCGACCTCATCTTGCCACTGCGAGTACAGTTCCTAAAACAAACGATCGTTTTAATGAAAATGAATAAAAAAAATCCACAGTTTTTTGGTACAACTTGTGACAGGGGACAAAAAGTGGATAATTTAAACAATGGCATTCGCAAAATTAAACACCCTTTCTGATAGCAAAGCAAAAATTCACACTTAAAGAGGTTGTTTTGCGCGTATGGTGGGATATTCGAGGTATCATTCACTTCGAGTTATTAAAACCGGGTGAAACAATAACATCAGAAGTTTATTGTCGGCAATTGGAGAGACTCGACCTGAAGCTGAAAGAAAAATATCTAAATTTAGTCAACCGAAGTGGAGTAATACTGCATCAAGACAATGCACACCCTCATCCAGCAAAAATGACCCGTGAAAAAATCCAAGACCTAAAGTGGGAGTTTATACCTCATCCTCCATATTCACCAGACCTTGCTCCGTCTGACTATCATCTATTTATACCTATGGAGTGAAAGATAAAAAAATTCTAAAATGTGATTGATGTTAAAAATTACTTCATACGGTATTTTAATTCAAAACCACTTGATTTTTATAAAAGGGATATTGAAAATTTACACAATAAATAGGAAGAGATTATCAATAATGACGGCAATAATTCTTTTTATTTTAACAAAAAAAAATATTGCGACACTAGATTCTGTAAGTCTCAACGCCTACGGTGGGCTGGCCATGTGGAAAGAATGCCAGAGGGTAGAACACCACAAATTAGGTATATCTAGAGGGGTGCCCCGCGAAAAGAGACCAAGAGGCAGACCGAGGAAAAGATGGGCGGATTGTGTGGAACAAGATTAGGAGAAAATGGAAGGAGCTGGGGAATGGAGAGAGATGGCCAGAGACAGAAGTCAGTGGAGGACCGTTGTGGAGGAGGCCAAGTCCCACACCGGGATAGCGCCGAGAAATGATGATATTGCGACACTACAAAATAATGGTTTGATTCCTGGTCCACCTTATAATTTGCATTAATGACTTAATATGTATATCTTCCGACGTTAAAAAGGCAGAATACTCCATAGAATGAAATCCCCACCTCTGCCATCCGGTCCTCCTTGAGGAAGTGGTAGGCCACGTGGTCCGGAAGGATGTTCCTGAGCAGCTGCGTGTTATTGTGCCTAGTGTCCACCATCTCAGCCAGCTCCTGCTCCGCCTGCCTCTTCCACAAGAAGTCCAGCCGCGAGGTCTGCTCCACCAGCCGAGCGTGGTATGACACCATCATAAGGAACACGAGAAGCAAGACCATCATCTGAGAGGCCAGGGTTATACCCATTCTGGAATGATACAACAATTAGATTCATCTATTATGCCACCACAAACCAAAGATGGCCGTTCACAATAGAGTTTTATTACCAACTCCGATGTATGGAAATGAAGCATGGAAGTAAGACAAGAGCAGAATAAATGCAGTAGATATAAGATCCTTTAGACGTATGTTTGTAAAACGATGTGAGATGAAGGAAAGCAGTGTGGAAGAAAGTATCATGAATGGATTATTGCGTTGGTTTGGACATATGGGACCCATGTTTTGTTCGGTATTCTATCATATCGCACGCTTAATAGTAAACTGACCGATTATGGTTTAGGTCATAATTGAGTTAACATTAGACAGAGGCTTGTGTTAACGCTATCCATCTATTTTTCACAATGTTAACGCTATCCATTCGTACGTGTTTTTCGACTGTTTTTGTTAAAACACCGACTCATGTCAGATTGAGCAAAACTTGCTTTTTTGAGTTAAGCCAGTGTTCTATTAAGCGTGCGATATATCGTTAACCCGATCTCATTGTCTATGGTATTTATTCTACTTTCATAATTTTTTTGCCAGCTCCCTATTCCATACATAAGTGTTGGCACTAGAACTCTTTTATGTGCTGCCATCTTTGTTGATATAATTCAGCGGTCGGGGAACTGGGGTAAATTACCCCAAATGGGGTAAAAATGAATTTTTTGAAAACCTGAATTTTTGTTCGATCCAATTCGAGAATTTTATTTTGTTTATCTATTACATACTTACTATTTTCATGTAACTTTTTTTTATTTTCCGTGTAAATTAATTCAATAAATAATATTTATTTAAAATATACATTGATTGTCTTCTTTTCATAATATTTATTTATTCTTTTTTTAGTCGGAATAATCGACGTGCGTGCATGGTACGATGTATGAATGTAGAGGAATCCCGAGAGGTATGCCAGGACAGGCCAGTGTGGCGATCCATCCTCTCTGCCTACCCCTTCGGGGAAATGGCGTGATGGTTAGTTAGGGGAGAGGGGGTAATATCGACTAACGCAAAAATGTTTTGGGGTAATGGTTTAAAAAGATCCCCGACCGCTGATATAATTAAATCAATTACCTTCAATGATTGGTGCTCTAAAACAATTAAAAGTGACTTACATCTCTGTCTGCACTGGGTCATTGAATATCCCTGGAAAAGCCACCGTCACCAGAAGAGAGAACACCGTCACCAGAATGAAAGCGAGGAACGTCTTCACCAGGTAGTACAGGCGGAGAGTCGTGGTCAGCGCCACGAGACACATAATCCAAGTGAAGACCACGTACTCCGGGTGGAAGCAATAGTCGACAGTGTAGTTTCTGTTCAGGATGTCTGGGAAGCTGTAGTCACCTTCGTTCGTATCATTATTCTCGTCTTGAACCTTCGGCTTCAGATAATTTCTACTATTCACAATTATCGTGTTGATTGCGTCGGCGTATTGGCTAGTTTTAACATGTCCAATTTTATCATTTTCAATATCAGATATCCTGTTGAAATTTTTCTGTGCGCTGGATATATTTTTGTTCTGTTCTGTTTCGTCCAAGTGTCTTCTATATCTAAGTTTTTGTTTACTGTTGATGGAGGATCGTTTGTATCTTAAATTATCGTTAACAATATTAGTACTACAGTTTCTATAGTTGGCATCACAGTCTTTGTCTAAATTAGATACATAAGTCTTTGTTACATTTTGTGTTATTTGTTTGATTATATTCACACTGTCGTCGGATGAATTGGTATCTTGAAAGGGTTTGATGATGTTGATGGTTCCCAAGGCTATCAGGAAGACGGGTTGTATTTTAGTGTCTTCCGCCGTTTTCTCATTGAGCGTGTTCCTCACCATTTTGAACAGGCTCTTACTGAGGTCGTTGGAGTTATCTGCTTTAAGCGTCATGTTGCTGGACGTGTATGAGATGGAGTTGTTGTTCGAGGGGTTTTCACAGGCGTACTGCCCTGAGGGGCACACGACCAGACTCACGGAACTGAAATTAAAGTAATTGATTATTCTTCGATCACCATATTCAGTTTCTAGTTTGCATCTTCGTCTCTATTGAGATAAAATTAAATCTTGAATTGATAACCCGCAATGGGTAAATAAAATCCAGTATTCGTCTACAAGTATTTGTATACATTCAAAATGTTGTATAAAACAAAAACTGGTCCAAGTTAGCATATAAATTGGAGTGACATTTCCAGGCGTTATCTAGCAGTGCGTTAATGGCGGTAGCCTTTCACATTGCGTTATAAAGATCTTCTGCTTAATGCTTAAATCTAATCTTCATAGATGGCGCTGGTCTGTAAATTGAAACTGACATGTAAATTGTGGTGTTGGATATTAACATATATACATCATTCAAAAATGTGTCAGACATGGTGGTCATAAGAAAGTTGGAATGGGGAATGTTGTAATTACATAAAGCGTGCGCTTGACCCAACCAATGACAGTTCATAAGTCCTGTAAACACATCGATCACCATATTCAGTTTCTAGTTTGCATCTTCGTCTCTATTGAGATACAATTAATCCTTTCATTGATTATTATTGAAGTTACTGATTTCATATTATGGTATGTTCGTTTAATTTGACGTGCGCTCTGGATGGTAGCCAATATAGAAAAGAAGATGATCGAAAGATGGACAAGGTGTTAATGACTTATTTTCTCACATTGTGTAGTGATTCATTTATTGGTAAAAAAAACATGGGATTCGATTGGGCCGAGATAACCAAACAGCAGAGCTAAAAAGAAGAATTGGACCAAGCTGGCCAGCTTTCGGAAACATGAGTTATATCCTTAAAAACCGGAAAATACCGATCAACCTGAAACGAAAAGTCTATGAAGCCTGCGTTCTGCAAGTTGGTACCTATGGTCTTGAAACTGTAACATTGTCCAAACAAAGTGCCGAGAAACTACGAGTGACCCAAAGAGCCATGTTAGGAATAAGCCTAAGAGACAGAGTCAGAAACGATACGGTCAAAGAAAAAACAAATGTCACTGACATCATCCACCGGGGGGCGACTCAAAAATGGCAATGGGCAGGTCATGTAGCCAGAAGCTCAGATGAAAAGTGGACAAGAAGACTGCTGAGACCGTGGACAGCAAAGAAAAGTGCAGGGCGACCGCAACTACGGTGGAAGGATGATCTGAACAGACACGTCGGAATAACCTGGATGCAGTCTGTACAGGACAGAGTGACATGGAAGCGAATGGAAGAGCCCTTTGTCCAGGAGTGGACGGGAATAGGCTGAGGAAGAAGAAGAAGAAGAAGAAGAAAAAACACATTAAAAGTGTTTTAATTTTGTTTTGTTACGCTAAATAAGTATTTTTACTGCAAATGAAGTCAGTCGCACAGCAAGGTTTGAAAGCAACACTTCATATGACGACCTTCGTGGCCGAGTGGTAAGTGCATTGACTGCCATCGCGAAGGTCACGGGTTCGTTTCCTGGCGATAGCAGTGTGATGATAACAGAATTCAAGTGTAACAAAAATGAATGGGATAGTTATAGCCTCTACATCGATTTGGCTCGCGCTGTAATGATGTAAAGAGCGATTCGACAAAACAATAATAATAATAATATAAGGTGATTTTTTTGAGGTTTGATTTTTAGACTGGCAATATTGTTTCTACAGACTGTCAATTTGACAGTTGACAGTTGATTTGTAGTCAGTGCGTTTTGCCATTTCACCATGAATAGACTGACGTCAGAACATCGCTTGCAAATTGTGCAAATTTATTTTGAAAAACATGGTTCGGTTCGCAAACTTATCGTGCACTACATTCATTTAACGGTCGACATAATCGTCCATCCGAGCAAGTTATTCGGAAGACCATGGATAGTTTTCGCACCACGTACACTCGATAATACGCATCCACAAAGACGACAATTGTCGAAAATTGGATTTCACGATTGCGCTTCATTCGAGCTAGCCGTGGCGCTCATATGCCCGAAATCATATTTAAACAATAATGGCATAAAATTATCTATTAAATAAAGTCAATATCATAAACATTACCATTATGGTATGTATTTTTTCTCATTTTGAATATGTATTGTATACCTCTACTTATTACGATTGCTATCATACGGCATGCTAGTAATTGCATGGAAGGTTGAGGTTAGAGAGTTAGGTTAGTTAGGTTAGATTACGAGATATGCAGGATGGGTACCTGGTCAGGGACATGACGATGACGATGAAGCAGATGAGGAGTGTCCGGTGGTTGCGGTTGTGGACGAGCTTCGAGGAGATGCGCTGCAGCACAAGTGGCCACTGCTGGAACTCCTCGGCCATCACGAGGATGGACGCGGCCGTCAGGATGATGGTCGTCACGGACAGGGAGACGATCAGGGCGGTGCAGCTGTAATCATTGTTACGATTGTTTTACCAAAATAATAGAACGAGAAGATGAAAACTATACATTGGAATAGAAAGAGAGCTTGGTGATGGTGATCTATGGTTCTATACTAGTGCATTCTTCTTGGACATACTCATAACCAGTGGCGTGCCTAGGGTCAACCAGTAAGGCAAGCCCGTCCGACTTTTTAATATTAGTAGAGGGTCATGATAAAGTATTTTTCCGGTTCAAAAGAGTTTTTTCTTTCTAAATTAATTTCGTGAAATAATTGATTTTAAATCCCATTTTAGGCGCATTTTACATCTATACAAAAAATCAAAAGAAGGATGAAAGTAGAGTAAATGCAGTAGAAATGAGATCTCTTAGACGAATGTGTGGGATACTCTGTGTATGATAGAGTGTCGAATGAAAATATAAGAAGTGAATGCGGTGCGAATGATGGTGTTATGAACAAAATAATGAAAGGATCATTAAGATGGTTTGGACATATGGAAAGAATGAATGAAAAAAGAATGGTAAAAAAATTATATGTTAATGATGTAAATGGAACCAGAAATAGAGGAAGACCGAGGAAAACGTGGCACGATCAAATAAATCAAATATTGAATGTCGGTCATGTGAGGAGTCAGAGAAATCGACGCGCGTGCATGACACGATGTATGAATGTTGAGGAAGCGAGAGAAATATGTCAGGAAAGAAAAGTGTGGCAGTCCATTTTTTCTGCCTACCCCTTCGGGGAGACGGCGTGATGGTTAGTTAGTTAGTTACAAAAAATCATTTTCTGCGTCACCTAACTCATCTTCGTGTATAATATAATAATGTATTTACAAATACAAGAAGAAACATAATTAATAAACTGTAAATAGACAATAATAATAAATTTGTTAACACCGAAACACGAATTATAAATAAATGTCCGTAACGAAATTACGTCCATAGACATTGCGGCCTGGTAAACAGTGAATTCGAGACGTCATTGGTACTAAAATCATGCAAAATCCCACCCCGAAGTCAATTTCCTATTTTCATTTCATTTCATTTATTTTGATAAAAATCACAAACATTACAGACATACAATTCCAGATCATTTGCAATTACATTATAAAAAGAGAAGCATTAAAAAAAAAATTAAGCTTAAGAATAAGAAAAAATCATAACATTGATATTGCATCCCTGAGGCAACTCACACTTTCACGAAATATGTCGACCTCCGAGGCGATCCGAATAAGCAATAAGATTAAGCAATAACCATTGGCAGGTTGGTTCTGCAGCGCGGCAAATAAAACAATCTGTGCTATCTTTGACGAAGGTAATTATCAGGGACAAATAGACCTACATCACTCAGGACATCCGAGTTCTGTATACGGCCGCCAATCAGCTGAAAGAAGTGAACTCTCAAGTGAATGTTCCTCCTTCTCTCCAATGATTGGTAGCTTAGCATACCTAGCAAGAATTCAGTCGGAAAGAGCCACGGGTAATAACCGCGCTCTCTGAGGTAAAGAAAGCGCAGAATTTTTTTCTGCACTCGCTCTATGCCATGCCCTCCTCTTGTATGTGATAGTCAAAGCCTGGAGGAATTAACAGAGCACAGAAGGAGTCTCACATGGGCAGCATGATGATCTGCGTGGGCACGATGAAGAGCCAGATGATGTAGCAGCAGAGCATGTTGGACTTGAACATATCCTCGCGTTGGGTGCAGAAGTCCCCCTCCAGGGAGCCGTCCCTGAAGTGCAGGCTCCACGGGTTCACGTTGGCCGCCCTCATTCTCTTGTTGCTCTCGATCTCTATGGAGTGGTCTATCATCTCATCCACCTGCAATACGCAAACACAAGGTGGATTAACATTAATAGCGTTAACAGATGGTAGTCTAGAGCAGTGTTCCGCAATCTTTTCTCACCTACGGCACGCATAAGTTCTTCCTGGAATCCCGCGGCACACCAAAAGGTAAAATTCGGTCTGGACGTGGGCGTCAATCAGCTCAGTAGACGTTGGTGACCTTTTTTTCAGCGACTTCCAGCTAGTAGAAATCGGCGGTGACCTTTTTTTCAGCTCATTCGGGAAAATCGAATGATTGATCCGATTTTTCACGAATGATCTAAGAAATCGTCACCAACGTCTTCTGAACTGATTTACGAAAAAGTCGACTCTTTCGTAATTCACGAGTTCCGACTATAACAATATTTTTTTTCATTATATATTGGCCACGGCACACCTGCATCCGGCTCACGGCACACCGGTTGCGGAGCACTGGTCTAGAAGACAGAACGCTTGGCTCCTAATCCAGGGGACTTGGGTTCATGTTTAAACACGACCGAATTCCATCATCATAATAAGGATCTGGGTTCGATTCCCGGGGACGACAGTGTAAAAAAATTAATTCTCACGCTACTTTTGATCTGGTAGAATTATTATGACAATAAAAATGGCGATACACAAGCTACCTATCACATGTCACGAAAATCAACAACTGAAAAAATGTATACAAGAATTGTATACAAAATTTTGGAAAGCAACGGGAAACTACCACATTTAAAAGGCCCAAGTGGGATCTCAAGAATTAGCAAAAATCTTCTTCTTCTTCCCTTTTTGTAAACTCAGGAGTCTGTTATTTCAGGCGGGTCCTCTTGAGATGCTGAACTCCAGCTTTCTCTCCACCGTTTCGGGGGTCTTCCTGGTCGGCGTTGTCCGTTTGGCGTTCCATGGAGAGCTATGTGTGGTATTCTATTTGAGCTCATCCTTTCAACGTGTTCATGCCAGTATCGCCGTCTTTGACGTCCCCATCTGACCACATCTTCGACCTCGCAGATTTCTCGGATTGCTGTATTCCTAACTCGATCACGTAGGGTCTTGTCAGCTATAGCGCGGAGCATTTTCATCTCGGTTGTCCTGAGCATGCTCTTTGTCTTGACAGTATCTGCCCTCGATTCAATGCCATATGTGAGGATTGGTCGCACACAGGTCTTGTAGATGCGTACCTTGCTGTCAGTCCTCATGTCCCTGTTTCTCCATATGACATCTTTCAGGCAGCCTGCAACTGCTGCAGCCCTATCCACCTGTGACCTTACTTCTCTGGGGAGGTCATTAGAGCTGGTTACTTCGCTTCCGAGATATCTGAATAGGTCAAAAATGTTAATAGATATTGCTGCAAACCTATCCCACACACACACTCGGTCACACTCGCTGTTTTGGTTTGGACACATGGAGAGAAAGGTGATAAAGTATATGTAAACGACGTGAACGGTGCTAGGAATACAGGAAGGCCGAGAAAAACGTGGAACGATCAAGAATATCAAATATTAAATGTCAGCCACGTAAGGAGTCGAAGAAATCGACGTGCGCGCAAGCTTAGCGAGTTAAGCGAGAGAAGTATGCCAGGACATAACAATGTGTTGGTCTATTCTTTCTGCCTAACCTTTCGGAGATAAGGCTTCTTATTATTATTATTATTATTAGTGTTGGCCTAGTGGCCTGTTTCTTAAGAGGAATTGGCCTTCTGCGAAGTCGACTCCCAGCTGTCGATCCATCTCTTTGGTGGTCTGCCCGGGGGTCGTCTATCTTGGAGCTGGCCGTGCAACACAATGAAGGAGAGTCTGGATGAATCCATTCTCCTGACGTGTGCATACCTTTACTCATTTCTTCAGACTTATCAGGGGATTCTTTGATAATTCCGTCATCTTGGAGGCTATCCATCTTTATGTTCCAGATGGTTATCTTCGACAGCGTCAGCACAGACTGTTTTATCTCCCAGCATGCAGAACCAACCTGCCTCTGGTGATGCCGGTGTAGAGAGCAATCAAACTGCTGAACATGATCGCTTCGGAGATCGATGTCTTTCATATTCGTGAAAGTACGTTCAGAAGACAAATACTCTTGACTTCGGAGAGTATCTTGTATTCCTAATGTCGAACCATCTCTCATGCGTTCCTGGTATTATATATTTATTATATTTTACCTGTTCTCAATAGATGTCTTAATCTATAAAAAATGTTTGTAATATCTTTTGAGAAAATTACTTTGCTTTCCCCACCTAACGACATCCTCGACCTCGCATATCTCCCTTATCCGTGTATTCCTTATCCTCCCTTGCAGTGTCTTGCCTGATATCCGAGCGTCTTCATTTCTGACACTCTGAGCGCGTTTTTTGTGATTGTGGTATCCGCCCTGCACTCGATCCCATATGTCATGATAGGTCGCACGCAAGTCTTATAGATTCTCACTTTGCTGCTGATCTTCATGTCAGGGTTTTTCCAAATTGAATTCTTCAACCATCCTGAAATGACCGCAGCCTTGCTTACTTGCCCCATCACTTCACACGGTAGATCCGTTTTCCCACTCAATTCCACACCCAGATATCTACATTTTTATGGAGAGAAGGCGTGATGGTTAATTAGTTAGTTAGGATTTTATCTGTTACCTTTTCAGCCGTGGTGAGGGGTTCGGCAGACCTGGCCACTTCAGCGACGGTGGAACCAAGGCGGGCACTGCGGTAAGTGTCGTATGCCGCGACGTACTCCAACTCTTCGGTCTCCCCAGGGGAGGCGGCGGGTCCGCACGTACCATAGCACTGGAACCATTTAAATAATGTTTTAACCTGTCTGGTAAGTTTCCTTGAACCTAACAAAATAATGTTAATTCAATTCTAAATCACAAAATGCGATACGACAATATATTTTTATTACATATAGGAACTACTACAAAAAAATCTATTTTATTATATATTAAGCGATTTAGAGGAAAAAATTAAATGCTTTTTTATTTGTTTTTTGGCATCCTGGAAAAAAACGTGTAATTCGTCTTTCTAGACCGACGTTTCGGAAATCGTTGTAGTCTTCATCTTCAGGATGTTTATCATCTTATCAGACGAGTTATATGGATTTTCCCAAGATCCCAAAAACCATATTTCTTACCAACCTTGAAGTTCTACGCAATAACCAACGGTCTATCAGAACAGATCGTTAATTTATTTAACACAATTGGTCAAATGCTTGAGGAGTATAAAATCTTCTTGTTCTTTTTACGTAAAATTATCGAACTTTATTTTATTGATAAATTACACATAAATCGCAGCCTGATATTAAAAGGTTGACAAGCGACATGAGAGTGATGACGTCAAAATGTGAATTACTCCGTCGGTATTATAGTTACCTAGCTAAAACTTGGAACATTTGTGACAAATGGTTCACAGATGCGAGTATCGTTCGGTAATCGGTAAGAAATTGAATAATTAATTATTTGAACAGTGCCTGTACAGGCATCCCACCAGACAGGTTAACAATTATTCAAGTCCAATATTTGATTTGTTTCCCACGGATCATAATTCTTACTAAATTACAATAACCCGGGGAAGGGCGTCTATGCCCCGAAACATGTTTGTGAAAAGTGCAAAAAAAAAGTTGTGAAAATACTATTAATTAAAGGCATTCCAAAAAAGTCCCATATAACACAACATCTCAAAGAACTTCACTGGCTTAAAAGTCCAGAAAGAATCCAGTATAAACTCTGCTGGACAGTCTTTAAAGCGCTACATGGAATGGCACCAAGTTATATATCTGAACTCTGTATAACGGACAGCCTAAATTCACGGAAATCCACACTTCGCTCGGCGAACTCCTCAGCAATAGGAAGATTAGTTGAGCCGAAGCGTTGCCCCAGTACAAATTTCGGGGATCGAGCGTTCGCGGTAGCCGGTCCATCAGCTTGGAACAATCTCCCTTCACACCTTAGATGCATAAATGATCCGACAGATTTCAGATCTAAATTGAAAACCCATCTTTTTCATATTTCATACCCAATTTAAACATTTATACTTTGTTCTACTATACTTTTAAACCGATCGTTTTTTAAGCGGTCACATTTAGATTTTTAAGATTTAAAACACGTCTTAATGCGCCCTTGAGGTGATTACATCACAAAAACGGCGCTTTAAAAGTAAGCATATTATTATTATTATTATTATTAATTGGCAAGACGGTATTACATTCTCGAATGGCCTCTCCGGAGTCCAGTCTGTGGTGAGATCCTCATCGACTGTGGTGGTGGACACCCTCCCCTTCGCTGTCCTGGTGGCCATGTCTTCCTCACTCCATATCTTCTGCGCGAAGATGCTGTCGACAATTAAGAGGGTTTTTAAGAAAGTTATGATTTATTGTTGCTAAAATAACGGTATGAAATTTCACATTTAGTAAACTAACTAACTAACTAACCATCACGCCGTTTCCCCGAAAGGGTAGACAGAAAGAATGGACTGCAACACTTTAATTGATGCTGCACTCCTTTCTTCTCTTTTCGCCAACGCGAGAGACGCGGTGTGATGGGTTGCGAACCTCATCACCACCAATAGGCATCTCCCGCGCACACTTCAATCATTCAACGTCTACATAATAAATCTAAAACAAATTATACAAAATACAATGATATAAAATAATTTAACACATAATGTTCTTTTAGATGGTGCACTTGTCGTCAGCTGGACGATCCGGACATTTGTGTTTATTAAATTTTTTATTCCACTGTTTTCATTTTAATTAGGCACTTAAAACAATCCAACACCAACAAAAACTTGAAAATTTGATTGAAGAATTTATTCAAATTGTCATTGGAACAAATGAAAAATTTATTTTTACACCTGTTAAAATTATTTTTATAAACGAAAAAACTTGTATTATTTTAACATCAGAAGAGTGAAAACGTATTTCGTGTCACAAATAACGATCACAAAGTGTGGCAATAATCAAATTGACCAAAACAATTCACTTATACAATAAAAATCTCCAAATTGACAGGAGCACCACATGAATCAAACCATTTTTTAAAAATCAGAACCAAAAATTCTCATTTAGTAAAATTTTGTAAATAAACAAAATTTAAATGAACTCCCATTTTTATAATATCTAATAAAATGACGACCTTCGTGGCAGAATGGTAAGAGTTCTGACTACCATACCGAAGGCCCTGGGTTCGATTCCTGATGATGGCAGTGTGATTTTTCCACTGTCTTTATAATAATATAATAATAATAAATTGGATAATTTATAGAGCGCTATTTTTATGAATTACTCATCTCAAGGGCGCTGTAGAAAAAGTTTGGGAACCTCTGCTTTAGAGGTTGTTGATTAATTAGCGTGTAGTGTAGTAAAATAATGATTAAATGTTATATATGGTCTGTTCTACTATATGGCTGCGAAACCTGGACTCTGAAAGTGAATGTAATGAACCGGTTGGAAGCGTTCGAGATGTGGGTATACCGCAGAATGCTCCGTATACAGTGGACCGATAGGGTCAGTAATGCAGACGTACTGCAGAGAGCCAGAGCCAATAGAGAGCTGTTGTCAAGTGTGAAATTTAGAAAGGTTTCATATTTGGGTCATGTGCTAAGGAGAGAAAAATACCATCTCCTTCGACTGATATTAATGGGTAAAGTGGAGGGACGTCGGGGAGTTGGTAGAAGGCAGCTGTCCTGGCTGCAGAACATCAAAGAGTGGACAGGAATAACAAGTTTCAAAACCTGTTCCAAGTGGCGCAGGATAGAGATGCCTTTGTTGTAGTGATCGCTAACGTTGGGAGGACCTGACACGGCACTGAAAGAAGAAGAATAAGTAGTTGTAAAAGGCACCTACCTAGGGCGCGACGGCAGCCTCCGTCTTGGCTTGAGTGGTTCCGCATGCTTAACCAGGTAGGTGTCTACGTTGTGGTCCCTGAGGTAGGCGTTCCGCTCTCCACCGCGGCCTGGCTCCACCTCGTACGCCCCTCCGAGCGATTCCAGGGTGGCAGCGGAGATGTGCACCCTCCTACACAAAAATAATTACAATAAAATTAATTCGGGTGATTGTCTAGGGCAGGGGACGGTAGGAGCGACTCGCGAACCGCATGCGGCTCTTGGCAAGACGTTTCCGGCTCTTCGAACATAAACTCCTATTCACCTTATCTCAAGCAGCCTTATAACTTATGAGTTTATGGTATAGTTCCTATTCCATTCCAACGGACCCGCAACGCTGAAAGCACGATCATAGAAACTTGGTTTATTGGCTCTGACTAGAATTGTTATATTGTTTGCACTTGTTTCTACTGATCGGAGTGAACGTTGCCTTTCCGTTGGCATGAGTGTCACGCAGAGGTCTGATATATACGCTGGCACTCTCCGGTGTCGAGTTTTAAACACTGTCAAACACTATTTATATTTTACTCGCTCTCGGATTATAAGCCAGTGAAGGTCCTTCAGAAGCGGCGTGATATGACAGTATTTTTGTTGCCCCATAATCAATCGGGCAGCAGAATTGAATACGCTATGTATTCTGCTTAATTGATTATTTGGCAATCCAGCGTAATTCCGTTGCAATAATCTAAACGTGACACTACGAAAGAATTTACGAGGGTCCTAGCTTCACCAATAGGTAAATATCTCTTTATATGCTTAAGCTGTCTCAGTTGGAAGAAACCAGACTTAACAAGCTCTAGTATGTGTAAGACAGATTGCCATCTAAATGAACACCTAGAAACTTTAAACTCTTTGAAGGAGATATTTCTATCCCTACTATTTTCAAAGGGTCAGAATCTAGATGATGTTGTCGCCGAGGAGAGGCCACTCATGTGAGTTCTGTATTTGTGGGATTTATTTTAAGTTTATTCTCGGCCATCCATTCTGAAACTCGGTCAATACATCGCACAGTATCAACCCTTGTTTTGTGTCTCTCGTCGAAATTGCACAATTTATAGATTAAACGGTCATCTGCATAACCAAATGTTTCAAATCCTTTTCCCTGGATGACTTTATCAATATTGTTTATGTACAAAAGGAAGAGCAATGGCCCAAGAACTGATCCTTGGGGGACCCCACACTTCATTTCGTTTTCAGAAGATTTAGAATCACTTAGACCTACAAATTGACGTCTCTCCGAGAGGTAGGATTTCATCCATCCAAGAGCTGTTCCTCCGATACCGATCTCATGTTTCAACTTCCTAAGTAGTATATCATGATCTACAGTATCAAAAGCTGCGCTCATATCTAAAACAGACACTAAAACAATTTTCCCATTTTCAACTCCTGTTATGATATCTGACATGATTCTCATTAGAACTGTCTCAGTGGAGTGATATTTCCGATATGCAGATTGGTTAGTTGATAAAAGATTACTACTATGGAGATATTTAACAATCTGTGAAGCTACGACCCTTTCCAGAAGTTTTGACATGAATGGAAGGTTAGAAATTGGCCTATATCCCTCTAGTCGGTCTTCAGGGTGTTATTGGTGTTATTATCAAACTAATTGGTAAAAAAGTATTGTATAAAGATAAGTTAACAATTTTCTTGATAATCGGTAGGAGTAGAGGTGGACGTTATAAATATGTATATTACATATATTCGGCTCTCTGGTACCTTTGTTATCCTGTTTCCGTGCCAATTTGGCTCTACTCACTTGACAAACTGCTGACTCCTGGTCATGGGGACAGATCGTTTGACTCCTGATTCAGGGGACTATAGTTCAAGCTTGGACACGATCAGATTCCTTCTTCATAATAATGAGCTATTTTCTATAAATTCTAAAACTTTTGATTTCAATCCTTGGCATTAATATTTTTTAAAATTAATGAAAAAAAAAAGCTGGGTTTTCAAATGACTTGCAAGAGAAAGGACCAGGTAGTTCTCTTAAAATCCAGAATAATCAGAAAATACTATGGGCGACAACTGTGTCAAAAGAGGCCACCTGTTAATTAATGATTCCCTCTCTCTTCAAACGTCAAATACGTCTATAGTCCCATCCAAACTTCTTGGAGTAAATTTCGATAATAATTTACGTCTTTCCCAAAAGGGTCTGGAAAAAAATGGGCTTCGAATCAGCAGAACCAAAACGGAGCGTATGATTTGCAATATCTCACGAGCCAGGACCCAATCAACGAATATTTACCTGGAACGCATCCTATTAAAAAAGGCGGACCACTTCAGATATCTCGGCTCTATACTAGGAATATAGCGGTTTGAACAAACGCAAACTCAAATCAAATCAAGTGCACCGAAAAACTATATAGTACAACAGGAAAGTAACCACAATTTGTCAAGTCTAATGTGTGATAAAATGGGTCGATTGGGTGTTTGAGGTAAATACGTTACCCGGGTATCCCTCCGCTCTCCATGTGGTTGGCCAGGGTGACGTCATAGGACCAGACGTCAAACTGCCACTTTCTGAGGCCCAGCACCCCACACAGCACAGATCCGCTGTGGATCCCAATCCTCATGTCCAGTTCCACCTTAAAGGCAAGTAAAATGTCAAGAAATATACCGTTATCACAGAAAAATACCAAGTATGTGGTAAGAGGATAAAAAGACCAACTCCTTCAACTGATCATCATGGGAAAAATAGAGGGATTGCAGGGAGTTGGCAGAAGGCAGTTGTCCTCGCTGCGAAATATAAGGGATTGATCAGGAATGAGAAGAGTTGTGAACCTGTCCAAATAACACAAGACATGCTTTCGCTGCAGTGATGGCCAACGTTGGGGGACCTGACACAGCACCAGAAGAAAAGGAAGTCAAAACACACTAGGTATAAGTAGAGTTGCGAGAAATCATTAGATTATGAACAGTGGAATGACATTTTCAAAGAGTTTTTGCAGTTGTTTGGTCAATGGACATAGACATATGATTATTTTACCTGAGTTGTTTGACTAGTGTCCCTTATGGCGCGTATCATATGAAGGCCCATTTCTACACTGCACAGCGCGTGGTCTGGTCTTGCTGCAGGTAGTCCCGAAACGCAGTAATAGCAATCTCCTAACAGTTTGATCCGGAGACAATGGTTTTCCTGAAAAAAAAAAAAATAATAAAAAAGTTATGCTTTAGTAGCTACAAACTATACTTTTCTTAAAGATTCTGTCCTAAAAATGTTCTATAAAAATTCCCCGGGTCTAAAATTACATAACTTAGAACCACTTGAAATTAAGAAAGCCCTTAATAATAACTAACATAAAATAAATTATCAGACTAATCTTTCCCATATAATAATTTTAAATATTCCCCCAAATAATAATAAAAAATTTAACTCCCTAATCCGCCTCTATAATGTTCATGACTCACCGTTCTACCATCCTATTTGTCCTCGTGCACACTTTCTCCTATACCTCTTTCTCCTTTCCATTTTAAATTAAAGAAACTAATAAGGACTGTATTGTTCGCAGTTAAAATACAAATCATTAAATAATAATAATTAAAAATTAAAAAAAGTAGGATAAATTCAGTTGAAATGATATAAATGAGAATAATGTGCGGGATAATGACAGTATGGTGGTCTGTCCTCTCTGTCTACTCCTCCGGAAAACGGGACGACGTGATGATTAGTGTTAGTATATATTTAAAAATAATAATTAAAAAACACTTTAACTAGTTTCTACACCACTTTATTTTTGTAAAAACCAACCAGTTTCGCTCCCGCCAGGAGCTTAGCTAAGTTGTTACCCTGGCGAAGCTCCCGCCGGGAGCTTCGCCAGGGTTACAACTTTTTTTGTATCTTTGACGCACGCGAAATCGGTCGGTTTTGATAAAAATAAGTGGTGTTTACACCACTTATTTTTAAATTTAACTTCCATACGGGAGAAAGAGGGATACGAGAAAGTGTGCACGAGGACAAATAGGATGTTAGAACGGTGAGTCATGAACATTGGGGTATAACTATGGAAAATTTCTAATTAATATTGTAGTGGTGGATATGGAAGTTAAATTTAACTATAAATTTATTTTTATAATGCCACACAAATTAAGTGATTCATACGAAATTACAACATATATTTTTACTTACAGTCGCAAGTCTGTCAAAGCGGGCGAACAGGTCATTAAGCACCTTTACCAGTTGCTGTGCGCTGCACCGGCTAGCTAGTTCTGGAAAAATATGTATTAAATTATAAAGGCAGAAACATACTATTAACACGCGACGTGGCGTGTTTACTCCCACCACCGGCAACACGTCGATCTAGCTCGTCTAGATCGGGTGGCGTGTGCGCGCATGGCGTCGCCGCGTCGGGTGTTTCAGCCTTTATTGTTTTTTGAATAATTATGTAAAATTCCATATTAAATAATTAATACTAATAAAAACGTCAGTTTTCTAGAAGTTTTCTAATATTTTATGGGAATGACATGTTTCGCCCTTCTAAGGCATTTGATCTAATTATGCCTTAATAATAATAATAATAATACTCGTATGCTAACTTTTAAAGCGTCGTTTTTGTAATGTAATCACCTCAAGGGCGCATTAACGTGTTTTAAATCTAAAAATCTAAATTTTAGCGATCGGTTAAAAGGTATAGTAGAACAACAAAGTTTAAATGTTTAAATTGGGTATGAAATATGAAAAAGATGGACTGAAAAGTTTAGATCTGAAATCTGTCGGATCATTTATGCATCTGAGGTGTGAAGGGAGATTGTTTCAAGCTGATGGACCGGCTACCGCGAACGCTCGATCCCCGAAATTTGTACTGGGGCAACGCTTCGGCTCAACTAATCTTCCTATTGCCGAGGAGTTCGCCGAGCGAAGTGTGGATTTCTTTGTATTTAGGCTGTCCGTTATACAGAGTTCAGATATATAACTTTGAAGACTGTCCAGCAGAGTTTATACTGGATTCTTTCTGGACTTTTAAGCCAGTGAAGTTCTTTGAGATGTTGTGTTATATGGGACTTTTTTGGAATGCCTTTAATGTGTCTTGCTGCTGCATTGAACGCAGATTGAATTTTGATTATTTGTTGTTTTGGAATGTTTGCATAAATTCCATTACAATAATCAAGTCATGACACAACGAAGGAATTTAAAAGAGTTTTGAAAGTGTCATGGGGAATACTCCTTTTGACGGATTTTAATCGTCTTAGGCGGAAGAAACTAGCGCTGACCGTGTTATTAATTTGGGATTTTAGAGGCAGATTTGCGTCAAGACAAGCCTTAGTAGGGCGAAATATGTCATTTCCATAAAATATAATAAAACTGACGTTTTCATTCGTATTAATTACATATATTATTTATTGTTTATTGAACAACGATGTAAAACTTCATATTAAATAATTAATATGAATAAAAACGTCTGTTTTATAGGAGTTTTATTCTATTTTAGATGGAATAACATGTTTCGTTATTGATAGCTAAAATATATTGTATACGAGTACAGTAATTGGGTTCAAACGATCTGGTGTATATAAGAAAAAAAAATATAAAAACAGTTTGGCCATCCATTCTTTCTGCTTACTCCTTCGGAGAGACGGTGAGATGGTTAGGTATGAATGTTGTGGCTTCCAAAAACGTGTGCCGGTCTATAATATCCGCCTACATCTTCGGCGATACGGTGTGATTCTTATTTTTTTTTTATCAAAATAAATTGTTTTTTTATTTCAAAATGGTATATTCAAATTGTCTTATTATACTTTAGATTAACCATCTAATAAGGGTCGCTTTGATATTCTTGGGAAAGCGAAATAGAGTTATGCTAAAATATTCATTACACTTGTGACGTGATCTTGCGTTTAAAAATGGAATGTTGTAATGAAAAAAAAAGTATTAATAAATATAATACTATGAACATTTCAAATTCTTATTCATACCTTGATGTATTATAAAAAAAATAATTAACTAACCATCACGTCGTCTCCAGAAAGGGGTAGACAGAAATAATGGACTGCCATACTTTTCTTTCCTGACATACTTCTATAGCTTCCTTAACGTTCAGACATCGTGTCATCAATTGAATTCTCCGACTCCTCACGTGACCGACATTCAATATTTGATTTATTTGATTTTGTCACGTTTTCCTCGGCCTTCCTCTATTTTTAGTTCCATTTACATAACTAACTAACTAACTAACTAACCATCACGCCGTCTCCCCGAAGGGGTAGGCAGAAATAATGGACTGCCACACTTTTCTTTCCTGACATATTTGTCTCGCTTCCTCAACATTCATACATCGTGTCATGCGCGCGCGTCGATTTCTCTGACTCCTCACATGGCCGACATTCAATATTTGATTTATTTGATCGTGCCACGTTTTCCTCGGTCTTTCTCTATTTCTGGTTCAGAAAAGTTTGCGGTTTTTGGCCAGAAACTTCTCTGTCAATGTACGAAGTCCAAAAATTTGATCCATACATCCTCTGCCATTCATAAAGGCACCTTGCACATCCCAAACTTTGTCACTCGTCAATTTTCTTACTCTTTCTATTAAAATTCTGCCAAGACTTTACCAACGACACTCAAAAGACTAATAGCTCTGTGGTTTCCACATTCCATACGCGATCCTTTTCCTTTGTACAGGGGCATAATTACTGCTCTCCTCCAGTCTAGCGGCGTATATCCATTTACATCGTTAAGCTAAATATTTTTTTACCATTATTTTTTCATTGATTCTTTCATTGAACCTCGATTATCCAACTATCTGCTGCCATATAGCAATCTTTTAAATTTATTTTCTTATGGAAGCTGTTAACTGCTTCATCATCATTTTCGTCTGCTAGCAATAATCGTCGAAGCATCTGTTTTCTGTATAAAAGCCGTGTTTTAAACAAGCTCTCCACATCGGTCTCCACCAGCGGTTTAAAACTGTGAAGACACTTGTTTTAAACCAAAATTCGTTTGACCTTTGTGGACGGACGCGCATAGTAGCGTGTGGATCGCCCGTTGTAAACACGCATTCCACATGTGTGGCTGTGGATTCCACCAGTCAAGGTCAGTTGCATAGCGGCGTCGCACAGTGTTTCATATCCCAATATTACGAGCTACTTTTCATTATTCTGTAAAAAAATTATTTTGAAATTTTTATTCTTATAAAGTTTATATGTCTGTTGACTTCTACGATAGAAACACATATATCTGTCTGTCTATCTCTCTGTCTTTACGACTGAATCCCTGTGAAGAGCTTGTTTCAAACAGTGTGGCACGGCCTTTAAGCGTTTGAATGTTTCTATTACACCCTGATCCATCGGTTGTATTATCGATGTGACATTTGGAGTAAGAAATTTGACCGTAAACATTTTATCGATCTGGTTTAAACATTCAATAGATGGGTGGGAAGGTGCATTGTCTAGTAATAATAACGTTTTTCCCCTTTGACCTACGGATTTTTGATGTTTTTTACTTCTGGAATGAACTGATTTTCAAACCATTGTTTAAAGTTTCACCATTCATCCAGGCTTTTTTCTAATGATCATATTCAACCGGAAGACTTTTGATATTTTTAAAGCATCTGGGGTTCTTTGATTTCCCAATGACGTACTTAAACAGCGCACGTGCAAATCAGCACGTCCTCTGTTTTTGGTTTATTTTGACCTTCTTCTTCTCCTTATAGACCTTTGGTCTGTTCTTGAAATCAGGCTGGCCTCTCTTGGGAGGTTGACTCACAACTATCTCTCCATCTCTTCGGCGGTCTTCCGGGGGGACGGCAGCCGGCAGGAATCTGATGCGCCACAGCGTGTGGGATTCTGGTGGGATCCATCCTCTGCACGTGCGCATTCCAGTATCTTCTGCGTTGTTTGCCCCATCTCACGACATCCTCCACCTTGCAGATCTCGCAGATAGCCGTGTTCTTCACCCTATCCCGAATAGTCCTTCCTGCTATCATCCTCAGCGTCCTCATCTCTGCCACCCGTACTTTAGCCTTCGTTCTTGTGGTATCCGCTCTGGTCTCAATAGTATATGTCAGTATAGGCCTTACGCAGGTTTTATATATTCTGACCTTACTGTCAGTTCTCATATATTTGTTTTCAATATATGAGAACCAATTCGGATAATCATACTAATTAGATACCAATTCGGATAACAGGTTCCACTGTACCTTAATCAGATTTCAGAAAATAATGATTTTTAACTTAATATGATAACATTCTAAACTGTTTACTTTGAACACTATTATAATACCGCTATTTCGGAGTCGGAAAAATTGACAAGAGTGCATATTACAATGTATGAATATAGAAATTCGAGAGGTCTGTCAGGATAAAGCAGTGTTGTGGTTTATCCTTTCTGTCTTCCCTTCAAGGAAACGGTGTGAGGTTAGTTAGTTAGTTGGTTGGATTGAAAAAGAAACCAAAGAAAAGGTGAGAGAAAAAACAAAGGTCACTTACATCATCCCCAGTGTAGTGATTCTAAAATGGCAAAGGGCAGGTCACGTAGCCAGAAGTTAGGACGAAAAATGGACAAGAAGACTGCTGACTTGGTGACCTTGGACCTCAAAGAGATGTGCAGGGTGACTGAAACTACAGTGGAAGCAGTGGCGTGCCTAGGGTCAACCAGTAAGGCAAGCCCGTCCGACATTTTTGTGTTATAATATTAATAGAGGGTCACGATAATGTATTTTTCCGGATTAAAAGAGTTTTATCTTTCTAAATTAATTAATTTTAAATCCCATTTTAAATCTATACAAAAAATAATTTTCTGCATCACCAAACTCATGTTTTTGTATAAAATAATGTATTTACAAATACAAGAAGAAATATAATGAATAAGAAATAAGCTGTAAATAGACAATAACAACAAATTTGTTGACATCGAAACACGAATTATAAGTAAATGTTCGTAAAGAAATCACATCATCGTTCTTTTCATAATATTTCTGCACATAACGTAAATGACAGATAACATTCTGACAATAGAAATGAAGTTCGTGACGCATCGAATAGTAACATACTTCACAGTGATAAAGCCCGGCTTCAAATCCATACAAAAAATTGTAGATATGTTCTGGTATATATGCACCTAGCTATATGATTACAAGTCAAAAATACATAAGTGCGACAAAAACCCTTATACATTTTGCATGCCCGATATGAATCCCATCGAAAATATGAATCAAAACATTTGGACGTAGGCGATTTCGCGGACATCTCCCCTATGGTACGTACTCGTATGAGCAAAAAACATAATTTTATGATAGATTTTTTAAGGCAAGCCCGGCTTTTCGGCTTGTATGAAAGTACCGCCACTGAGTGGAAGGATGATCTGAATCGAAACGTCAGCATAACCTGGATGCATTCTGCACAAGACAGATGGCATTGATGGAGGAGACCTACGTACGAAAAGGAAGATTTTCAACGACTTACCAGTAAATCCTTTTATGTCTGCGAATAAAATGGAAACGTTCTCGTATCGGTGGATGTAGATCTTGTGGAATTGGTGGGGCTGGAAGGATCCCTTCTCCTCCTCGTGAGCGATGTCTCTGATCATTTCTTTGGCGACGAAATCTGGCAACACTGGAAAAAATAAATATCGTTAAACCACAAATAAAAACATATAATTCGGAGACGTATTCGAGGATGCCTAAGATCGTGACGCACGAGACTCCAAAGGGTCGCCGACCACCTGGACGACCATCAAAGGAATGGAAAGCTGGATGTCTTCATAACAGGAAGAAATTTAAAATCCTGTACAAACTGATCGTAAGATCTACAATAAGGTTAAAAAGAGAAGAAGAGGTTTTCTAGAAGGAAGAAGCCTGAGTCCTTTATATAATTTAAGATTCGCTCGCAATGCAAATTTAAAAGAATACGATCTCTTTCTATCTCCCGAAAAACTATTTGAATGTTCGATTTGCGTTAAATCGTTTGCAGTCAAAGCACGGTTAAAGAACCATTTGCTCATACACTCGGATGATAAACCGTTTCCATGTTCAATGTGCCACAAACAATTCATAGCAAAAATCCTTTTGGAAGAAAATATCCTTTTCGACGAAAATATCTCGATCCATCTGTAAAAAAAGAAACGTAGGGGAAATGTTAAATCTAATCATAATTTGTATATCTTCTAACAGTGTCTTCGTGCACTGTCTGACCATGGTTTAAGCTTAGCTAAGAATAATTGGATTAAGCTGGGCAGCTTTCGGAAACATGAGTTACATCCTTGAAAAACGGAAAATACTGATCAACCTGAAACGAAAAGTCTATGAAGCCTGCGTTCTGCTAGTTGGTACTTATGTTCTCGAAATTGCCAAACAAAGTGCCGAGAAACTACGAGTGACCCAAAGAGCCATGGAAAGAGACATGTTAGGAATAAGCCTAAGATAAAGAGTGAGAAACGATACTGTATGAGAAAAAACAAAGGTCACTGACATCATCCACCGTGTGGCGATTCTAAAATGGCAATGGGCAGGTCACGTAGCCAGAAGCTCAGATGAAAAGTGGACAAGAAGACTGGTGACTTGGAGACCGTGGACGACAAAGAGAAGTGCAGGGCGGCCGCAACTACGGTGGAAGGATGATCTGAACAGACACGTCGGAATAACCTGGATGCAGTCTTCACAGGACAGAGTGACATGAAAGCGAATGGAGGAGCCCTTGTCCAGGAGTGGACTGGAATAGCCTGAGAAAGAAGAAGAAGAAGATGAAGAGGAAATATTTGGTCGAGTCACAGCGACGAAAGGACTCGAGGAAAGTAGAATTGGGCCACCTTTATAGTGAGGACAACGGATGATTGGTGGACCAGACGCACCCTACAGAATTGGCCTCAGAAACTCGGGCAGACCACAAGCAAGATGGTATAATGACATCAAAAGAGTGGCAGAAGGTCAATGAGACAGACTGGAGTTATGGACGTCGAGAAAAGGGCTATGTTCAATATTGGACGATTAATGGCGACCTACCGGAGAGCAGTAGTTTCTCCTGCCTGGCATTTTCTTCCTGTGTCCTGCAACGTGTCTCCATCGCCCTATGAGTCTCCAGGAAGGCACGCCGCTGACCACGGTCGGTCAGGTACTTGGTGTACATTCCCGCAAGGTTCATACAGGCGTATAGAAGAGCGTTAGCGAACAGCTGACGAAGGGAGCATCCAACCTCCTGAAACAGTCAACGTCCAATCAGATTAATAGTCTCAAATGTTCATAGTAATGAAATATAACAATGTTTTTTTATTAACTACTTCCACTTATTGTCTTTATTTCGACAAAGACTGGTTTCGCCAGGCCAGCTGACATCGACAGACATCGTTAAAAACATAGTTAGGCTAGGCGAAACATGTCAATCCCAAAATAAAGACATATGTATATAAAACAGACCTATCCAAAAATGCTAAAACGGCAGTACATAATAGTGTTCTTGTACCCTTATGTATAAAAGCGAAGCATGGAATTGGCAAAAGAAGGATGAAAGTAGAATAAATGCAGTAGAAATGATATCTCTTAGACAAATGTGTAGAAAATCTACGTTTGATAGAGTGTCGAATGAAAATATAAAGGATCATTAAGATGGTTTGGACACATGGAAAGAATGAATGAAGAAATAATGGTAATAAAAGTATATGTTAACGATGTAAATGGAACTAGAAATAGAGAAAGACTGAGGAAAACGTAGCACGATCAAATTAATCAAATATTGAATATCGGCCACGTGAGGAGTCGGAGAAATCGACGCGCGTGCATGACACGATGTATGAATGTTGAGGAATCAAGAGAAATATTTCAGGAAAGAAAAGTGTGGCAGTTCATTCTTTCTGCCTACGGTTAGGATGGTTAGTTAGTTAAAAAAAAAATCGGTAATTTAACGGAAATCAGTCATTTTGAGAAACACGATACTAGAAATTTCTTCTATATTCGCCATCACTTAGTGTCGTGGATACACATTTGAATAACTATTTGAAAACCTCGTATTTTGAGGTTAAAATTCATACACTGAAGAAGGGAAGTCTGTGTCCCGAAACATGTTTGTGAAAGGTGCGAAAAAGTGGTGCGAAAATACTTCATCTTCTTGAGGTATAAAACAGACATTTTCAATATTATTAAATATTATACAACCTAACAAACAAACAAACCATCACGCCGTTTCTCCGCAGGGGTAGGCAGAGATAATGGCCCGCTACACTACTCTGTCCTGGCAAACCCCTCTAGCTTCCTCCACATTCATACAACGAGTCATACTCGCACATGAACAACCTTTTAAATTTGATTATGTTTTATAAAATATTATATATTTATTTATTTACATAAATAAAAGAGAAGATGAATGAGAGTCGCACAGGATTGAGAAAAATGGAGAACGTTTAAGGAGGTCTACATCCAGCAGTGGAGAGACCTCTAAGGAATAAGAAGATTATTCCTAAAAAATATAGGGGTTATCGCTGTCTACCTTTGAGACACAGATTTAGTACGCTAAGTGATATGAGTCCATTGTGGTAACCCAGATAACGGCAAATAACGCTTTATTGGGGTAACTATGGACATGGTGTGGTTAAATCTCCTGTTTACATTCGCTGAGTAAATAATCTCCTATTTTCATTATTGACGCTGGCGTCTCTTCTACGACGGTAACAATACTTGGATTAACTCACTAACTGACCATTACGCTCTTTCTCCGAAGGGATAAGCAATTTTGTAACCACAACTTTAATACGACGTACCCGACATTTAAAATCAGTTTTTTTTTACAACATTTTGAATGTATATAAATACTTGTAGACGAACAACTGGATTTCACCCATTGCGGGCTATCAATTCAAGAATCAATTGTATCTCAATAGAGACGAAGATTATAGCATATAGATTGGAGTGACATCTCCAGGCGGTTTCTAGCAATGCGCTAAATGGCGGTAGCCTTTCACATTGCGTTAAAAAGATCTTCTGCTTAATGCTTAAAATACAATCTTCATAGATGGCGTTAGTGTGTAAATTGAATAAACTACCATGCAAAGGGTGGTGTTGCAGATTAACATACTCGTATATACAACTTCCAAAAATTTGTCAGACATGGTGGTCATAAGAAAAAATAAGGTGGAATGGGGAATGTTGCGCTTAACCCAAACAATGACAGGTCATAAGTCCTGTAAACACCTCGATCAACCATATTCTGTTTCCAATTTGCATCTTCGTCTCTATTGGGATACAATTGATTCTTAGATTTATTTGATCAACACGTTGGTATACATCTATTACGTGCTTCATTTACATCGTAAACGTTTGCTTTCTTCAATTATTCTTGCTATGCTTGCAAGTTTGCATTACTTAATATAATGATGAATGTCGGAAAGTCAAAGGTGATGTTTTTGAAAGCGAAGAGCAAAATGACTGTTTGTAATATGACTGTGAACGAAGAGAACTTGGAACAGGTGAGGGTATTTGTGTATTTAGGTAGCATGTTCACAGCAGATGGCCGAACGGATAGTAACATCGAAAGAAGGGTTGGTGAGAGTAACAAAGTGAATGGAGCTTTAAGAATAGTTAATGGAAACAAGGACTTATCAATGAAAGCGAAAATGGCCGTTCACAATGGAGTTCTGGTCTCATCCCTAATGAATGGAAGCGAAGCATGGAACTGGCAGAAGAAGGATGAAAGCAGAATAAATGCGGTAGAGATGAGGTCCTTAAGACGTATGTGTGGTAGAACGATATACCACAGAATCTCAAATGCTGATATTAGAAAGGAATGTAGAGCGGAAGAAGGTATTATGACCAAAATTATGAATGATGTTCGGACATATGGAACGCATGGATGGTGAAATAATGGTTAAGAAAATATACGTTAATGATGTAAATGGGGTACGGTGTCAAGGCAGACCGAGGAAAACATGGCATGACCAAATTAATCAAATTTTAAAGGTTGGTCATGTTAGAAGTCGGAGGAATCGACGTGCGTGTATGACTCGTTGTATGAATGTGGAGGAAGCTAGAGAGGTTTGCCAGGATGGAGTAGTGTGGCGGTCCATTCTCTCTCCCTTCCCCCGCGGGGAAACAACGTGATGGTTTGTTTGTTTTGTTTGTTTCTTTATTATGTTTAAAGATATTAAATTCAAATTTAAATTAGTTTATTTTATGATAGACGCTACAAATAAAATGAAGGTTTAAGGCATATATTCAGAATCTTCTTCCTCAGCCTTCTTCTCTTCACTGCTGGATATAGAGGGCTCTTCCGTTTTCCTCCACTCGTCCCTTTCTTGTCCTTTCCGTATTCAGCATTTAGGTAGCCTCTCGACATGCATTTTATTTGTCCAGGGCTCTATTGGAGTATCCTGGATGTCCATTTGGTACTTTCGTATCTGGCTATATGTACAGACCAATGCCGTTTCAATTTAGTTGTTAATATGAAAATGAAGGTATAACTTACAGCTTCAGGGTTGGAGAAGACGGACACGGCGAAGACTATGAGGTGACTGAGGGCTGATACGGTTCCTGCCAGGAGACACCAGCGCAAGGGCAAAGGGAGCATGGCGTAGGGCACGAACACAATGAACAGGACATACCACACCAAGTACTCCCTTCGCGTAAAGCCGAGGCCATCGCCAACGAAACCTGAAACAGACATTCTACTTGAACTAGTGCCTAATTCCCATTGCTTCACCAGTCCTTTGTTGAATATTTAAACTTAATATAATAGTATAAAGATCAACCTGAAACGAAAAGTCTATGAAGCCTGCGTTCTGTCAGTTGGTACTTATGGTATTGAAACTGTAACACTGTCCAAACAAAGTGCCGAGAAACTACGAGTGGCCTAATGAGCCATACTAGGAATAAGCCTAAGAGACAGAGTCAGAAAAGATACGGTGAGAGAAAAAACAAAGGTCACCGACATCATCCACCGGGTGGCAACTCTAAAATGGCAATGGGCAGGTCACGTAGCCAGAAGTTCACATGAAAAGTGGACAAGAAGACTGCTGACTTGGAAGCAAAAGTGGACGGCAAAGGGAAGTGCAGGGCGACCGCAACTACGGTGGACAAGACAGTAAACAGACACGTCAGAATAACCTAGATGCAGTCTGCACAAGACAGAGTGACATGGAAGCGAATGGAGGAAGTCTTTGTCCAGGAGTGGACGGGAATAGGCTGAGGAAGAAGAATAATAATAGTATTTTAAAAGAACTGCATGAAGTTCCTCGAAAGGGGAGACCGACAGGGAGACACCAACTCCCCCAAACTATTCACTAATACACTTGAGGATGTCTTTAAGAAACTTGATTGGAAAAACCAACGAATAGATATAGGTTGCGAATTCTCAGCCAACTTGAAATTTACAGTCTGTTTGCAAAACGACAAAAAAAAAACGGTTTGGGGCCAATAGATTTTGAATATTGAGCGAAGGCACCTATTTATAAACACCTGGAGTTTACCAATTTCATGTCATATTCACCTAAGATATAAGTTATAGTACATAATAATGCATATATTGAAATGCTGCTAATGTGGAAAGAAATGGGAAACTACAACATTAAAAATACCCAAGTGGCCTCCCAAGAACCACCAAAGATGTTAAAATAGTTGCTGTAAACCAATCCCTAGGATTGAAATAAAGAAATAGAATATGGAGAGCAAGACAAAAATGGGATTCATGACCCATATTTAAAATGGATTTATAATTTTACCAAAGACAGTGCTTTAATCAGGTAAACCAGATTATCGTAAAATAGTGACACGGTTTAGCAAATGGCTTGCTCTACCTACCGGTTTAACAATAGGTAGGTTGGCTCGTCGGGATTTAAATGTGCTATTAACCTTTCCCTTACGGTGCTTAAATAAAAACATGCGTTCCGGTGTAGGGTAGTCAGTACGCGTTAAAAAATTAGCGATTTTAAATAGGAAAAATAGGAACATTCATAGCTAATCCCCTTATATAATTATAATCGATGTCAAAAATTATAATAATTGAGATTTAATTACTAAAAACATTAAAAAAAACATCTGGCAACGCTCACGGAACGGGCATAGACCCGCTCTGGTTGAAAGCCCGAAAGCGACTGCCGGCGGCGGCGGGACGGCCGAGAGTGAGGACATTGAGCTAGAACATATGCAAGAGTGAGATGCGAATATAGTGTCGCGTACTCCATGTTCACAAAATACCTCCGATGTACCCGATGAATTCTGATTATTATTGATAATATTTTTTTTAATCAATGCGTAAATATATTATGGAGGAATACCTAAAATCTTAACCTTGTATTTATTAAATGTATAGAGATATTGATGGTTATAAGAAGCAACGTGTAGAAGATACCCATCACAGGGAAGGGAGGGTAAAGGAGGTTTTAGCGTAAGAATGTGAGTGATGTCTGGATGGTACCTTGCGAGTTAAGGAGCAGCCAGGTGCAGACGGCAGCCCAGTGGAGGTAGTTGTTGGCGAAGCAGCGCCAGCAGGAGAGCGAGCAGAGAGCCAGGTTGGCAGCGGCTCCACAAGCAGTCCAGGCCGCACCCTCAGCGGGGACCACACCCTGAGATCGGGAAGCCCACAGCGAGGCGAGGGCGCACTGCAATACAACACTCATACATTGCTAAACTCCAACAGAAGACATTCATTAAAGGTATTCCAAAAAAGTCCCATATAACACAACATCTCAAAGTTCACTGGCTTAAAAGTCCAGAATGAATCCAGTATAAACTCTGCTGGACAGTCTTCATTTATCATGTTTACGAATGACATTGCCAAAATTATAGAATCCTTTGGCCTCCTCTCACATTGCTATGCTGATGATCAGCAACGTTATTTTTTCTGCAACCCTGACGACACCAAACATCTTACGTCAATAACTGTCAACTGCATTGATACCATATCCAGATGGATGGCATCAAACGAACATAAACTAAATCCATCCAAAACGGAATTTCTCTGGACTTCTTCCGCAAAGCGTCAACATCTTAACGATCATTCCTCAATTTCAACAGCTGAAAATGATATCGTTCCCAAAAACTCCACAAAGCTTCTTGGTGTTTATCTTGACCCAAATCTGTCTCTAAAATCCCAAATTAATAACACGGTCAGCGCTAGTTTCTTCCACCTAAGACGATTAAAATCCGACAAAAGGAGTATTCCACATGACACTTTCAAAACTCTCGTAAATTCCTTCGTTGTGTCACGACTTGATTGTTGTAATGGAATTTATGCAAACATTCCAAAACAACAAATAAACAAACTTCAATCTGCGTTCAATGCAGCAACAAGACTCATTAAAGGCATTCCAAAAAAGTCCCATATAAAACAACATCTCAAAGAACTTCACTGGCTTAAAACTCCAGAAAGAATCCAGTATAAACTCTGCTGGACAGTCTTCAAAGCGCTACATGGAATGGCACCAAGTTATATACCTGAACTCTGTATAACGGACAGCCTAAATTCAAGGAAATCCACAGTTCGCTCGGCGAACTCCTCGGCAATAGGAAGATTAGTTGAGCCGAAGCGTTGCCCCAGTACAAATTACTCACGATGTGCGAATGTAGAAGAGGCGCGAGAATTATGCCAGGGTAGAACAATGTGGCGATCCATCATCTCTGCCTACCCCTCCGGGGAAACGGCGTGATGGTTAGTTAGTTTGTTTATTTATTTATTAAAAAAAAAAAAACAATTGGGTTATATGGATACATTTTTAGATCTTACTATTAATTATGTACTCGTATTGTTTCAGAAGTATTTTATATTGAGTTGTATTGAGACTCCTTGTGTCTTTTGTTAGTTCATTGTAAAGTTTCATCCTTGATTGTCCTGTCTTGGTTGGTGCATTCGGTAAGTGATATCTGGTCCAGTGTCTGTGTATGTCTGAATTTTTAGTTAATTTGTAGCTGCTGTCTGTTGTCTCTTCCATGGTCACTCCGCGTACAATTTTTAAGGTCTCATATTTGGTCAGGTCTGATATGTCCATTTGTTTTGTTTGTCTGTAAACTTTTATGGTTGGGGTAAGGTAGTTAATGTTATATGCTAATTTTATTTTGTTGTCTTTGGAGTCTGGAGGTGTCCTTTTGGTTTCCTGTCCCCTAGAAGGGAATCATATATGTCAGTCGGTTTTTAACATTTTTTTTTATGTTTAACAGTTATTTAGCAAAGCGGAACAAAGTAAGAATTTTTAAGACTTGTGTGTGATCCATCATGATATATGGGATTAAATGCAGGGTGGACACCACAATCGCAAATAGCGCGCATAAATGAAGATGCCCTGAAAAATATCTGACAACGCGATAGAATTAGGATCTCAAGAATAAGGGAAATATGCGAGGGCAGGATGACGTAGGTAGGGGAGGCAAAGGAGAAGATATTAGTATGCACACTTGAAAATAATGGAAGGTCACGAAGGGCGTCAAAGAAGAATCGAGAAGAAATAAACAGAGAAGAGAAAAACAAAGTGTATAAATTTGTCAGGTTCAAACGACCCGTTTAAAAAAAAAAAGAAACGATAATCTGAACCCAGTATTTACAATATTAATAGAGATATTATAGTTATTAGAAGCAATTTTAATAGATCTGACACAGAACGATCTGTGACACAGACATCATGTCTCGTCGGATGATGAGATCCAGCTGTCCTTCCATCTCTTAGGCGGTCTTCCAGGTGGGCGGTGTCCAGAGGGGATTTCATAAGCGGCTGTATATGCGAGTCTGTCACCATCCATTCGGGCTACATGGTTCCTCCAGTACCTTCTTCTGGATCTACTCCACTGAACGATATCTTCTATTTCGCAAGTTTTTCTTATGTCTACGTTGCGGACACGATCTCGGAGAGTTTTTCCAGTAATTGATCTTAGGAACCTCATCTCTGATGTTCTTAGGAGTCCCTTAGTTCCCATAGTGTCAGCCCGCGTCTCTACAACATACGTCATGATAGGTCGCACGCATGTTTTATAAATTCTGATCTTGCTGTCGATACGCATGTGCTTGTTCTTCCAGACCAGATTCTTCAGGCATACTGACACGGCAGAGGCTTTACTGACTTGTTCACGTACTTCGGTATAAAGGTCATTTGGCTGCAGATCTCTACTCCCAAATAACTGAACCTCATTACTTGCTCCACAGGTATATCATCAACAGTCAGCTTACATCTTGTAAGTTTACTAGATATAGTGAGACTTTTTGTTTTGTTGACATATAAGCAATGTGTATTTATTTATTTACTTATACATAATACACAAATGAGAGGCCATTAAGAGTAAGATGAGAATTTATAAAGCATTACATAATTAATAGTAAGATCTTAAAATGTATTCATTTAACCCAACTGGGTTTTTAAAAGAAAAATTAAAAAAAATTAAAAAAAAAAAAAAACTCCAAAAGACACTCTCGACATTGCTCCTGGAAACCAAGAATATCCCACCTGCTCTGCACTTACTTTATTATTACTATGTAGTTAGCTAAAGGGTTACTTAAACCTCTTTGTTTTGGTTGTAAAATAAACATTGAGGACATTTTTAAAGTTGGATAAAGTCACTAAAGAATTAAGTTTCGCCCCGTTACGTTTTACTATCATTGCGTGTTTGATGCTCAACTCATTAGGCGATTGTGAGGGTCTCGATATTAGAGGAACCGAAAAGTGAAACAATGAAGCCGATAAAAATGGCGGTTTGTGTTTGAATCGAAAGCAAAACCAATTTTGCATTTTGTAATTAAAAATATTGTTTAAATACACGAAAACGGAATCTACTTCTTCTTCCTTGACAAAGGCCTCCTCCATTTGCTTCCATGTCACTCAGTCTTGTGCAGACTGCATCAAGGTTACTCCGACGTGTCTGTTCAGATTATCCTTCCACCGTAGTTGCGGTCGCCCTGCACTTCTCTTTGCTGTCCACGGTCTCCAAGTCAGCAGGCTTCTTGTCCATTTTTCATCTGAGCTTCTGGCTACGTGACCTGCCCATTGCCATTTTAGAGTCGCCACCCGGTGGATGATGTCAGTGACCTTTGTTTTTTCTCTCACCGTATCGTTTTTTAATCTGTCTCTTAGGCTTATTCCTAACATAGCTCTTTCCATGGCTCTTTGGGTCACTCGTTGTTTCTCGGCACTTTGTTTGGACAATGTTACAGTTTCAAGACCATAAGTACCAACTGGCAGAACACAACTTATACTCGTAGGCAAAGGCGCAGGCGAAAAGGGAATATAAACCAATAAAACGGTGGCGACTTGCTTATTGGTACTGTAAAAATGCAGCACCCCTATTTCCACTCAATATTATCGACAGCTTTTGCGGCAGAGTGGCAACACCTGGATTCATTTTGCCTACCTCTTCGGGTAGGCAAAATGAATGGACAGCCACACTGTTATTTCCAGACATACTTCACATGCTTCCTCAACACTCAAGATACCGTTTTTTTTTAAATATCATGAAGATGGAATCTGGTCGTATCCAGATTTGAACACTTGACTCCTGGATCAGGAACCAAGCATTCTGTCTCCTAGACCACCAAAACTTTCGTAGCAGAGCTGCAACAGGTATGTCGGCCACACCAAACGATTCGTGTTTGATTCCTGGAGAGGACAGTGTGATTTTCACGCTTGCCTGGTCTGGTGTAGAATTCACGTGACAATAAAATGGCGAAAGATAAGCTACTAATCATTAAGCTATCAATATGATAGCTATAAGTATACACATTACACCGATTTGGCTCGCGTTGTAATGATGAAAATGCCGTCCATTCATTTTGCCTACAACTTTGGAGAGATAGCGTCATGGCTTGTCGGTTAGTTAGTTAGTCAGTTAGTCTCACAACTAAGTCTTCTTCATCTTTACCCCTTATTGTAGATCCTGCGATCTGTTTATGTAGGATATTTTTTTTCTCCCTATAATGAAGATGTCCAGATTTCTCTCCATCTCTTTGGTGGTCGTTTGGTTGACGGCCTTCTGGAGTCTCGTGCAACACGATCTTAGGGATCCTCGCTGGATCCATCCTGTCGATGTGGTCCCTCCAGAATCGTCTTCTCTGCCTACTCCATCTCACTATGTCATCAGTTTTGTAGGATCTGCGAATCTCTTCGTTGAGTATCCTACCTCGGAATCATCTATGAGAGTAGGCTGACTTTTCGTGCACATATCGAGAGAATTTGTGACATTGCACTGAGTGACACTGCTTCATCATTCGGACCGGAAGAGTTTTCAGAGATCCCAATGTGCTCAGAGCCCTATACAACGCGTTGGTTCGGAGCAGACTCGAAAGTGGTTCTGTGTTATGCTGTTATGCTGGAAAGGGTTCAGAATTTTTTTTGAGGTATCTCTACATGGGGGAGTATGGTAGTTATCCGTGGCTCTATCCCACGGCATTTCTTTTAGGAATCTCATTACCCATTTCTTTAAATTAATCCAGGGGATATGTCGAGAACTCGGCCGACGTTTTTAACACCCTCTAGGGTGCTGGTCTTTTTGTCCCTGATAGATTTCTCCGACAGCGACAGCACAGATTGTTTTACCTACCGGCCACCAGAATCAATCTGCGTCTGGTGACACCGGTGGGAAGAGCAATTAGTCTGCTGAACGCGGTCTCCTCGGATATCGACGTCTTTCATATTAGAGAAGGTACGTTCAGGGGACAAATACTCTTGACTTTAGAAAGTATCTTGTCTTCCTAATGTTGAACCATCTCGAATGCGTTCCTGGTATTATGTTGTGTGTTTATAATATTTTACCTGTACTCAATAGATCCCTTAAACATTTTGCTGTTTGTAATGTCTTTTGAGTTAATAAACTGATTTGATTTGATTTGAAAACCTGTGCCAGGCTCATTATGCTACATGGCATAGAAGCACGAACTGACACAGATAGAACCAAAAGCCTTCTTCGGACTCTGGGTTGAGAGAACTGTGAACTATAGCAAGGAGGACTTTCAGGGACAGGATTAGAACCTCTGTAAATGTAGTGGATCTCTAAGAGTTCTACCCACGATAGGTCGCAATGTTTTCTGTTACTCTTAGGAGATGTTCTGTCCTGATAGTGTCCCCACAACTAAGTGTAACATAAAATCTTCATATATCTTCCGATATCGTACCTCCGCGACTAGGAGTCCACTCATAATTACAGCCATGGAGTTTAACGACTCGTCCGCCGGTCCACGCGGAGGGGAGGGGTGAGTCGCGAGATGGGTAAATAATAACAAGACAGACAATGTACTTTAATGGCTCATTTAATTAACTGTAAACTAATCCAACTTTCGCGTTTATCCAACTACCGGCGACGTGGTCGGTTCTCCACGCGAATCAACACGAATATCATTTATATGATATCAAGAAAAATCACAAAAAATAATGCCTTGAAAATAACGCTAATAATGACGTCATTGACGTTTATTTTGTGAATTAAAACACTGTTTTTTCGAACTAAAACTAACTAACTAACCATCACGCCGTTTCCCCGGAGGGGTAGGCAGAGAGGATGGATCGCCACATTGTTCTATCCTGGCATAATTCTCGCGTATCTTCTACATTCACACATCGTAACATGGACACTCGTCGATTGTTCCTACTTCGAACATAGCCGCCTTTAAGTAATTAATTAATTTGGTCATGCCATGTTTTCCTCCGTCGTCCTCGGCTTCTTTTTCCACTCACGCTACTTGTGTACAATTTTTTAACCATTTTTCTCTCATCCATTCGTTCCATATGTCCAAACCATCTCAGGGATCCTTTTTTAATTTTATTCATGATGCAGTCATCTGCCTTACATTTCTTTCTTATTTCATCGTTCGGTATTCTATCATACAACGTTTTCCCGCACATTCTTCTTAGTGATCTCATTTCTACGGCGTTTATCCTGCTTTCATTCTTTTGCCAGCTCCAAGCTTCACTTCCATAAATGAGGGTTGGCACTAGAACTCTATTGTGTACTGCCATTTTTGCTTCTGTTTTTTCGACTTTTTAGTATATTTTTGTCCGCATGTTTCGGAGGCTTTACGGAGAACGTTATAAACTGTATTGATTTATTTATTTACGAATGAGATGGATGATCTTAAATGCGGTGGCCAAGTGGTTTCTGCATAGTTACGTAAGTTACTTAACCAGTGCTTGGAAGAGGGATATACGCCACTAGACTGGAGATGAGCAGTAATTATGCCCCTGTTGAAAGGAAAATGATCGTGTATGGAATGTGGAAACCATAGAGCTATTAGTCTTTTGAGTGTCGTTGGTAAAGTCTATGGCAGAATTTTAATAGAAAGAGTAAGAAAATTGACAAGTGACAAAGTTTGGGATGTGGAAGGTGCCTTTTTGAATGGCAGAGGACAGAGAAGTTTCTGGCCAAAAACCGCAAACTTTTCTTTGCGTTTGCCGATTTACAAAACATACGATTAAATTAATATAGTAAAGTTGTGGAAAATATTGTCTGAATATGAACCAATGAATCGATGAACCTGGAGCCACCTGGAGAAGAGCCCTGCAGGACGAGGTCAAGGCAGCAGGCCTCACTTGGGATGATGTTAGGCATCAGGCATGCGTTAGAGTCGGGTAGAGAAGGTTCCTTGAGGCCCTATGCACCACGGAGGTGTGACAGAACAAAAATAAGAAGAAGAAGATTACTCTACCTACCGGCATAACCATTGGCAGGTTGGTCCTGCATCGTGGGAGATGTATGTTTATGGTAGATCGTTTTATCGATTCTGAAGATGTAAAACCCTCGAAAAACAAGCTCAAAGTGAAAAAAAAAAACCGGTATTTTAGTTGTCGGTCAAATGATATCTTGGAGAAATCGACCTGCGTGCAAAATATGATGTTTGAATGTTGAGGAGTCAATGGAAGTAGAACAGTTTTCGGTCCATTCTTTCTTCCTAAATATTCGAAATGTCTGCTTGATGGTTAGTTAGTACGTTTAGTTAACTAACTAATTAATTAGCAATTACGCCGTTTCCCCGGAGGTAGAGAAGATGGACCGCCATACTGCACTGTCCTGATTTAGCTCTCTAGGTTCTTCTACATTCGTAATTAGTTAAGTTTAATAAGAATAATAATGAATATCCGTGAAATTTTGTAACCAGTTCAGGCTTTGGTGTAAAATGCCAAAGGGTGACATTTCGGAAAATGTTTAGACGTATCTAAATATGGCATTCGTTTGCAATTTAAAATATTGTAAAAGGTAGTCATCTTATAAATACGGTTTCACACCTACACGACAACAGGAGTGCCACGGAATTATTGGCGTTTTTTTGTACAATATATTCCAGTTGATGCCAATTACTCTTCAAGAAATGAATTACTTTTACCATAGAGTAAAGGAATTCGAATGTCACAATGGAGTATATCCTACTTGAATAAATCTTTTTCTTCTTAGTTTAGATTGTATGACCTCTATATGACAGTGAACTGTCCTAGGGGTATTGAAAACAATAATTTATCAATGAAAGCGAAAACGGCACAATGCATTCACAATGGAGTTCTGGTCCCAACCCTAATGAATGGAAGCGAAGCATGGAACTGGCAGAAGAAGGATGAGGGTAGAATAAATGCGGTAGAGATGAGGTCCCTAAGACGTATGTGTGGTAGAACGATATACTACAGAATCTCAAATGCTGATATAAGAAAGGAATGTAGAGCGGAAGAAGGTATTATGAACAAAATTATGAAAGGATCGCTGCGTTGGTTCGGACATATGGAACGCATGGATGGAGAAAGAATAATTAAGAAAGTATACGTTAATGATGTAAATGAGGTACGGAGTCGAGGCAGACCGAGGAAAACATGGCATGACAAAATTAATCAAATTTTAAAGGTTGGCCATGTTAGAAGTGGGAGGAATCGACGTGCGTGTATGACTCGTTGTATGAATGTGGAGGAAGCTAGAGTGGTTTGCTAGGATAGAGTAGTGTGACGGTCCATTCTGTCTGCCTACCCCTGTGGGGAAACGGCGTGATGGTTTGTATTGTATTGTAACTGTCCTAGGATCAGCGGCGGTACTTCCATACAAGCCGAAAAGCCGGGCTTGATTTAAAAAAACTTTAATAACGATGTTTTTGCGCGTTTGAGCCTTCTACGAATAAAATAATATTTATAATTATCCCTTTTTTTTTTTTTTAATTTTAATTGTATCTCAATAGAGACGAAGACGTAAACTGGAAACTGAACATGGATGATCAAGGTGTTTACAGGACTTATGACCTGTCATTGGTTGGGTTAAGCGCACGCTTTATGTAATTACAACATTCCCCATTCCACCTTTGTTATTTGTGATCATGCATGACAAATTTTTGGAAGATGTATATATACTTCAAAATCCATATTTATCTTCACGTGGCAGTTTCAGTCAGCCATCTATGTAGATTTGGTTGCACTAGTGAATTTTTCAAGAATTAACCTATACAACCGACCCACTAACGCCATCTATGGAGAATGATTTTCGGCATTTAGCAAACTACCTTATTAACACAATGTGAAGGCTGTTGACCAACATATTGTTAGAAGCCGCTAGGAGTATTATTCCATTCTATATGCCAAAGAGTTTTGACCAGAATATTTGAAGACCAAATATTTGTGAATGTATAATTATCGCGCTAGTTTAAGCGATTTAATTCGTTGCGTTGCAAATGATCCGCTGGCATGCGCAGAAATGACCTAAGTGTATGTTTTGTTCCACTCATACGCACCGTATTTTATTTCACTCATACGTACCGTAGGTGAGATGCCCGCGAAAAATACCTATCAATCTAGAGAGAAAAGTATATGAATCGTGTGTGCTGCCAGTTGTCACTTATTATTATTATTATTATTCTGATGACTTGTATTTTAAGTGCGCGGTTTTGTAAAATCAATTACTCCAAGGGCGCATTAGGAAATGACTGACCGAACAGTGCAGTCTTAAGAAGTTTCTTAAATTTAACGTCACTATCCTCATACTTAATACTAACGTGGAGGCTTATTCCACGCCAACGGCCCAGCAACGCTGAAAGCACGATCATAGAAACTTGCTTTATTGGCTCTGACTGGAATTATTATGTTGTTTGCACTTGTTTCTACTGATCGGAGTGAACGTTGCCTTTCCGTTGGCATGGGTGTCACGCAGAGGCCGATATATACGCTGGCGCTCTCTGGTGTCTCGAGCGTTAAACACTATCAAACACAATTTGTATTTTACTCGTGGCCTCAAAACTGTAACATTGTCCAAACAAAGTGCCGAAAAATAATGTGTGACCCAAACATCTATGGAAAGAGCCATGTCAGGAATAAACCTAAGAGACAGGGTCAGAAACCATACGATTAGAGAAAAAAACAAAGGTCACTGACATCATATATCATATAGCGACTCTAAAATGGCAATGGGCAGGTCATATAGGCGAAGTTTGGACGAAAAATTGATAAAAACACCACTGTCTTGGAAGCCATGGACCACAAAAAGAAGTGCAGGGCGACTGACACTACGGTGGAAGGATGACCTAAACCAACACGTCGGCATAACCTGGATGCAGTTTGCAAGAGACAAAATGGCGAGGAAGCAAATGGAAGAGGCATTTGTCCAAGAGTAAATGGAAATAGGCTGAATATGACGTAGCATTAACCGCCCTACCTTCAGGTTATTTTCGAATGAAATTTAATTAGATATTAATTTAACTAACTAACTAACTAACCATCACGCCGTCTCCCCGAAAGGGTAGGCAGAAAGAATGGACTGTCACACTTTAACCGATGCGGCACTCCATCCTTCTCTTTTCGCCCCGCGGGAGACGCGGTGTGATGGGTTGCGAACCTCATCGCCACCAATAGGCATCTTCCGCGCACACTTCGATCTTCCAACATCCACAAAATAAATCTAAAACAAATAATATAAAATACAATGATATAAAATAAAATAACAAAATAAAAATAATTTAATACAAAATGTTATTTTTAGATGGTGCACATTTGTCTATTTAATTTATGTTCCACGAATCCACCGTTTTTTAAATTTAGCACATAATGTTTTTCCGATGTTGCACATGTTGACATGGACGATCCGGACTTTTGTATTTATTTAATTTATGTTACACGTATCCACACTTCGCCTGCCCCTTGTAAAACTATTATATTTATGAAGACTTGTACTCTAGTGTTGTTGGCACCCGCGCGTGTCCCTAACAGTTTGTACATTTTAGGTACATTACTTTTTCTCGAGAGCGTACGTGATACGGGATAGCGCAGAATGGTACAGTCAAAGTGAACGTATCACGTACGTTCAAATGTAGGGTGGTTAAGTAAGCCCCCCTTGCCGTGTTGAGTCTGTTGACGACATCCTCTTCTTTGCCTCCCAAAACCGTTTATCGTGGTAGCAAAAGCTGGTCGTAGTCACAAGGGGGATTTTTTTTACGTCTACGTCCTGTATTGCCTTATTACAGGAAAGATTTAGCTCTAAATATTTAAAAGTCGCGTTAAAAGCTTTCGAATCGAAGTGGTGTATAGAACATTAAAGTTTGAGAACCTCCGCTTTAGTCTCTTATAAGACGGTTTCTCGGAACGCGTCATTTCTTAGGAACCTACCTACCGCATTTCGCGAGGGTCGGGTGTAGTTGGAGCTAGTATGGCGACATTTTCTCGTTCGGCATCATTATAATAGTGAAATTTCCGTTTATGTTAGCATATTCCGTCCGAATTTATGAAGGTGAGAGTTCAAACATCGCCGGCTGCTAAATATAGCCGGCAAATTTAATAACGTCACTTGGAATAGCTTTGAACACTATCGCCCCGTAGATTCCGTCGAGATCATTAGCGCGTACTTGTATCAGAAAGCTTCTATTAAGAAACCCAAGACACACACGGAAGGAAAGCCGCGGTGAAAGCGTGCAAGACGACAAGAAAAAATAATCTTATAATTTTGCTAAAATCTCCTTTATGGAGGGTTATAAAATAACTAACAAACTAACCGGGGTAAGCAGAAACAATGGACCGCTACACTGTTCTTTCTTGGCATATATTTCTCGCTTCCTCAACATTCATACATCGTGTTATCGGTCTTCCATAATACATCATTACCCACACATTCTTCTCAGTTATCTCATTTCTACAGCATTTATTATTCTTTTGCCAGTTCCATGTTTTACTTCCATACAGGAATCAAACATTTACTAACTACCTTATCATCACGCCGTCTCTCCGAAGGGGTAGGCAGAAATAATTGAATGCCACATTTTTTCCCTGCCATACTTCTTTCGCTTCCTCAACATTCATACATTGTTTAATGCACGCACTTATATTTCTCCGACTCCTCACTTTTCCTCGGAATTCCTCTATTTCGATAGTTCTGTTTACATTGTTAAAATATAATTTCTTTACATTCATTTCTCCATTTATTCAAAACATGTGTCCAACCAATCTTAATGATCCTTATATTATTTTGTTCATAACACTTTCATTCGCACCGCACTCACTTATAATATTTTCATTCGACACTCTATCATACACAGTTTTTTTACACATTCGTCTAAAAGATCTCATTTCTACAGCATTTATTCCATAATAATTTCATCCTTCTTTTGCACGTTCCGTGCTTCACATCCACACATAAGGGTCGGTACAAGATCACCATTTTGCACTGACATTTTGGCTTTTTGGATAGACTTTTATTTGCGAAGACAACTTGATGTTTAATTGTATTATGTTTGAATTGTCGCATGAATTAATTACACCAAACCAAAGACTATTATAAGACCGGTAGTCACCTACGGCTTTTGGAAATGGTCCCAAACGCAGATGAGAGGAAGGCAGGTTGGCAGTTTTTGAGAGGCTTATCCTGAAAAAAAAAATTTGGACCCACGCTGGAGGATGGGACTTACAGAATCAAAAGAAATCTTGAACTTGAAGTACTGATTAACCAGGAAACAGTAGTGAGATTCTGTAAGTCTCACGCCTACGGTGGGCTGGCCATGTAGAAAGAATGCCAGAGGGTAGAACGCCAAAAAATATATCCAGATGAGTGCCCCGCGAAAAGAGACCGAGAGGCAGACCGAGGAAAAGATGGGCGGATTGCGTGGAAGAAGATTGAGAAAATAGAAGGAGCTGAGGAATGGAGAGAGATGGCCAGGGACTGAAGTCAGTGGAGGAGGCCAAGTCCCACACCGGGATGTAGTATATATTAGTAGTAGATCAAACACTGTGTGACAATCAAACTGTCATCGACGGGAATCGAACCCGTGACCTTCGGTGTAGCAGTCATAGCTCTTGTCACTCTGCCACAAAGGTCAACAGGTTGGTTCTTATGAACAATCTAGCTGGCGCTGTCGGAGATATCTGTCGTGAACAAAAAGACCCACACCCTCCAACACGGCTGAGTTCTCAAAATATCCCCTGTGCTGTAGGGCCATCGAAAAGAAGAGGATGATCAGTAAGGAAAGAACGGCGGTACTCGTGAAGCTGACGCCCCGGCATTTAACGAAGTTCTCTAAACAAATTCACGCGGGAGTCGATTCGCTTTCCATTCAATTTTAAATTTCTCGCTCACTCCAGAACACACATAATAAACAAGTTCGGCCCTAAGGGAAATGAGAGTTCGCTCCTCTGGAAGGTGGTGGAATTACGTTATTTCGTCCGTTGCACAGGGCCGACACTAGAAATGGCTATTAAGGACAATTATTATTTTTAAATGAACGGATACACATAAATTGAGGAAAAATTGAGCAAGTCAGAGAGTTCACTTATCTTGGTACGGTCATGACGGAAGCCAATGATACGCACGCGGAGTTGGAACATAGAGTTCAAAAAGTCCTACGAGCTGCAGCCTCCTTGCGAACGTTCCTAAAGTCCAAGGTTCTATACAGAAACACCAAGCTGCGTATTTATAACACCATTATCATGCCAGAACAACAAAGAATGTACTGGTTTGAGAATAGAATACTTAGAATTATCCTGGGACCCAGACCCGGTGTTGCAGCGGGAACTTGGAGGCGTAGGACCAACCAAGAGATCCGTACGACGACCCAGCAGCCCCTTATAACGAGCACCGAGAGAGCCGGTCGCCTAGCATGGATTGGGCACGTATGCCGAGCCAAAGAGACCAGAGCAATCAAGATCCTGTACGCGTCTAGGCCGAATGGAGTAAGACCTCTAGGAAGGCCTAGACAGAGCCTAATGGACAATGTTCTGGCTGACCTTGGCTAGGTTGGGTGAATCGGACTGCTGGGAGCAAAAGGCGCAGGATCGAGGAGCTTGGCGAAAAATCACCAAGGAGGATAAAACTCTTCAAGAGTTGTATGGCCATGGGAAGTAGTAGTTGGATACACATAAACAAACAAATAAACAAAATACTCACCTTTAACAAGATGTCCACGAGATTGACGATGATGAGGGATTTCTGCCTTTGTCGATGGGAATACTTTAAATAAGAAAGTTCGAGATGGGAGTCCTGAAAATGAAACGATCGTTTTTTGAAATACACATGTTAATACTAAATATAAACAAAAAAATAATAATCATAAAACAGCAATAATTATTCGAAAAACAACTAAATATAATTAGATAATCAAACATATGTAACTAATATATTATTCATATGGTAGTTGTCTGGGGTCGGCGCACAGTGGGGTGAAACACGATGCTAGCTAGAAATAAATGATGTACTCACATGGAAGCTATTGGTCAGCGAAGGCCAATAGATTCCTTTATATAAAACGCCCTTCTTGAAAACATCAGATTTATCTGTGAAAAATACAATTAAAAATAATTATAAAATGATATTTGTAATAAAAAATCTAATATTTTATGTATGGACGTGAAACATGGAAATGGCAAAAGAAGGATTTAAGTAGAAAAAATGCAGTAGAAATGAGAATGCGTGTATATAATTGAGAAGAATGTGCGAGAAAACGATATTTGATAGAATACCGAACGACGGAATAAGGAAGAAATGTAAGACAGATTATTGCATCATTAGTAAAATTAAAAAAGGATCCCTTAGATGGTTTGTATATATGGAACGAATGAATGAGAGAAGAATGGTTAAAATGTTGTATACTCGTACAAACAGTGTGAGTGGAAAGAGAAGCCGTGAAAGATCAAGAATATGTAGCATGGCATGACCAAAACAATCAAATACTGAAAAACGGCCACATTAGAAGTCTGAACACACTAGCGTGAATGGTGGGACGAATTTGTTTATTTAGCAAGTATGTTTACAAAGGATGAGGGAGTTGAGAGGGATTTTGAAAGAAGTGAAGACATAATGGTGAAGAAAATATATTTATACTATGTAAACGGAGCTAACAATAAAAGAAGAGCGTAGCACGATGGCACGATCAAATCAATTGAATATCAAATGTCAGCCACGTAAGGGGTTGGAGAAATCGACGAGTGTGCATGTTAGGAATCTAGAGAGTTATGTCAGGACAGAACGGTTTGGCGGTCCGGGGAAACGGCGTGATGGTTAGTTAGTTAGTTTATTGTTGGATATTATATTACTCACCAGTTAATCCAGCGTCTTTGAGCTCTTTTTCTCCTACCGGGAGAGGTCCAGCATCCACGGTATCTGTGTACCAAACTTTGGAATGTTCCCCGTCTTTTTTATCATCTTTCGCCTTCTCCTTCTAAAAATAATGTTGCAGAAACACTTGAAACACTGACAATTATTAAAACATGTCGTCTAATATGTTGCAAATAAAATTACTGGCGTAACTGTTATAGCAGAGGTGTAGGTGTTTTTTCTGTTTTTTGTAAGAAGGGCGATGGTTCAGAAAAGGAACCTATGTTTTACAAGTTGAATACGGATAAAAACGTCCTTTTTCTAGAAGTTTTACAATAATTTATGGGATTGACAATATAAAATGTAGCGAATATCAAACGTGATATTGTTTTTATTCCAATTTGTCTAAAAAGAAAAATATTTGACGCATGCATACTGCCTATTCTGACTACCCTAACAGCAAAGAGTGTCCATAAACTAAAAATCACACGACAATCCATGGAGAATCAAATGCTCGACGTTAGTCTTCAAGGCAAAATAAGAAATGAAGAAATAAGGCGCCAAACCAAAGCTGCTGACGTCATGGATAAAACAGCTATATTAAAGTGGCAATGGTTTGGACATAGAGCAAGACAGGGCAATACCCAATGGACATCCAGAATACTTCAGTGGAGGTCTTGGACAAAGAAAAGGAGTGTCGGGAAGCCACCTAAAATATGGTCTAACGATATTGCCCGAATAGCTGGAAGGATCTGGATGCGGAAGGGACAAGACAGGGAGGCGTTTAAGGAAATGGAAGAGGCCTTTATCCAGCAGTGGAGGGAAGAAGGCTGAAGAGGAAGATGTTGTTGAGTTAAAGGAACAGAATAAGGTAATTGATGTGGTTTAATGCATTGTTGACAATAATTAACCCTTAACAGACCTAAGTCACCTCTGACGTGACAACAGAACTTTGTCGCTGCGGTCGTATGGCACATGAGAGGTGACATGTTGAATCTTGCTGTCTGTGGAATCTGCGCGTAATTACTTTGTCAGTTGAATATTACCAATAAGGTGATTAATATCACAGTGCCCGTTTAAAATTAAATAATGATTGAATAACATAAACAAAAGCTAGCTCCCGATAAAGGTTTAAGAATAAACCGTAGAATACTGGACAATGTATTAAGCCACATTCATTATACTAATTAATGTATTTTGCTCATTTAACTCGTGTATAATAACAATACCGTTTGATTATCGCTACATATGATAATGACTTACATAGGCCTATAATAAATTCCCATACACTATAATAAAACTTGTATAAAACATATGTTTTCATTCGTAATAATTTTGATATTTAATACGGAGATTTACGTCAATGTTTGAACAATACCAATAACAGAACCAATAAATATACTGTAGAAGTTTATTTATGTATTATGGGAGTGACATTTGTCGCATTGCTAGGTCAATGTTGAATATCATTTAATAGTTCAAAGTAAAATCATTATTATTTTAATTATTATTCCTTGAACAAAAATTTTACTTTCTAAAATATTTACTAAGATTTGATAATTTCTTGCCAAGCGAAAAATATCATTCCTATAAAATATAAAAACTTCAAGAAAAGAGATGATTTCATTCGTATTAAGTAAGTATATCTTTCTACTTAAATATGTAATTTTTATGATCGGTTTCGTTAATCAAAATGACATTTAGTTACATTTGTATATTATTAATTTTTTGTCCACTATAAAGATATGTGCTTACCCCTGTGTCTTTACAGTCGTCTATCTCTATCTCGCAGAAGTCGTGGTTCGTGTCTTCTGCCGAGTATGCCACTGACGATGAAGCGCCGTCTCCAGGAAATCTCTCTGGGAGAGGCTCTTCCTAAACACAAAAATACATAATTAATGTAATATGTACAATCCCAAGTGATAAAAAACATGTCTTCAAAATCAAATGTTGATATAAAGCCATTTTTTTAGAAACGCTAAGCATGTGTCAATTAAGTTCAGTTAGCAAATATTTGTCATTCTCACAACAACATTTGTTTTATCGCTCCTTAAAATGTCGACTTTCATTGTAAATAAGAAGCGTTTGCGGGAAGTTCTGCTGCTCGGTTCTAATTGGAAGAAGAGTGCAGCTGAGGTGTACAAAAAGTTTGTGGAAATTTATGACGATCATGCCCTATCGGATAAATCATGCAGAGAATGGCATAGATGCTCGCATCGCAATCGCACTCAAAAACTACGTACAGGGTAAACATGTGGGTTGGGAGATTCTACCGCACCCGCCATATTCACCAGACGTGGTACCATTGGACTACCACTTGTTCAGATCCATAACGCACGCCTTAGAAAAGCAATACTTCCATTCGTATGCAGATGTCAAGAATTGTGTCTATGCTTCCATTACCTAAAAAGATGAGACGTTTTTTCGACGATAGATTCATCCATTGCCAGAAAAAGGAGAAAAATTTAGTGGCTAACGACGGAACATATTTTGATTGATGGTATTTTATATTTTAACTTTCAAATAAATGCGTGTGCTACTTGCAGACAACAAGCATGAACTATAAGCCCTGGTGTCTAGTATGCATGAGGTATGCAAGCGATACGATTTGATGATGAATGTGAATAAGTCCAAGGTAATGATTTTCGAAAAAGAAGGAAGCATGACAGTCTGCAACATAAGTGTAAACGGTGAAAATCTGGAACAAGTGGATGAATTTGTTTATTTAGGAAGTATGTTTACAAAGGATGGGAGGGTCCAGAAGGATATTGAAAGAAGGGTTGAGGCAGGCCACAGAGTAAATGGTGCACTTAAAGTTGTCATCGCAAACAAAAGTCTATCCAAAAAACCTAAGATGGCAGTGCACAATCGTGTTCTTGTGCCGACCCTTATGTATGGAAGTGAAGCATGGAACTGGTAAAAGAAGGATGAAAGTGGAATAAATGCAGTAGAAATGAGATCTCTAAGACGAATGTGTAACAAATCTGTATATGATAGAGTGTCAAATGCAAGTATAAGAAGTGAATGTGGTGCGAATGAAAGTGTTATGAACAAAATAGTGAAAGGGTCACTAAGATGGTTTGGACACATGGAAACTATGAGTGAAGGCAGAATGGTCTTCTTCTCCGGTCTCAATCTAACGATTGGTCTGCAGTAACGCGACGCATCTCCTCTTCCACTCCGCACACACTCCACAGAATGGTAAAGAAAGTATATTTGAAAGGCGTGAACGGAAGTAGAAATATACGAAGGCCGAGGAAAACGTGGCACGATCAAATCGAACAAATATTGAATGTCGGTCAAGTGAGGAGTTGGAGTAATCAACGTGCGTGCATGACAAGATGTATGAATGTAGAGGAATCGAGAGAAGTATGTCAGGACAGGACAGTGTGGCGTTCCATTCTCTCTGCCTACCCCTCCGGAGAGACGGCGTGATGGTTAGTTAATTAGTTAATTTATTTAATATTTTTATTATTTTCCCAAGATCCCAAAAAACATCCAAGAATACTGAGCACAGGTAAAACGTAATATATTTTTTATGAACTGAACAAGGCCGAATTAGTACATTTATAATTAAAATTAGGTTTCGTTACGCGGTGATTTTTTAATTTCGAAAATGGAATAGAATTAAAAGTTCCCACTGGGAGAAATAAATTACATCGCAATGTTTTATTTGTCCTTGAAGTTTTGTTGTCTTTGAAAGCGATCGCTCGTTCCAAAGTATTCTCCAATTAGAAAGGGAAACAAGAGGCAGAAATGCACTCAGATCCAATTTATTTTTGAATGTTCCGTAATTTTGAGCGAGCAACTTTCCTTGTGAAGGGAAAGCTCGGTCAGCCGGATAAATCGAGTTTCATTGAGGACTTAATGTAAACATTTCCCGTATCTTCGTTTGTACGATTACCATCACAATCTGTACTGGTCCGCTATTATGCTGGGTAATTTTAATTACAATGACTGAGAAAATTGAAAAAAGCTGTTAGTTGTAATAAAACTGTAAATAACGAATTAACAATATGAAGCTGCAAATAAAATGTAATGTTTTCGGAAGCTCGTTTCCATTGTATGAACATGGATTGAATTAGACGATAACTATGAGCCGTCGAAACCGGTCAGAACTAGAAAAATAATAATTTTTCGTATGAAGCATTCACTTTGCGGTTAGACATTTAATTTTTTATTATTATTTGTATTAAAAATAAAATTAAATAAAAACACTCTACTATTTTTTTAATCACAATGCGGTTATTTTAATTCCCGACTAGTTTCGCTTGGACCCAAGCATCCTCAGGGTTTTGTTATAACGTGGCCGCCTTTTAGTATTTGATTAATTTGGTTATGCCATGTTTTCCTTGGTCTTCCACGACTTCTCTTTCCACTAACACTGTTTGTAAACAATATTTTAACCCAAGGATTAATTGTATCTCAATAGAGACGAAGATGCAAACTGGAAACTGAATATGGTGATCGAGGTGTTTACAGGATATCCAGCTGGTCAATGATGGACTGGTGTGTTCTTCTTACCGTCCAGGGTATATATAATATAGCATTCGCCGCCAGCACCATGTCCTGAAAGCATCAGTTTTGGACCTCTCTGATATTCGCATAGTCCAAGACTTGCAATTTCAGAGATTTTTTTTTAAAATTAAATTTATTTTTTGATAAACCCAATTGGGTTATATCGTTACATTTTTAGATCTTACTTTTAATTATGTATTGTTTCAGATATATTTTATATTGAGTTGTAGTGAGACTCCTTGCGTCTTTTGGTAGTTCATTGTAAAGTTTCAGTCCATTGTTCAATATCCTTGATTGTCCTGTCTTAGTTCGTGCAATCGGTAAGTGATATCTGTCACAGTTCCTGGTCCAGTGTCTGTGTATGTCTGAATTTTCTAAAAATTCCAGTGGTAGCTGCTGTCTGTTGTCTTTTCCATGGTCACTCTGTGTACAATTTTTAGGGTCTCATATTTGTTCAGGTCTGATATGTCCATTTGTATGTTTGTCTGTAAACTTGTATGGTTGGGGTAAGATAGTCAATGTTATATGATAATTTTATGATTTTATTTTGTTGTCTTTGGAGTCTGGAGATGTCCTTTTGGTTTCCTGTCCTTCAGAAGGGAATCATATATGTTTAATTGTTCCTTATCTTGTATTTCTCTGTAAAATTTCATGTTGTTATTGTTATTTTAGTTAAACTGTTTTTGTGTCCAGATGAGTCGCCTCGTTTATTAAGTCTATTTGTGTAAAAAACAAAAAAAAGTTGCTAATTAATTATTTTTAACATTTTGAATGTATACAAATACTTGTAGACGAATACTGGATTTTACCCATTGCGGGTTATCAATTCAAGGATTAATTATATCTCAATAGAGACGAAGATGCAAATGAAAACAGAATATGGTGGTCGAGGCGTTTACAGGACTTATGACCTGTCATTGGTTGGGTTAAGCGCACGCTTTATGTAATACAACATTCCGCCCTTCTTACGACCACCACGTCTGACAATTTTATGGAAGATGTATATATGCTACAATGTTGGACTACACTTCACATTTTTTAGTTCAATCTACACTAGCGCCATCTATTAAGATTAGATTAAGCATTAAGCAAAAGATCTTTATTAACGCAATGTGAAAGGCTACCGCCATTAACATACATTGCTAGATAACGCCTGGAGATGTCTCTCCAATTTTTATGCTATTTTTAACTTGGACCAGTTTTTTACAACATTTAGAATGTATACAGTTATTTTAATAAAATATTAGAATCGATAATTAGATTTCGAATAAGTGTTCACAGCACTGATTGTGTATTTAACTGAGTTATTTATTATCGCCACAAGTTTATCCCTCCGATGTTTGGTGGGGGTAGCAAGAAAGTTTACTTGTAGAAATATAACAAAGTTGGCGGCCTTTCTCGGTCCGGGTGACGCTTTATACAGAAACTCCCCAACTCGAATTTATCATTCGCTAACTAATCGTAAGTCAAACTGCTCTCAAGGGTTGAAATACCCTAATTATGTTTGAGGGCGTTTGTATCACAAATCGTATAGCAATAATTTGTATTAGATTAATTACGTACATGTGCCAGTACTTAAAGATATGTACCTATGAAACCGTTTGAGATGTGGATATACCGCAGAATGCTCTGTATACCGTGGATAGATAGGGTCGGTAATGCAGACGTACTACAGAGAGCTAGAGCCAATAGAGAGCTATTGTCGGGTGTGAAGGATAGAATGGTATCATATTTGGGTCATGTGCTAAGGAGAGAAAGACCAAGGTGATAGGCACGGAAAGGCTTGAAATCAACGGCAACAGAATTGAGAATGTCCAATAATATACATATCTTGGACACAATATCCGATTGGGCCGAGATAACCAAACCGCAGAGCTAAAAAGAAGAAATGGACTAAGCTGGGCAGCTTTCAGAAACATGAGTTACATCCTTAAAAACTGAAAAATACCGATCAACCTGAAACGAAAAGTCTATGAAGCCTGCGTTCTGCCAGTTGGTACTTATGGTCTTGAAACTGTTACATTGTCCAAACAAAGTGCCGAGAAACTACGAGTGACCCAAAACGCCATGGAAAGAGCCATGTTAGGAATAAGCCTAAGAAACAGAGTCAGAAACGATACGGTGAGAGAAAAAACAAATGTCAGTGACATCATCCACCGGGTGGCGACTCTAAAATGGCAATAGGCAGGTCACGTAGCCAGAAGTTTAGATGGAAAATGGACAAGAAGACTGCTGACTTGCAGACCGTGGACGGCAAAGAGAAGTGCAGGGTGACCACAACTACGGCGGAAGGATGATCTGAACAGACACGTCGGAATAACCTGGATGCAGTCTGCACAAGACAAAGTGATATGGAAGCAAATGGAGGAGGCCTTTTGTTCAGGAAGATGGAGGAAGAAGAAGAAGAAGAAGGGGAGAAAAGTACCACCTCCTTCGACTGATATTTATGGGTAAAATAGAGGGACGTCGGGGAGTTGGTAGAAGTATATCCGGTATTATAATATCCTGTTCTCTTGACCTGTCCCGTGTTCGCTGTATTTTAAAGTAGTGCGTCCTCACTCCATGAGAGACGGGTCTAAGGATTGAATGAGCGAAGCTAACGAAAGTAACTAAAAACCCCTATAACAGTTTCGGGTAAGCGGTGAGAATCTTCTATGCCTCACATTTAGGTTAGCTTGTTCATTACATTCCATGTAACGCTTTTAATACTAGCAAGCAGAGATTTACACGAATTTTGGGCACGTTCCCCTCACATAGAAATCGACTAGATGCCATTCTATTTGTACAACAATACTAGATTGCCAAAAGTGATTGGCACGCCATGCCACCGCATTGATTTTACGACAAGAAAGGCTCGTTAATCGGGAGATCAGTCAGCTGCGCTAAATGAACCGAAAAAAGTTGGATATTTCAAATATCCCGGCCGTGTCTATCAAAGGAGTGTTATTTAAATCTTTGAAGCAAAGGGAGCGGTGCGGTTATCGGGGAATTAACCCCTGAGTGAAGGGAGGGGTGATTTCAACCCCTAATCGATGAGGAACGTGCGCAGTTGTTAAGATTACGGAAAGCATTTTATTATACCTTAAAATATCGAAGAAGACGATCTATAAAGAATGCTTTATAGGTTCCATCTTGCGTCTGAGAGGTATAATATAATGAAATCCGTCGCAAAAACCAAATGTCTAACGATATCCAAACAGCCTCTCAGTTGCAAATTGGTTGTAGACGATAAACCTATAGAACAGATCATGAAGTTCAGATATCTGGGTGTGGAGATATCTAGTTGCAGCGATCTATATAATGAAGTTAAAAAACAGACTGATAAAGCTGCAGTTATCTCTGGACGTCTAAATGACACTGTCTGGGACAATAAGCATATGCTAGTGGAAAGCAAAGTTAGAATTTATAAAACATGCATCAGGCCCATAATGACATACGGAATCGAAGCAAGAGTAGACACTGTCAGAACCAAAAATCTCTTAAGAGTAGCAGAAATGAGAACATTGCGACCTATTGTGGGGAGAATCCTTAGAGATAGGATATCCAATGAAGAAATAGGCAAATCCTGCAAAATTGAAGATATAGTGAGATGGAGTAGGCAGAGAATACGATTCTGGAGGGACCACATCGAGAGAATGGATCCAGTAAGAATTCCTAATATCGTGATGCACGAGACTCCAGAGGGCCGTCGACCACCAGGACGACCACCAAAGAGATGGAGAGAAGGCTGGTCGTCTTCGTCACAGGAAGAAAGTTGATATCCTGCATAAACAGATCGCAAGATCTACAATCAGAAGAAGATGAAAATATCGGTAGAATTTCGAGGTGGTTTGTATTTCTTTTGGGTATGCTATAATATAACTAACTTAAACTGAGGAGGGAAGAGCTTACAGCGACACATTTTTTCAATCTGATTCGGGGCTGTATTGAGAACCCCTATGTTCTGGAACAAATAGGTATTTTAGTTCCTGATCAATTGTTCTTTACTCCATCACGCAGAACCAACCTGTCTTTGGTGATACCAGTAGGACGTTGAATATAATCATCTCGGATTTGGATATTTTAAGTTTCAGTGAGGCAGTGCTCATAAAAAATACATTATCAATTTTGGAAAATGTACTCGCTGACATTGGGATCAATCTTAGATAAAGTATGTTATTTCTTAGTATTTAAATGTGCTTTGTTCAGTTTTGTTAAACGTAGAGTCGCCTGCATTTTTCTCGTTTGTTATGAGTTTTTTTTCGTTTTATTTAATCTTCTTCTTCTTCTTCTTCCTCTTAGTTTAGGTCGTATGACCTGTTTGTGACGGTGGGCTGTCCTGGACGATCTCCAGCCATCTCTCCATCTCTTTGGCGGCTTTCCTGGTAATCTCTTGCCGCTTGGGTTTTCATTTTTAACAATTTTTGCAATTCTTGTATTCTCCATGCGGTCCACGTGGTCTCTCCAAAAGCGCCTTCTGCTTCTTCCCCATCTCCCTATGTCCTCAACACCACAGACAGACCTTATTGTTTCATTTCTGATCCGATCTCTGAGTTTGCCTGCGTTAGAGCGTAGGGTTCGCATTTCTGTCACTCTAAGAAGGTTCTTAGTTCTATTGGTATCGGCTCTGACCTCTATTCCATACGTCATGAAGGGGCGGGTTTTGTTTAATATATTTTTAAATCAATAAAAGAACGTTGTATGATAGAATACCGAACGATGAAATAAGAAAGAAATGTAAGGCAGATGACTGCATCATGGATAAAATTAAAAAAGGATCCCTGGGATGAGAGTAGAATGGTTAAAAAGTTGTACATGAGCAGCGTGAGTGGAAAAAGAAGCCGAGGACGACCGAGGAAAACATGGCTAGACCAAATTAATCAATTACTAAAAGGCGGTCACATTCGAAGTCGGAATAATCGACGTGCTGCATGGTACGAAGTATGAATGTAGAGGAAGCCCGAGAGGTATGCCAGGACAGAGCATTGTGGCGATCCATCCTCTCTGCCTACCCCTCCGGGGAAACGGCGTGATGGTTAGTTAGTATTTTTAAATCATTTAACATAATACTCGTACTAGCGCCTCTAGTTGAAGGCTACAGGGGAAAAACAAGGAATGTCAGTTGAAGGTTAATTTGAATAAATTGAGAATAAAGCTAATCAAAGTCTATATATTTCTTAGCAATTAGCAATCGATTATCTGGCCATAGTCGATGACACACATGACTTTTGAATATGAATATTTTACTGTGGATAGGTACGTACAAATGGCGCTAGATGGCATTATTACATTTATTTTGAATTTTAACTGACATTCCTTGTTTTTCCCTGTAGTCTTCAGTTAAGAATGAACACCGCAATGCGAGTTTTGTATGAAGCTAACATTTTTTTAGATTTTTGCATGTGCTGAGTATGTTTAAACGCTGGAGGAAGGGGTAGTAAAGGGTTAACGTGGAATTCCCTTGTCTTAGTTCTTTCACGCGATCACCCCTTCCATCGCGTGTACGCCGAGATCCTAACAGATCGCAACACAAAGGGCTAATGCCCTAGTGTATGGGGAAAGCGTGTCGCAAATATTTGACAGAATCTCGAGCGAAGACCTGAAAACAAGGTCTCTACCGTTAGCTACAGGAATTCGTGTTCAAGTATCACAAAAATCCCCAAAAGAAAGAGATAAATCCTTATTTAAAACATAATATAGTCTGATACTTCAACATTATTAACTGTTTTTTTTTAAATACTAACATCAAGGATTTATATCAATGATATTAGAATTTTTAATTACAATCTTCAATGTGAGCAGAAAATAGCTCATTATTATGAAGAAGGAATCTGGTCGTGTCCAGGCTTGAACCCATGTCCCCTGGATCAGGAGCCAAGCGTTCTATCCCCTAGACCACCACCCGATTATAATTTATAACACTGTTATGATATAATTTATAATATATAATTTATAACACTGTTATGATATAACAATTTTTATTATTTACTTTTTGAGTGTCGCGACAGATGTTTCGCCAACTGATGTTGACATAATCAGGTGTTACAAACAACTCACAACTGACAACAAACAAACTACAAACAAAAAACAACAATATGCAGCGCAGCGTTCACATTTAGATTTAAAACACGTCTTAATGCGCCCTTGAGGTGATTACATCACAAAAACGGCGCTTTAAAAGTTAGCATATTTTTATAATTATTATTATTATTACTATTATCATCTGAGTTTTGAAGCAACTGATGATACCAACATCGGTTGACGAAATAGCTGTCGCGACACAAATAGTGTCAAATAGTGACTAGTAAAAATTGTGATATCATTACAGTATTACAAAATTTTACAGCTAAAAACATAATAATTTATCTGTAATTTATGTGTTATGAATAAAACAATGAAAGGATCATCAAAAAATCAAATATTGAATGTCGGCCATGTGAGGAGTCAGAGAAATCGACGCGCGTGCATGACACGATGTTGAGGAAGCGAGAGAAAAATGTCAGGAAAGAAAAGTGTGGCAGTCCATTCTTTCAACCTACGCCTTCGGGGAGACGGCGTGATGGTTATTTAGTTAGTTAGGATCATTAAGATGGTTTGCACACATGGAAAGAATGAATGAATAAAATGGTGAAGAAACTAGGTATATGTAAATGACGTAAACGGAACTAGAAATAGAGTAAACTCGGAATACCGAGGAAAACGCGGCACGATCAAATCAATGGACCGGAGAAATCGACGTGCGTGCATCATATGATGTATTCATGTTGACGAATCTAGAGAAGTTATTCAGAAGAGAACAGTGGGGCGGTCTGTTCTTTCTGTCTACCCCTTCGGGGAGATGACGTGCTGGTTAGCTGGTTAGTCAGTTTGTTACCTCAATGTGGTAGGGGTCTACGATGTCCACATAGATGTCACTAGCTACTGAGGAGGAGGCGTCCTTGAAGCCGTCCAAAGCCTCCGCCGTCTCCTCGTCTGTTGCGGTTCCTCTTCTTTTCGGATGGATCGCAGGGGCGCCCGAGCAGTGCAAGACATCGTCTTCTTTCGCCACTTCCTCTATGTGACCATCGTCCTCTGGTGATGGCCCGATACCCTGAAAAATGATATTTTTTTTTTAAAACCGGTTCTCTCTCCTCTCCTAGCCAATTCGAAGTTTTTTCTCCTAGCCATTTAAAAGTTCTTCTTCGCTCATAGCCTTTTCCAAATTCTTCTTCTCTCCTAATAGAACAGCACCAGGCTTCTTGGTCTTGAGCCATACCGCTGTATCTCTGTATAAAAGTGGGAAAACGGTGTTTTAATTCATTATAAATTTGTCAAATTTAAGATCTGTAACGAACCTTTCTGTGATCTTGGCAATGTGTGGAAGCTCCTTGGCGGTCTTCTTCACTCGTCCTGTGTAGAGTCCCGGAGATGACCCTTGGCGGAAGTGGAGGCTCTATTGGATATTCCGGATACACGGTGGCATAATCTGAAAAAAAAAAAAAATATAATTTCTCAATACCAGACCATAACATTTCCGAGGTATTTCTACATGAGGGAGTATGGTAGATATCCGTGGCTCTATTCCACGGCATTTCTTTTGGGAATTAATTCTCTACAGCTTAAAGAGACGGGCATCTCATAACCCATTTCTTTAGATTAATCGGGGGATATTTCGAGAACTCGGCCGTGCTAGAGGGTGTTGGTATTTTTGTCCCTGATAGATATCTCCGACAGCGACAGCACAGATTGTTTTACCTACCGGCCACCAGAACCAATCTGCCTCTGGTGACAACGGTGGGAAGAGCAATTAATCTGCTGAACGCGGTCTCCTCGGAGATTGACGTCTTTCATATTAGTGAAGGTACGTTCAGGGAACAAATACTCTTGATTTTTCTTCTATGTTCGCCATACTTTGTGTTGTAGATGTTTTATTTGTCTTTTTCTTTTTTTTATATACTTTGTATATACAACACTATTAAAATTACATACCAAACATATTTCTGACAACCAGGCCTTCTTCAGTAATACATATTATAAAGATGCACATTTAAAATATAATATTATAAAATTGTTTACATATATGATCAATTTTGACCGATGTTTTTTTGACAGAAACATGTCTGATACGTAATTTTAATAGTGTTGTATTTACAAAGTGTATAAAAAAAAAAAAGGCATAAATTCTCTTGACTTTAGAAAGTATCATGTCTTCCTAATGACGAACCATCTATAATGAGTTCCTGATATTATGTTGTATTTTTATAATATTTGACCTGTACTCAATAGATGCCTTAAATATTTTGCTGTTTGTAATGTCTTTTGAGTAAACAAACTGTTTTGATTTGATAAGGAGACTCCGTGTAGCGTAAAGGAAACACGAAAGAGCCATGCTACATGTAAGACTCTCAGACCGGATAAGAAATACGGAAATACGGGAGTAACAGATGTCGTCGAAAGAGTGGCTTAGCTCAAATGGTCATTTGCGGGATATGTTGCCAGATTGGTAGACGAATGATGGACCAGAAGTATAGTAGAGTGGAGACTTCACGAGGACAGAAGAAACAGAGGGAGACCTAACACAATATGGTCCGTTGACATTCGAAGAATTGTTGGTGAATGGATGTGAAAGGCACAAAACAAGAATACGCGGAAAAGAATGGGGAAGATATTGGGTGTTTATGTATAGTAAAAGTACATCTTTTTCTTCCTTCTTCTTCCTCAGCCTATTCCCGTCCACTCCTGGACAAAAACCTCCTGTATTCGTTTACATGTCACTCTGTCCTGTGCAGACTGCATCCAGGTTATTCCGACGTGTCAGTTCAGATCATCCTTCCACCGTAGTTGCGGTCGCCTGCACTTCTCTTTGCCGTCCACGGTCTCTAAGTCAGCAGTCTTCTTGTCCACTTTTCATCTGAGCTTCTGGCTACGTGACCTGCCCATTGCCATTTTAGAGTCGCCACCCGGTGGATGATGTCAGTGACCTTTGTTTTTTCTCTCACCGTATCGTTTCTGACTTTGTCCATGGTTCTTTGGGTCACCCGTAGTTTCTCGGCACTTTTTTTGGACAATGTAATAGTTTCAAGACCACAAGAACAACTGGCAAAACGCAGGCTTCATAGGTTTTTCGTTTCAGGTTGATCGTACATACAATTTCTTAATTAAAGAATGAGTGTGACGCTCCATTCTCGCTGCCATTGGACGGACTCGTGATAATGCCTTATGTTTAATTAAAGTTTTCATATTTCATGATTTAATGGTATCCATCTATTCATGAATGCTTATCTGGTTATCTTTTTTAACATATTTTTGCTTTATCTATATTTCAGAAAACTTATACATATTATAATATGTGCATATGTGACATGGAGTCAGTTTTAACACATTGACTGCCAAGCACGAGTTAATTCGTGGTAGGAACTATGCTAGTACACAACCACCACGAGTTATCTCGTTTATACAATAACATTTCGATGCTCGTCACGAGTTAATACATTATTTGTTGTTTCTTGAACAATGATGTCTAACTACTATGAAAACGTCTGTTTTTACAAGCATGTTTTATTTTATGGGACCGACACGTTTTACAAGGCAATGTTAAATGTATTAGATTTGTTGCCTTGGAAAATTTGATGATTCCTTAGCTGGTAAATGTATTATATTATATTTGATAGTGCCTCTGCAAGGCCAGTTTTCATTTATATTAATTAAATTTAATCTTATTTTTAAACCGAATTTTTCGACAATACTTCATTAGATGTTTTTTTTTTTGTGAGAAAGCGACATGTGTCGATAATACTTTTTTTACCATATCGCAAATTTTTAAATTTATATATAACCCTCATTAAATATTATAATAGACAATTAAACTTCTAAAAAACAGATGTTTCAATCATTTTAAAACTATTACCACGTTAAAAATGAATATAAATTATGCGGAAAGAGATTGTTATATTTATTTTATTCCAGAGTTTTATTGAAATATAAAATAAAATATCTGGCGCTCTGAATTCCACAATATGGAAAAACGGCCGAAATAAAAGACATGGCCATTAAATCAAATCAGTTTATTAACTCAATAGACATTACAAACAGGAAAATGTTTAAGGCATCTATTAAGTACAGGTAAAATGTTATAAAAATACAACAAAGTACCAGGAACGCATTAGAGATGGTTCGACATTAGGAAGACAAGATACTTTCTAAAGTCAACAGTATTTGCCCCCTGAACGTACTTTCACTAACATGAAAGACGTCGATCTCCGAGGAGACCGCGTTCAGCAGACTAAATGCTCTTCCCACCGGTGTCACCAGAGGCAGATTGGTTCTGGCGGCCGGTAGGTAAAACAATCTGTGCTGTCGCTGTCGGAGATATCTATCGGGGACAAAAATACCAACATCCTCCAGTACGGCCGAGTTCTCAAAGTATCCCCTAATTAATCCGAAGAAATGGGTTATTAGATGTCCATCTCTTCGAAGCTGTAAAGAATTGGTTCCGAGCATTCCCAGAAGAAATGTCGTGGGATAGTTAAGACTAAGATGAGAATCTATAAAGCATGCGTTAGACCAATAATAACATATGGCGTCGAAGCAAGGGCAGACACAGTAAGGACCAAACAAGTTTCGAGGACTTCCGAGATGAAGACACTGAGGACGATAGCAGGCAAGACGCTGAGAGAGCGTGAGGAACACCAGAATAAGAGAGATATGTGAGGTTGAGGATATTATAAGATGGAGCAGACAGCGAAAAAGGGACTGGTACGGTCATGTTCAAAGAATGGACACCACCAGACTCCCCAATATTGCACTACATATGGGACTCGTCCTCGTGGAAGACCTCCTAAAAGATGGAAGGACAGCTGGGAGTCTACCTCACAGCAGGAGCAACACTCTGGAGAACTGACCACATAGGTCTACAGCAAGGAAAGAGAAGAAAAAAAATAGCGCCCTCACCGATTTCTATTAAGAAAGTTTTGCATTCAAAGTGTTAAACTAATTATTTAAGATTTAACTTACCTGTATTTTTATTTGCAAACGCTATCGAGTGGTAGACTTTGCGTTTTGGTATTTTGAACATATTAAACTATTTTTAAGTTATTAAATAAATAGAACTACGTTGTTCGGGGATCGTACCCACAATGCCGACATGATTGCACACTTTCCATCACAATTAGCTATATTAAGCAAGCACTGTTTAGATTCGCAAGGTAGGTAGGTACCTACTCGATAGCGTTGTAGGGTATCAGGTAACTAATTCGAATAATTTTTGTTTTGATTTTTTTTTCAAAATTGGAACACATTAATTTTTAATCGAGTTATCGACAATGTCTCAATTAAGCTTAAATGAGCCTTAGGCATTTAGAAATGTATTTTTTTTTGCTAAAAACTTATGAAAGGATAATAATGAAAGGTTCATTAAGATGGTTGGGACATATGGAAAGAATGAATGAAGAAAGAATGGTAAAATTTTTAAATGTTAATGATGTAAATGGAACTAGAAATAGAGGAAGACCGAGGAAAACGTGGCACGATAAAATAAATCAAATATTGAATGTCGGCCTTGTGAGGAGTCAGAGAAATCGACGCGCGTGCATGACACGATGTATGAATGTTGAGGAAGCGAGAGAAATATGTCAGGAAAGAAAGGTGTGGCAGTCCATTCTTTCTTCCTACCCTTTCGGGGAGACGGCGTGATGGTTAGTTAGTTAGTTTTAGTTTTAAAAAGTTATGTTGAAAGATTATCATGTATTAATATAAATATAATAACACTTAATTAATTTATTTATTTACATATACTTATTTTTTTTTCTTGTATACAACATGTCGTTTGAACCCAATTTCTGTTAACACATTATATTGATCATTCTCATGACATGTGATACGTAGCGAATCTATCGTCATTTTATTGTCACGTGAATTCTACACCAGACCAATGACAGTGTGACAATCACACTGCCATCGCCGGGAATCGAACCTGTTAGTATGCTGCCGAGGTATTTTAATTTTCCCACCGTTTCAACGTTACGGTCGTTCAAATGCAATACTGATCCACTGTAGTCAAGCCGTCCGAATGTCATCCATTTGGTTTTACATAATGTAAGTATGTAATAATTATTTTCTTAAAATTATCGATTTTTCAAATAGCTCGATGGCGGGTTAATACTCGCAACACTTGCAATGATCGGTAATAGTTAGTTAATTAGACGTTACATGCCTTAAAAGGTAATCCGGTTCCATTATGCTGACAGTTAGTGGTTTTAAATGTCAGGCGTTATCATGTACGAAATTCAAATCGGAATAATTGTTCACTGCGCAGGATCCGCGGCCGAACGCGGTTCGTATTTCGCGAAGCAACAATTGTTTTAGATCGTCATCGCATTTAAAAAAACATTATCAATTTACCCCATACGATTTATAACTTAATTACAATCAATATCCGATAGAGTGCTATTTTTAAATGTGGCAACACTCGTACACATGTTCTTATTACAATTTGGCGGGAGTGACGGGAAATTCTGACAGCAGTAAAATTCGGACATCAAAATTTCGTTGCTTCTCGCCTTGGACTGTTTTTTTTATGAGTTTTATCTCTTGGATGCATTAGTTTGTGGGAATGAAATTATATTTATGGTACCCAAGGCATCTGTCAGATTCATTCCAGATGATCGCCTATATAGAGTTATTCTGAAAAATATTTGAAGGTGAAATTTGACTGTTTTGTGCATACTTACAATTATAGTTTTTTTAGAGTTATCAATACATATTCCATTTATATAATTTTATGCCATTATTGTTTAATATGATTTTGGGCATATGAGCGCCACGGCTAGCTCGAATGAAGCGCAATTGTGAAGTCAAATTTTCGACAATTGTCGTCTTTGTGGATGCGTATCCACTATAGTGTACGTGGTGCGAAAACGATCCATGGTCTTCCGAATAACTTACTCGGATGGACGATTATGTCGACCGTAAAATGGACGTAGTGCACGATAAGTTTGGCGAACCGAACCATGATTTTTTAAATTAATTTGCACAATTTGCAAGCGCTGTTCTGACGTCAGTCTATTCATGGTGAAATGGCAAAACGTACTGACTACAAATCAACTGTCAAATTGACAGTCTGTAGAAACAATGTTGCCAGTTTAAAAACTAAACCTCTAAAAAAACACCCTATATAAGTCGTTTCATTAGTTATATTTTAAAGATATAATTATCATTATTTTACAAGGATTAATTGTATCTCAATAGAGACGAAGATGCAAATTGTTTTCTGGGAACAGAAGGTGGTGGCCGAGGCGCTTACAGGACTTATGACCTGTCATTGGTTGGGTTGAGCGATCACTTCACGTTTAACAACATTCCCCATTCCGCCGTTATGACCACCACGTCTGACAAACTTTTTGGAACATGTATATATGGTAGGTTTCTACATCTATTTTTACATTTTTATGTTCACTCTACACTAATCCAGTATTTGTATAGTATTTATTTGTATAGTATTTATATTGTATAGTATTATCCAGTATTTGTGTAATCCAGTATTTGTAAATCCAGTATTTGTCTACAAGAATTTGTATACATTCAAAATGTTGTTGTATAAATATAACTGGTACATGCAGGCAAAAAATTGGAGAGACATCTCCAGGCGAAATCTAGTACTGTATGATTTGCATAGACTTTCACAGTACATTAATAAAGGTTTTCTGCTTAATGCTTTCTAATCTTAATAGATGACGCTAGTGTAGAGTGAACATAAAAATGTAAAAATAGGTGTAGAAACCTACCATATATACAAGTTCAAAAAGTTTGTCAGACGTGGTGGTCATAACGGCGGAATGGGGAATGTTGTTAAACGTGAAGCGATCGCTCAACCCAACCAATGACAGGTCATAAGTCCTGTAAGCGCCTCGGCCACCACCTTCTGTTCCCAGAAAACAATTTGCATCTTCGTCTCTATTGAGATACAATTAATCCTTGTAAAATAAAAATAATTTATCCGCAATGGGTGAAATCCAGTATTTGTCTACAAGAATTTGTATACATTCAAAATGTTGTTATATAATTATCATATTATATAATATGGTCTATTGGAAACAATTATTAATTAATTTAAAAATAATTTTAAAATAAATGACCGTTCACAATGGAGTTTAGTTCCAACCCTTGGAAGCATGGAAACGAAGCATGGAACCAGCAGCAGAAGGATGATAGCAGAATAAATGCGGTAGAGATGAGATCTCTTAGACGTAGGTGTGGTAAAATGATGTATGATGATATCAGGAAGGAATGTAGAGCGAAAGACCAACAATTATGACCAACAATTTGGAATATGAAAATGATGGTTTGAATATATGGAACGCTTGGATGAAGAAATAGTGGTTATGACAGTATACTTTAATGACGTGAATGGAGTACAGAGTCGATGAAAACCGAGGAAAACATGGCATGACCAAATTAATCAAATTTTAAAAGTCGACTATCTTAGTCGGAAAGTCGGAAAAATCGACGCGCGTGTATTATTTGCTGTTTGAATGTGGATGAAGTTAAAGAAGTATGAATGGATAGAGTAGTGTGGTCCATTCTTTCTGCCGGATAAACGGCGCGATGGTTTGATTTTTTGGTCTATTTATTTATTAAATATACCGGTACGTTGGCGCGCTTTGAGAGTAGTTAGTGCGATAAGCAGGAAGGTGGAAAATTTGGCTCTTGGTGTGTCTTGTGTCAAACGTAGGAGTATATTAAAATACGGGTTTGTCATGATAAGGTGAAATAGACGCGTGTGTATAGCATGGTATATGAATGTAGAGGTAGTGAGAGGGACAGAATAATTTGGTGATCCATAATTTCTACCCACCCTTTCGGCGTTTCATCAAAGTTTAAAAAAATAAATACATGGGGAAACAACATTATTGTAGAAATATTATTTTATTTTATTCTTATTTTTCTTATTAATACACTTTGTATATACAAACCCTTATATTAAAAAAATAAAATTATATAGACATGTTTCGGACAAACAGTCCTTCTTTAGTTCCAAAATAAATCTTTATAACATCTGTCAGACCATGTAAACACCAATTTTATAATATTTTTAAAAATGTATCTTTACTGAAGAAGGACTGTTTGTGCGAAACATGTCTATATAATATTATTTTTTAATATAAGTGTTGTGTTTTAACAAAATGTATAAAAAAGAAAAATAGAAATAAACCATCATAACAACACAAAGTTTGGCGTATATAAAAGAAATTATTTTATTTTGTTCAAAAAAGATTACGTAACAAAATATTTTACGATTTCCTTAGCAAAGAATTCAAATATGCATCAAAATATTGTGGGCTTTCGTTATTGGTTGATTTGATCTTAGAATTCTGTGTATCACGTTTGAAATTGGAATTCGATATCCGAAATACGTATTTTCGACTCTCGAATTTATCATAATACTCGGATATACCTACAATATATCCAATATACACCTATTTGTTCGCAGTATTATGAAATCGGTCAATGTTCTAAAAATGGTTGAATTAACATAAGATCTAATTAAAACGAATGAAAACGGAGAAATTTTGATAGTTTCACCCGTCAAAGGCATTATCAAATGTCTCGAAGCATGTCACTCCTCCTATAAACTATAATAAAAGTTGTATTAACAGACGTTTAATTCATATTATAATGAATATTTAATATGGAGATATTTCTTTCATTCTTCAAAAAAAAAAATACCATAATATCCTTAAAACGAAGGTAGCCTTTAAGTGAATCGTGCACTTAATTGTCACCTGAGAGTAAGAAGGTTCCAACTGTCAAAAGTAAAAAGCTGAGAAAAATGAAGTCTTTTTTTGGTTTCGGGTGTGTATCTTGGAATAATAGGGTTCCATCTGAAGCAGATGAAACTTTTTTACCGAGAAGCGTGTAAATTTTCTCTGGCGACGCGACAGTTGGAATAATAAATTTGTAAGTGTAAATTACTGTAAATGAATCCTTTTTCACTGAATCGTGTGTTTTGAATGATCAGATGGAACTTTTTTTTTCTTCTTGTATACAACAGGTTTGAACCCAATTACTTTATACACATTATTTTTAGCGATTATATTGATGATTCTCATGACATGTGATAGGTAGCCAATCTATCGCCATTTTATTGTCACGCAAATTCTACACCAGACCAATGACAGTGTGACAATCACACACTTTTTTGATTGTACGAATAGGTAAGGTTAGTAAGAACCCTTTTCGCGAAAAAAGCCAAATGTTTGTTAGTTGGAACCCTCTTACTCTCAGGTGACGTAATGTTGTCATCGCAAACAAAAGCCTACCCAAAAAACTAAGATAGCAGTGGTATTTTTGTACCGATCCTTATGTATGCATAAATAATGCACGAATAAAAACGTCTGTTTTCTAGTTTTATTATAGTTTATTTGAATGCTTTATATCGCCTTTCGAAGGCATTATCAAATGAACTGCAAATAATGCATTATCAAAACATATTTTTTGTTTCTTGAACAATTATGTAAAACTCCATATTAAATAAATAATACGAATGAAACCGTCAGTTTTCTTGAAATTTTGTTACCTATAAATTTTAAAAATGCCTTCGACAGGCAAAATATGTCATTCACATAAAATATAATTAAACTTCTAAAAAAACAAACGTTCATATTCGTATTAAATTATTCATTAGCAAAACAATTTATAATGTTTTAGAAAGGCGAAACATGTCAATTACATAAACTATAATAAAATTTGTATAAAACATACGAATTAAATTGTATTAATTATTTTGTATGGAGTTTCAGATCAATGATCAAGAAATTATTAAAAAAATATATATATATGGATAAGAGTGAGCATGGTTTGAGAGAGGCCTACGTTCAGCAGTGGACGACAGAAGGCTGATAAGAAGGTGTATCCAAACCGGTAGGCAGTTCAAGAAATCAGTGTTTGAAACAGAAGGTGTTGTTACAAATGTGTTCACTCGGCAACCACTTTATTTGGGACGATGAATGTTTTAATATTATGCGAAATTCCAAATACGTTTTACTTTATCATGTAGTTCAGGTCAGAAGGGCTCACGGGCGTGCCTAGAATATTCTTTTGACATGGGGGAACCAACCATCTGGAAATATTTTCTAAAAGCGATTTGAATTTTAAAAAATAACTGTAGCATTTAATTTATAAAAGTATACACGATTGTTTTGTGGTTTTACTTGGATTTAATTTACATAGAGTAGGTAGACAAACTCTTTGGTGTTCTTTCGTTCACGAATGAGGAAGTTCTTCAAGGAATCGAAGGAGGAAGGCACCTGCTCAGGACCTTGTCCGAAAGGCGTGCAAGATGGATCGGCCATGTAATACGTCAAGAAGGTCTCTTGCATGCCATAATGGAGGGTATGATCGAGGGGACAAACTCTAGGGGACGCCCACGCCGAGAGTACCTGGAGGACCTGTTGGTGGACGTACGCATCATATGCAGATCTCAAAAGAGCCGCACAAGACAGGGAAAAATGGAAGAGAATAATGGAGGAAATTGCTGCAAACCAATCCCAGGATTGAAACCAGAGAAGAGAAGAATTTACATAAATTATATAAAAAGTGACAAATTTGTTTCGCCTTGCGAGGGCATTCTCAAACTCTTTGTTTAAGAAGCATTCGTGTTTACTATTATTCTTAATAATGGAGTTAAAAAAAATAATCCCTCAACCTTCTACTAATTAACCCCGAAGGGGTAGGCAGAAAGAATGGACTGTCACACTTTTCTTTCCTGACATATTTCTCTCGCTTCCTCAACATTCATGCATCGTCTCACATGGCCGATATTTGATTTATTTGATCGTGCCAAGTTTTCCTCGGTCTTCCTCTATTTCTAGATATATGGATTGTTGTTTTGTTTCTGATGTAACGTAGGGCCATGTTTACAGGCCTTCTTCTTGTTTCTGGTGTAACGTAGGCTACCCTTGTTCCATCGCCTGTGACAATTTGGCTTAAATAATCGTCACTTTCAGCATTATTACGCTCAAGAAAAGCCTAGCGGGATACATCTATCACGACGGAATATATAAGCTTGTAGTTCGATATGACAAGTGTTTTAATATTGGTGTTAATTGTGTGAGAAAGTAAATAAAACTGTGGTTGAGTGACCTGAATTACATGAAAATGTAAAAATAAAATTATCTTCTGCTTAATGCTTAAAAAGATCTTAAAATCCAATCTTCATAGATGGCTGTGTAGATTGAAACTACCATGTAAAGGGTGGTGTAACAGATTAACATATATACAACTTCCAAAAATTTGTCAGACATGGTGGTCATAAGTCGAGGGAATCAAATAAAATAATATTTATAGGCAATTGTATAAATACGTTTTATTACTAATATCTAAAAAAAATACGAAAACTATAGGTAAATATAGTTTCATGAATAAATTGTATCTCAATAGAGACGAAGATGCAAATTGGAAACTGAATATGGTTGATCAAGGTGTTTACAGGACTTATGACCTGTCATTGGTTGGGTTAAGCGCACGCTTTATGTAATACAACATTCCCCATTCCACCTTTCTTATGACCATCATGTCTGACAAATTTTTCGAAGTTATATATATGTTAATATTCAACACCACAATTCACATGTCAGTTTCAATGCGCAATCTATGAAGATTTGATTACATATGTTAATCTCTAAGATTACTCTATATAATCTACATACTAACGCCATCTATGAAGATTTCGGCTTCTAACAATGCGCTAATGGCGGAGTAGGCTTTCACATTGTGTTAATGTTCTGTTTAATGCTTAATAAACATAAATCTTCATAGATGGCGTTAGTATGTAGACTATATAGAGTAATTTTAGAGATTAACATATGTAATCAAATCTTCATAGATGGCGCATTGAAACTGACATGTGAATTCTGGTGTTGGACTTTAACATACTTGCCAGACATGGTCATAAGAAAGGTGGAATGGGGAATATTGTATTACATAAAGCGTGCGCTTAACCCAACCAATGACAGGTCATAAGTCCTGTAAACACCTCGGTCACCATATTCTGTTTCCAATTTGCATCTTCGTCTCTATTGAGATACGATAAATCCTTGAAAAATAAAATTGTTACAAAAAGTTTACTAGTATTTTTAATATCAAAACGGTACTTACTTAAAAACACGCTGATATATAATTAACTAACTAATTAACCATCACGCCGTCTCCCCGAAAGGGTAGGCAGAATGAATGGACTGCCACACTTTAACCGATGCGACACTCCATCCATAAACTTCGGTTAAATCTATATTTTTCTTTAAAATCATAACTCTACTATTAACAATTTCTGTAATATTGATAAAAATATTTATATTTGAATTGTTTCCTATCCCTGACAGAGGTGATAAATAAATCCGGTGTGTTCACGTATTTATTATATCCGCGAACATTTGCGGAAGGATCCCGCAGCGTTTATTTGAAGAGCCGAGGAAGTCAATGCAAAGGGATGAGTTTGATCGTGGTTTATGTATATGAACTGATTTTGTATTCTGCTCTTTTGAATCCGCCAAAAAAACTAGCAAAACAAGTCTAACATCGCTTCAAACCAACACAACTTGCTGCTAAAAGATTCTCCGCTTCATAAGAGATTCAAGATTTTAACCCAAAAGTTACGATGATTTTGCCAAACATAGATACCGAAAGAAACTATAATTACTATACATTAATAATCTTATGTCAAATATTCAATAAAGACTAACAAGACTAAAGTGTGTCTTCTTCTTCTTTTTGTCCTGTCACACCTCCGTGGTACATAGGGCCTCAAGGAACCTTCTCCACCCGACTCTATCGCACGCCTGATGCCTAACATCATTCCAAGTGAGGCCTGCTGCCTTAGCCTCGTCCTGCAGGGCTCTTTACTAGGTGGCTCTAGGTCTGCCTCGCTTTCTCTTTCCCCCCATAGGGGACCAGTCTAGTGCGCCCTGAGCCATGCAGGCTGGGTTCCGTCTCAGAGTGTGACCGATCTACTGCCATTTGCGTCTAGCGACTTGTTCTCTAATTGGCTTTTCGTCTGCCATGGTCCAGAGAACGGTATTTGACACTGTTTGGGGCCAATAGATTTTGAATATTGAGCGAAGGCACCTATTTATAAACACCTGGAGTTTACCAATAACGTCCGCGGTAGATTTCCAAGTCTCACATCCGTACAGCAGTACGCTTTTAAGGTTACTGCTGAATATTTGGAGTTTGAGCTTTCTCGAAATGATACCGGAACGCCATACAGGGCGAAGCATAGTGTGTAAACTCATAAATATCTAGGATGTATGGTCAATGAGAGATGGGATCATAGTAAAAAAATGAATGCCGCATAGTGCAAGCACGTGAAGTCTTCATGAAGCTCAAAAAGTTTAGCTCCGGCCAGAACTTCGTTAGGGTAACAGAATATACTAAAAATTAAATCAGAGAACAACATAGGAATAAAATGGAGCGGAGAAAGAGGGGTAGGAAAAAGTGTGCACGAGGACAAATAGGATGTTAGAACGGTGAGTCACAATCATTAGGAAAAAATTATGTAGAATTTCTAATTAATATTATGTAGCGGCAGGGGAGTTGATATTATTTTATTTTATTTTTGTGGGAATATTTAAAATGGGGAACATGGCTAAAATAGGGCTATGGGAAAGATTAGTTTGATTTTTAATTATGGGTAAATTATTGTTAATATAATAATAATAATAATAATAATGTAATATAATAATAATAATAAAAATATTAATAATGATAATAATAATAATAATTAAAACCCAATCGAAATCGAATCTGAAATAAGGAAGATGGCGAGAGAGTTGGACATCTGCATCCCAGGAACAGGCTCTGAGAAATAACAGGACATAGTCCTTAATAAAGCAGAAGAAGAAGAAGAAAACCAAACGAAACGTATGTTTTTATTGCTATAAATGACTTAATATAAGTTTTATTGCATTTAATTAATAAATTAGGTTTATTATAAAATATTTTAAGTTTATTAAATTTTGTGTGAACGGAATGTTTCGCCCGTCTAAGGCATTATCAAATGTAGGAACAATCAAACGCGGTGCTGTTTATATACACAAGTTAACCTAGCGGAATACGGTAATTAAGGAAATTGACGTGGCCCAATGTAAAGTAAAACAATTAAGGGATAAACCCAATAAGCAAATCAAAGTATTACGTGGAACTAGTTTTAATTTTTTATAAGGATTAATTGTATCTTAATAGAGACGAAGATGTAAACTGTTTTCTGGGAACAGAATATGGTGGTCGAGGTGCTAACAGGACTTATGACCTGTCATTGGTTGGGTTAAGCGATCGCTTTATGTTAACAACATTCCCCATTCCGCCCTTCTTACGTCCACCACGTCTGACAAATTTTTTGAAAGATGTATATATGCTACAATGTTGAGGAACACTTCCCATTTTTTAGTTCAATATACACTAGCGCCATCCATTAACCGAGTATACAAAATTTAATGAAGGGGTATTATCATATATCAATCAAATAATGAAGCAACGAAATGTGAAATCAGCTTTTGTTAATTATAGAAATGTAATTAGTGACCCTCGTATATAAAATTCACATTGAGTGAATAGTCTTTGATTCTATTGGTTGGAAATATACGTTCTTATGAACCTACATGAACACATGTGTTTCAGAACAATGGGACTCGTAAATATTGGACACTTTTCATAGCGTCACAACGAATGGTACCAGCTTAACTAACTAACTAACTAACCACCACGCTGTCTCCCCGAACGGGTAGGCAGAAATAATGGACTGCCATACTTTTCTTTCCTGGCATACTTCTCTCGGTTCCTCAACATTCATACAGCGTGTCATGCACGCACGTTGATTTCTCCGATTTCTCACGTGGTCGGCTTAGTCTTCCTCTATTTCTAGTTCCAAGAGTAGAGTCCAAACCATCTTAACATTATTTTCTTTTTCTTTTTCTTTTTCTTTTTCTTTTTCTTTTTCTTTTTCTTTTTCTTTTTCTTTTTCTTTTTCTTTTTCTTTTTCTTTTTCTTTTTCTTTTTCTTTTTCATTTTCTTTTTCTTTTTCTTTTTCTTTTTCTTTTTCTTTTTCTTTTTCTTTTTCTTTTTCTTTTTCTTTTTCTTTTTCTTTTTCTTTTTCTTTTTCTTTTTCTTTTTTTTTCTTTCTTTTAATTTTTCCTTTTCTTTTTTCCTTTTTCTTATTTTCTTTTCCTTTTTAATTTAAAAAAATTTTCTTTTTCTTTTTTCTTTCTCTTTCTCTTTTTCTTTGTCTTTGTCTTTTTATTTTTCTTTGTCTTTTTCTCTTTCTTTTTCTTCTTCTTTTTCTTTTTCTTTTTCTTTATATTTTTCTCTTTCTTTTCCTTTTTCTTTCAGAAAAAAGATCTCATTTCTATTGCTTTATTCTACTGTTCTTTCTTTTGCCAGTTTCTTACTTCACTTCCAGACAGAGAGACATAGAGTTGAGGCGTAGAGATAAGACAAAGATATGAGACATAGATATGACACAAAGATATGAGAAAGAGAGATGAGACAAATATGTGACAGATATTTGACAGATATGAGCCATAAGGTGAGACATAGAACTCCAAATAGTAATCAGACCCTTGAAGGTTTGTATATTTATGAAGCTCAGTGTACACTTTACTCGTGTTTGGGATGTGAGAACCCTATAACCGCAAATTACAGTAATTTTCCCTCAAATATGACTAATTAGTGGGCACACACATTGAGCGGAATTTCTCAATCGTGTAAGACCTAATAACACAAGCCTTTCATATGGGCGCTAGTCGTCGGCCCATCCCGCTAGGACAATCAATGTATTCATCAGAACACGATTTCATTCACTGTCTACTGGTATTTGTAATATAAATGTAAATGGCAAGGACTCAGAGCAAGTTGTAGATTAAATATACAGGGAAAATCTTTTGCTACGAATACCAAAGAAACGAATCATTCAGAATAACGAAATTTCTTAGTAAATCTTTTGAAACAAAAAAGTGTTTTAATTCATAAGAAAAATAGTCATTATAGAATTCTACAGTGTTAACGCCTTAAGTTTATTAAAATAAAAAGCAAATCAATTATTATTTATTGTTTCTTGAAGAATTATGTAAAACTCCATATTAAATAGTCGATATAAATGAAAACGTCTGTCTTATGGGAGTTTTATTATATTTAAGATGGAATGTCATGTTTCGCTCTTCTAAGGCATTATCAAATGTGAATATCATTTGATAATGCCAAAGAAGGGCGAAACGTGTAATTCCATATTAAATATAATTAAACTGCTAGAAGACAGACGTTTTAATGTATATTAATAATTATTATTTACTCTTTCTTTATCATAGCTCACTTTGCAAGATATTCATTATGGGATATAAGGGATATAATGATAGCTGAGAATCCATTTAACTGAAGGAGCAACCCTTTTGAGAACAGACCGCATAGATCTATACCAAGGAAGAAGAACAAAAATAAGCTACCGATACCAAAGAGCCTCAAGGTAAGGAAAACACCGATTTTTTTCCGTTGTTAGCCACTATTTCCCATCTTTCTTCTGCAATAGATGAATCCATCGTCGAAAAAACGCCTCGTCTTTTGAGGTAATCCAGGCATCGACCCGATTCTTGACATCTGCATATGAATGGAAGTGTTGCTCTTCTAAGGCGTGCGTCATGGATCTGAACAAGTGGTAGTCCGATGATGCCACGTCTGGTGAAAAAGGCGGGTGTGGTAGAATCTCCCAACCCACATTCTGTACGTAGTTTTAGATGGTTTGGACACATAGAAAGATTGATCGAATACAGAATGGTGAAGAAGGTATATGTAAACGAAGTGAACGGAGTCAGAGGAAAGCTTGGCACGATTAAATCAATCAAATTTTAAATGTCGTCATGTGAGGAGTCGGAGATATCGACGTGTGGGCATTGCACGATGTATGAATGTTTAGAAATCCAGAGATGTGAGAATAGTGTGAATCGTCACTCCGCGGAGACGGCGTGATGGTTACTTAGCAAGTCTATCTATAACCACATTTAAAAAATTCGCGTTTAATGAAAAGTTTTCTCATATTTAATTTAATAAGTTCGGTCTCAGTGGGAAAATGGAGTAACAAAAAGTGTGATGAAGCCCTTGTCTTACATCCACCATAAAATAAATCTCAGGTTTATTACACCTTGTTAGACGCCAGAGATCTTCGCTTTTACGAGGAAAGTTCAATTCTCTCGCGTAATCGCCACGAACAAAAGGGAATACATAAAAATACTATTAAACATTTCAAAACACAGTATTAGATTTAAAGATAATCAAATGATTTTACTCAAATCTCTTGACAGAAGTTCATTTTAAATTTTAATGAAATAAAACGATGTTTTAAACTGTTAAATTAAAATTTGATTTATTTGGTCATGCCATGTTTTCTTCAGTCTACCTCGATCCGTACTCCATTTACATCCTAAACGTTTACTTAACATTACGTCGTTAATTAATTGTTTCTTGAACAATTGTATAAAACTTCACATTAAATAATTAATACGAATGAAAATGTCTGTCTTTTAATATATTCCTTGCACTACTCCAACTTCATATGTTTCATTTCAAGACCACGACCTAAATCATTACCATCTTCCTTATAAATAATGACCTTTTACCACCAAGTTATCCACCATCATTCAGTTCTTTACCCCTCCCGTAATCAATGCAGACAAAACTATCTTCCCTGAGAGCCCACTACGTACTCCGCCAAACAAAATGGTCTCACGCAGGACGCTATATCCTACCCCAACTCAATCCAGGTACTGCTCCTCTTATCTTCCCCTCGGGAACAGACTTTTTTTTTATAAATACAATCCCAACCCTAACTAGTTTTCCATTACTTGACAATAATGTAAGATTTAAACTTTCGGAGGGACACTCCGGGCCATACATTAAGCCCCATCATAAAACAACCACCAAATCGCATTCCAACAATGTTTCCTACAGACGTAAGAGGAATAGCCATTAGAGCTGAGTGTCGATTATAAACTGTGTCTACTTGTTCACAAGGCATTGACGAACACCCCACTACCTCACAGAACTTTGCAAGCTGATAGATTTGAACCCTCGGCAGTCAACTCTACGATCCTCGAAGGAAGAAGCAACACACAAACTTCTCGTCCCGCGGCGCCAAGGAGCTTCAAACTTCGCAGATCGCGCTTTTAGCATCGCGGGACCGACGGCGTGGAACAGGCTGCCCTACAATATCCGCAATCAAGACGACGAAGGAGTGTTCAGAAGCTCTCTTAAAACTTTTCTTTTTAAGAGAAGCTTTCCGGACGTTGAGCGCCCTTGAAGTGAATCTCTCACAAAAATGGCGCTATATAAATCATCATCATCATCATCAAGCTGAACCTCTGTAAGCCAGAAGATCTAAGTCCAAGCCCTTCTAAGGCATTATCAAAAGTTACGAGAATCAAGTGTGCGATCGTTTATATACCCGAGTTAATGTAACAGATCTAATAAACTAACTATCTTAAAATCCAGAAGGGTAGACAGAGAGGATGGACCGAAACACTGTTCTATCATGACATAATACTTGCGCCTCTATAACATTCACACTTCATGACATACACAGACCAGTCTGTCGATGTCAGCGAGCCTGGCGAAACCGGTCGCTGTCGAAATAAAGACAAAAGTGGAAGTAGTAAAAAAACATCGAATTAAATAGTCTATTGTTTTAACGTTTTAAATAGTTCATAGTTTTAACCATGTCCCCTGCGAGGAAACGGCGCGATGGTTTGTTGTTGTTATTTTTATGTTTTGAATCTCGCCAGATTGTCCCGTGAGTAAATGGATCTCTCCTCTCACCCTTTCGCCCGTCTCGAGACTCGGTTTTATGAACATTTAGTATGAGAAGTCTGCAGTCAGATTACAAGGAATAATTTTGATTCATTGCGATTTTATACTATTGTTATATACAGGGCGACTCACAATATTATGAAATATTGAATAAATCTGTTTAAATATTTTGAACATATCTATGATGTTCTTGTTCTGAGCCTTATGTATGGAAGCGAAGCATGGAACTGGCAAAAGAAGGATAAAACCTTCGTGGCTGACGACCTTCGTGGCTGAGTGGTAAGAGCTCTGACTTCCATTCCGAAGGTTCCGGGTTCGATCCCCGGCGATGGCAGTGTGATTGTCACACTGTCTTTGGTCTGGTGTAGAATTCTCGTGACAATAAAATGGCGATAGATTGGCTACCTATCACATGTCATAAGAATCAATATAATAGCTAAAAAATAAATGTATACAGTAATTGGGTTCAGACGACCTGTTGTATGCAAAAAAAAAAAAAAAAAAGTAGAAATAATGCAGTACAAAGAGATCTCTTAGACGGACTCGTGGAAAATCTGCGTATGATAGAGTGTGGAAAGAAAATATGAAAAGTGAATGGGGTGCGCATGAAAGTGTTACGAACAAAATATTGAAAGTATCATTAAGAATGTTTGGACACATGGAAATAATGAATGAAGTAAGAATGGTAAAAAAAGTATACGTTTACGATGTAAGTGGTACTAGAAATACCGGAATACTGAGGAAATCTTGGGAAAAAATGTGAAGTGTTTCCCAAATGTAGCATATCTTCCAAAAATTCGTCAGACGTGGTGGTCGTAAGAAGGGCGAAATGGGGAATATTGTATTACATAAAGCGTGCGCTTAACCCAACCAATGACATAAGTCCTGTAAACGCCTCGACCACCATATTCTGTTTCCCTTTGGCATCTTCGTCTCTATTGAGATACAATTAATCATTAAAACTTATTTTTTACACTCGCTTTTTTCCCGTTATTCAATATAGGTAAATATAGTTTCATGATTTAATTGTATCTCAATAGAGACGAAGATGCAAATTGGAAACAGAATATGGTTGATCAAGGTGTTTACAGGACTTATGACCTGTCATTGGTTGGGTTAAGCGCACGCTTTATGTAATACAACATTCCCCATTCCACCTTTCTTATGACCACCATGTTTGACAAATTTTTCGAAGTTATATATATGTTAATATCCAATACCACAATTCACATGTCAGTTTCAATGCGCCATCTATGAAGATTTGATTACATATGTTAATTTCTAAGATTACTCTATATAATCTACATACTAACGCCATCTATGAAGATTTCGGCTTCTAACAATGCGCTAATGGCGGGGTAGGCTTTCACATTGTGTTGAAAAGATGTTCTGCTTAATGCTTAATAAACACAAATCTTCATAGATGGCGTTAGTATGTAGATTATATAGAGTAATTTTAGAGATTAACATATGTAATCAAATCTTCATAGATGGCGCATTGAAACTGACATGTGAATTCTGGTGTTGGACTTTAACATATATACAACTTCCAAAAATTTGCCAGACATGGTCATAAGAAAGGTGGAGTGGGAAATGTTTTAATTACATAAAGCGTGCGCTTAACCCAAACTATGACAGGTCATAAGTCCTGTTAACACCTCGATCAACCATATTCTGTTTCCAATTTGCATCTTAGTCTCTATTGAGATACAATTAAATCATGAATTAATCACCCACCATGGGTGAAATCCAGTATTCGTATACATGTATATGTACGAGTATACTCGTACATTCAAAAATATATTGTAAATACTCGTATGGTTTATTCAGTCCATGATTTGAGTTTGTGTTAGGAACACCTCCTAAATTGGTTATAGAACGTTATCTGATTGGTTCCTGGGTCTTAGTAGGCGGATTGTACGGCATTAGCTTCTAAAATACGTGATGATTAGAAAATTACTATCTCGAAATTAAGAAAATTAATTAATTTTAACGGTGAAAAGAGATGTTTGTGTTTGTAGCTTTGTTTTTGAATTTTCAATAACAATACAAATTTGAAAGGAAAATATGAATTTCTAGACACCGTTAGCAGGGACACCAGATATTTGAAATAATAATAAAAAAAAGAAATACCCCGACATGAAGATCAGCATCAAAGTGAGAATTTATAAGACTTGTGTGCGACCTATCATGACATATTGGATCGAGTGCAGGACGGAGAACAATCACAAAAAAACGCGCTAAGAGTGTCAGAAATGAAGACGCTCAGATGCAAGATGGCAAGACACTGCAAGAATAAGGAATACCCGGATAAGGGAGATATGCGAGGTCGAGGATGTCGTTAGGTGGGGAAGGCAAAGGAGAAGATACTGGTATGCACACGTGAGGAGAATGGATCCATCCAGACTCCCCTTCATTGTGTTGCACGGCCAGCCCCAAGGTAGACTACCCCCGGGCAGACCACCAAAGAGATGAATCGACAGCTGGGAGTCGACTGCGCAGAAGGCCAATTCCTCTTATGAAACAGGCCATTAGGCCTACACTAAGAATAAGAAGAGAAAGAAGAACATTTAAAATTTAATGGACTTCATTAATGTGATTATTGTAATCGAAACTGATAGAATTTTTATTTAAAAAAAACATATGTTTGAATATAAAATATTATTGAAGGCGAAACGAGTCATTCAAATAAAATATACGTAAAAAAAACTTTAATAAAACAGACGTTTTCATCCGTATTAATTATTAAATATGGAGTTTTACATCATTGTCCAAGAAACAATAAATAAGTTAATTAGAGTCGTAAACTTGTACAAAGAAGAAATTATAAATGAGTTTTTATGAGTAATAATAGATGGCGCCTTGTAAAGTTCATCGGACAAGTGGGTATCATCCGAATATTCCTGGAACAATTGTCTCGCGCCCGCCCCGACCGCGAGCTTGAATAAAAAATGACATTCAAACAATCGCGCCCTCAACAGGTGAAATAATAAAACTTTTATCGCCGTTGGAACTTTTGTTTCTGAATATAAATGCGAAGAAAGCTTTTTATCGCGCTTAAATATGGCGCCGAAGCTCTCGCCGGGTCGCTTACTACGATATCTGTTACATCAAACACTCGATTATAGCAGAAAGATATATCATTTTATCTTTGACATTTTTTTATGAATTATGCAACTGTTTTTTTCCACTTTCGAGTTTATTTTTCTCGACGTGTTTCGAAGGCTCTTAACACCTTCATCATCGTGGGAACGATTTTATTTTTAAATTTTTATCCCAATGACGAAGGCGTAAAGCCTTCGAAACTGGCCGTGAAAAATAAACTCAAAATGGGAAAAACAGTGTTTTCTTCACAAACAATTTGTCATTATAAAAGAAAAATAACTTTCACTAATAAAAATATAAATAATAATAATAATAATAATTTTAACAGTAATTATAAAATAATAATAATATTCATAATAATAATTATAATTATCATAATAAGATTAATAATATATGTATTGTAGGGTAACATACAGTGATTGTTAATACATATTCAAATGAACAAATATACAGTTACATAAATACATAGAAGGTTACCCACCGCTTACCCGAAGCTGGTATAGGACGCAGCGGCGCCCTTTCATCAGCTTCGCTCACACAATCCTAGGCCCGCCACGTTCACGCGAGACTTGTATTAACTGGGGAATGCACCATTCCAGAAAAAAAAGCCTAGGCAAAAGGGTCTCCAGGCCACATTTATTCTGGTTTAATTTCAATTCACTTCCTAATCTCACAGAACAGAGCAAAATATGGTATTATACATGTAAGTCCCGGGGGTTGGCCTAGAGATTGTATGAGCGAAGCTGACAAAAGTGCGCCGCTGCGTCCTATAATAGCTTCGGGTAAGCGGTGGGTTACCTTCTCTGTCTTTATTTAACTTTACCTAAATTTGTTAATTTGTATGTCTAAATAATATAATAATGATAATAATAATAATAATAATAATAATAATGATAATAATGTATACAAATACTTGTAGACAAATACTGGATTTTACCCATTACGGGTTAATCATTAAGAATTAATTGTATCTAAATAGAGACGAAAATGTAAATTGTTTGGAAACAGAATATG